>CP129451.1:4885000-5485000 GCA_030445155.1 Quercus variabilis
ATTGATATGACCTATTTTGGATTATTTTAGCTAATGCTTTGGTTGGTATAAAATATAAACAACAGCCTTTAATCCAAGGAACAAAGTGCAAACATGGCCTCAAAGGGAATCAAACATTGAATTCATATCAGATCTGCTACTTCAAATTCTAACAAGGAATCTCGGATCTCAAACATATCTCATAAACTAGTATACAATAAGTTCATCACAAATTATCATAATGCCACACATAAATAACCCCCCCCCCCCCCCCCCACAAAAAAAAAAAAAAAAAAAAAAAAAACCCAGATCTGAAAATCATAAACCCTAACTCATATCAAACAACCAATGTCAAAATCATCAAAAATAAATAAATAAATCTCACACAACCAAATCAACACTGAAAAAACCATATGAAAAACCATACGTAATCAAATATGTACATGCTCTTAAGAGCATCATTCAAAACACTCACTCGCACCATCGCTGTAGCTACATATTTTAATAACCATATCAATGAGTAAAACAAGGGTCTAATCCCACTGATCACCAATCCATTTTTAGATTGAAAAATTCAAACAGGCACGCACATAGTATTAACTAAAAATCAAAAACCAGAAACCCAGTAACAAGAAGCGAGCACAAAAGCCAAAATGAAACAAAACCATACGACACACACAGATATAATAATAATAATAATAATAATAAAAGAAAAACAACAGATCGAACCTAAGAAAAACCAGAGAAGGGCTAGAGATGAAGAAAAACGAAAAGAAAAGGAGAAATCTAATCTTGAAAGGCAGAAAAGTACCTGGTTTTGCCGGTTAAGGGCGGCGCCTTGGACCTTGGAGCCGGAGATTGGCGGGAGAGGGGACCGAAGGTGGCTGGGTTTTTTGGAGAGAAATCTGAGAGGGAAAGTTTTAGCGCCAAAGTGCGGGAGTCATAGCCGAACAATATATCCATCTCTGTCGTCTGCACCGGGCAGAAAATTAGAAGAGTCACTACCTTACTCCAATCCGTCGACGGATTGGAGTCAGGTTCTATTGGAGTCAGGTTCTAACTCCTTCTTCTTTCTTTCATTTTTTCTTTTTTTTTTCTTTTTTTTCTTTTTTTTTTTTTTTTTTTTGAGAAGCGGGTGGGAGAGTTCCTATTTTTAGGTATTTTTTATTCGTGAGAAGTAGGTAAAATATTTTTATTACTGAAGTTTTTGAAATTTTCACAATTTTTCACTTTAACACATTATTTTAAAGTTAAAATTAAAAAAAAAAAAAAAAAAAAAAAAAAAAAAAACCCTCCTACATCAGCACGATATTTTTAAAAAAAATATTTACCTCTCCAAAACAAAACATGATACTTATCTCTATCTCTTTTTTTTTTTTTTTAACCCGACACTTATCTTTAAAAATAAACAAAACCAGGTTGACACAAACGCAAACTCAGCACACAGGTTAAAAAAAAAAAAAAAAAGCTCCCAGGTCAGCACAATATTTTTAAAAAACATTATTTATCTCTCCAAAACAAAACACTATACTTATCTCTCTTATTTTTTTATTATTTTTTTAACCCGATACTTATCTTTAAAAATAAACAAAACCGGATTGACACCAATACAAACTCAGCACACAGGTTAAAAAAAAAAAAAAAAAAAAAAAAAAAAGCTCCCAGGTCAGCACAAAATTAAAAAAAAAAAAATTATTTATCTCTCCAAAACAAAACACTATACTTATCTCTCTTATTTTTTTTAACCTGATACTTATCTTTAAAAATAAGCAAAACCGGATTGACACAAACACAGACTCAACACACAGGTTTATGGGCCATTTAGTAACGTTGTTCTAGTAATATTGTTTGTATTTTTTGAAAATACATGTGGGTAAAAAGTGTATAAAAATATGTGTAATTTTATTTAAAAACTAAAAATATGTATTTAAACACATGTACCAAGCATACTTTTTGTGGGGCCAGAAAATCGAGTAGCCTTGGCCCACTCCAAACCAGGCCCAAACGGCCCACGCGAAGGATGCTAGATGGGTCCGAAGATAAAAGCGCGAAGACCAACCTCCGATGAGAATATCCGAGGATGACTCTGTCCTCGGGCGTCCGAGACCTCGGAAAAACACGAGGACCACCCCAAAGGTTTCCTTGAACATCCGAGGAGGAGAGGACCTAGTGCCACGCATCGGCGACAGGAGCACAGCGAAGGAGAAAGCCTTAGGTGAGCAGTCACCTCCGCATTGAATGCGCTCACCCAACCCCCCTGGCCACATTAATGGGAATGTTACCCCTTGGTAAGGCAACATCGATCATAGTGAGCCACTTGAGTACGGATAAGACCTCTGATGGGACAGAGGGTCAGAGCGGAGGCCAATGGATGATCAACAGAAGGAAGGAGAAGAGAGGAAGAAGAAGCAGGATATAAGAAGGGTGAACAAAGGAATTGTGAGGGGGGGGGGTGGAGAGGAACGTAAAGGTAGTGTTAGTTTCAGGGAGAAGGGCCTCCTCGGACGAGTGTCGAGAAGTCACCCTCAGCTGTAAACTGGGCTCACTCCCTTTCAATGAAAAGGAAGTGATTTGTATTCCGTTGCTAGTTTGTTAGGGCCTAAAATTTCAGTCCACTTTCTAAAAATGTATTGTTGGGGAACTTTTCTAAAACTGAACCCCTACAATTGGCGCCGTCTGTGGGAAGGATTAGTGCACTAGCAGGCACAACGGACGATCGTTCCTAAGTAGACATTCTACGGAAGGTTGGCGGCGACGCATAAAAAAAAAAAAAAACAAAAACAAAAACAAAACAAAACAAAAAACAAACATTGCAGAAAAGTAAAAGATTCAAAGTAGAAGATTCAACAGAAAAGAAAGGAAACTTGATATTATTTTATTAAACAGAAAAGTACAAAATACAAACAGAGGCTCAGGCAGACGTGTTTTACAACTATCTTTACAAGCTAATTCTACAAACAGAGGCCCAGGTAGACCTGTTCTAAAACTAGCTAGAGGAAAGGGGGCTAAGGCTAGCCTACTTCAAGGCCACCAACAACTCCTTGTCCGGTGCGGTGGAGCTTGAACAAAGAGAGGAGCAGACGCAGGTGCTCCGAAAATCCCTCCCCTATGATGTTCCATTGATTCTCTCCAATCCTCACGAGCGTTGGCCGTTGGAGACGGCAACACTCGGGCACTAGCCATGACATGAGTTCGCGCGTCTCCTCCGGCAGGGGTGCTTCCTGGGGAGGAGCGTTAGGTACTTCAGGGACGTCCCTCCTGGCTACCGTGCAAAGCACTATCACTGTTACGCCTAGACTCTGCTACGTTGGAAGCCCAGTGGGGGCTGCGGCTACAACGGCTCTTGGCCCGAGTGTCCTCACACCTGCCCAAAGCTGCCCCATGCCTACCAACTCCGGTCATAATCCTGGCGGGGTTATTGAAGGGGCTTAAGGAGTCGAAGGGACGTGTTTCTAGTTGCGTGGAGAAGTTTATGGAGTGTGGAGAAACCTTCCTCCCGGAAAGCCCTATATAGGGGATGAAGACTGGTGGGAATTAACCCGCACAGAATTCAAAAGGAGAATTATCAGCAGTGCTAATCACGAAGCTACCAAATCCCAAAGGAACCGTAGACTGCTGGATTTGTGTTAATTCACGAGGATATTAATGAAGGCGCGTCTCGCGCACCGAAACGTCAAGCGCGGAGCGTGAACGGCTAAGGGACGCCTCGTAAATGAAAAAGATGGGGACTTGAATTGAAGGCGAGGTCAACACCACGCGTAAAATCATAGTCTGAACCACCCCTGCCTAAAGCGTTGTGGAGTTAACAGTCCGACCCGAGGACAAACCCCTACTTACAGAAAAATGGAAGTGTTAGACAGAACCAAGGCATTACATGGTCTTCGGACCCAAGCCTATGGGGAAACTAACCACTCAGTTATACTTGGGTACTAGATAGAACTCAGGTATTGCATGGTCCTCGGACTCAAACCTATGGGAAAACTAGATACTTACAGAGAAATGGAAGTGTTAGAAAAAACTAGGGCATTGCATGGTCCTCGGACCTAAGCCTATTGGGAAACTAACCACTCAACTATACCTGGGTACTAGACAAAACCAAGGTATTGCATGGTCCTCGGACTCAAACCTATGGGGAAACTAGATACTTACAGAGAAATGGAAGTGTTAGACAGAACCAAGGCATTGCATGGTCCTCGAACCCAAGCTTATGGGGAAACTAACCACTCAGCTATACCTGGGTACTAGACAGAACCAAGGTATTGCATGGTCCTCGGACTCAAACCTATGGGGAAACTAGATACTTACAGAGAAATAGAAGTGTTAGACAGAACCAAGGCATTGCATGGTCCTCGGACCCAAGCCTATGGGGAAACTAATCACTCAGCTATACATGAGTACTAGACAAAACTAAGGTATTGCATGGTTCTCGAACTCAAACCTATAGGGAAACTAGATACTTACAGAGAAATGGAAGTGTTAGACAACCAAGGCATTGCATGGTCCTCGGACCCAAGCCTATGGGGAAACTAACCACTCAGCTATACCTGGGTACTAGACAGAACCAATGTATTACATGGTCCTCGGACTCAAACCTTTGGGAACACTAGATACTTACAGAAAAATGGAAGTGTTAGACAGAACCAAGGCATTGCATGGTCCTCGGACCTAAACCTATGGGGAAACTAACCACTCAGCTATACTTGGGTACTAGACAGAACTAAGGTATTGCATGGTCCTCGGACTCAAACCTATGGGGAAACTAAATACTTACAGAAGAATGAAAGTGTTAGACAAAACCAAGGCATTGCATGGTCCTCAGACCCAAGCCTATGGGGAAACTAATCCCTCAACTATACCTGGGTACTAGACAGAATCAAGGTATTGCATGGTCCTCGGACTCAAACTTATGGGGAAACTAGATACTTACAAAAGAATGAAAGTGTTAGATAGAACCAAGGTATTGCATGGTCCCCGGACTCAGGCCTACGGGGAGACTTACTACAAAATATCCCAAGTTAGGAAAGGATCAGGCGACGTAACAGGGCTGCCCATGCATACGTTCTCTCCCCTTATCATTGTTGTTGGCGCAATTGGCCAACGTATAATTCAAGCTAAAATCGTGCAAATCAAAAGAAAAGAGGGAAAGCAGGCAGCGTGTAAACAAATAAGCAATTAAAATAAATAGAAAGGGAAATTAAACCCCCATTACAAAAGAGCGTCCCTAGAGGTCGTGCGGCAAAAGCCACCTTACATAAAAATAGAAGAGAGAAGAATAGCAAAATGAAGTAAAATGACAAAGGCATGGATAAGGGTCAAGCCAGCGGCAAAAGCAGGACGAGCCAAGGCGTCAGAGAATCTACTCCTTCTGCTCAGGCTAGACAAGGGCAACCTCTGGGTCCTCTGAGCCCTGGCCTAAGGGGACGCCCTGCGAGGGCACGGCGAGAACGGCTGCCTCCTCGGTGGTGGAAATCTGAGCATCAGAAGGGACCTCCACTATCTCTTGGGGCACCTCCTTGCTCGAATGCTCCTTTGGCTCAGCAGCCCCCACCTCCTCAACAATTTCTTGGGGCACCTCCTCGCGGATAGCAGGGGGGTAATACACGCTCTCCGCCTTCCACAGGTCGGACGTGGCCTCCACCCCAGCTTGTTTGAGGGCCTCAACCCAGACCTGGGAGCAATATCGCCTGTATACTCCGGGAACTTGAGCTTTATAGAGGGCCTCTACCGCAGCCACCCCATCAGCGTAGGCTGCGGTCTCAGCCTCCTCCTTGGCAGTCAAGGCCATCTCCTTGCCATAATCAACCTCGTCCTTGGCCTGCCGAGCCTGGTCTCTAGCCCATTCTGCCTCCCTCTAGGCCCCTTCGGCCGTTGTCACCTTAGCCCGCAGATCTGCGATCAGATCCCTCGCGATCTGCAGCTGCTCCTCCGCCTCGCCCAAGTGCTTTGTCTGCTTTTTGGCCTGGTTTTGGGCACCCGTAAGACCAGACTCTGCACTATCTCAAGCCCTGGTCATCGCCTTCAAATCCTCTCGGGCCTTGGCGAGGTTGGCCTCGGAGTTCTTCAGAGCCCAGGTAGCCTGAAAGCACCAATCACGCTCCTGGTTGAGGGCCTTCCTCTGGTCGTTCGTCGCCCCCTCTAACCTATAAATGGCCTAGACAACCTACCAGAATAACCAATGCTCTATCAGCCCAACAAAAGAAAAATGGGAAAAAGAAAAAGAATGGGAGGAGAGTTGAAATTATAGCCCTTACCATCCCCATATATCGCTTAAGGCTGAGGAAGACCTGCTCGCTCGTCAAAGAGTTAAGCTCGGCCATGTCCGCCGAGAGCAGCAGGCTTCTCTTCACCGCATCGGCCACGCGCACTCCTTCGCCCTCATCAAAGTCCCTGAGGGAGGCGTTATCCCTCAAGGGCTCCCCATAGAGCATCGAAGCTAGGAGCCAAGCCTGAGCCTCGGACGGGGTGGTGTCGACAACCTACCTACCCTGACTCTTGTCGCCTATTTTAAGCTGCTTGGACGGCCGCAGAGTATTGTCCTCCTCCTGCGAGGACAGCGTCTTTTCCTCCACAGGCCTTTTGCCCTTATCCTTCTTCTTCTTAGGGCCAGCAGGCACAGACCCAGAGGGCGGGCTCGTCTGGGAAGGAGGTGGAGGGAGCTTCTACTGAGCGGAAGTCGACCTAGTCTTCGGAGGAGGAAGGGGAAGTTTCTGTTGAGACTTCCCCGGTTGGCCCTCAATCAGGTCCAACAAGTTGGTGGTGGGTTTCTTCTTGTAACCCATCTTTGGCGGGGAAAGAGCCTCTGAAGCAAGGAAGTCCGCTTCAGTCAAACGAGGGTCGCCCAAGTCCCCTGGAGGGTCCTCAGACTGATCAAGCTAGGCAAAAACGTCGAACACGTCCTCCTCCCGCACTGTGTCCTCCTCAGCAGCCTCGGTGAATGCTTGGGAAGTAGAAGGTACGGCTACAGCGACAACGTCTGGTTCAGAGGGCCCCTCGGGGAACTGAAATCTGTCCTCGGTCATAGTAATCCTCTAATGCCGAGGATCGTTGGCTAGGATGACGTGCTTTGGAACCGGGAATGATTTCTAGGCAGGTTTATACCCCAAGATTATGTGGGCGGCCCTAACTTGATTGTCGTCCTCGTTTATATAAACCGACGCCCTCAGCACCTTCTGCAAATCTTCCCGATTGACCAAATGGAAGTGACGCTCAAAAGCGTGTGGGTCTGCAAACGGAAAGCACCACCACGTCAGTAAAAAGAAGTGGGAAGAAAAAAGACGAGAACTTGAAACCCCTCCTATTTCCCACTGCCCCACCTAGTATTCCCTCTGTTGTTGGGCAGTGAAGGTCGTCGTGCCACTCCCCTAACACGATGAGGAAATCCTCATTAAGCCCCTTGCTGGACTTAAGGAGGCACTAAATGAGCCGCACCCTGTCGTCCCTCGTCTTCAAGTAATAAGACTTGCCCTTAAGGAGCTGAAGGTTGTAGCACCAGTTCAAGTCATGGTGGGTCAACCTTAGCCCCATCTTCTCATTTAAGGCGTCCACACAGCCCAGAATCCTAAAGACGTTTATCCCACACTAGGTAAGGGCCAACCGGAAGTGCGTGAGGTAGTCCCTCATCACCGGCCCCATGGGGATCGTCATCCCCCCTTCAAGGAAGGCGACAATAGAAATTACCACCTCGCCCTCCTATCTGTGTAGGCGCCAATCCCCATCCTCAGAATATCTCAAACCTACATTGCCGAGAATTCTGTAGTCGACGATGAATTTCTCCATCGCCTCCTCAGTATCGACGTATTTCTTAAACCTACCCATCCTAGTTGACACCTAAAGGAACTAAGAAAGAACAGGTGAAGGAAAGGAAAGGGTAAAGAGAAAGAGAGCTCAAAGAGGGATAAAGCGACTTACTGGAAAGAGGAGGAGCCCCTCGGACAGGCTTTCTGTGCTGGAGATGTAAGTGAGAGTGTGGCTGAACTCAGGAAGGACGCACGAGAATTCTTGATTACGAATGAGGAACAGGGAGACGCGGTTCGTATTGGTATTTATACCCCAAATCGAAGAGCCATGTGGGTTTTTCCGCCCATAAATGCGAGACAAACCTCCACCGTTGGATTGGTAACACCCCATTAGACGTGGGGAGCACAAAGCCGCCTGAATTTAATGACGGGCACGTTATGCGCTCCGAAACGTCAGCGACATGCCTTGGGCAGATGAATGGACCCCAGTGCTGACGGGGGGCAAGGCCGAGGATGTCAAAATCCTTCTCCCCGCCCGAAGATGCGTGCAGCAAGATTTTGAGGGACTATTATGGGACCAAAAAATCGGGTAGCCTTGGCCCACTCCAAACCAGGCCCAAATGGCCCACGCCGAGGATGCTAGATGGGTCCAAGGATGAAAGCGCGAAGACCAACCTCTTATGAGAATATCTGAGAATGACCCTATCCTCGAGCGTCCGAGATCTCGGAAAAACACAAGGACCACCCCAAAGGTTTCCTTGAACATCCGAGGAGGAGAGGATCCAGTGCCACGCGTCAGCGACAGGAGCACGGCGAAGAAGCAAGCCTTAGGTGAGCAGTCACCTCCGCATTGAATGCGCTCACCTAACCCCCCTGGCCGCATTAATGGGGATGTAACCCCTTGGCAGGACAACATCGATCATGGTGAGCCACTTGAGTACGGATAAGACCTCTGATGGGACAGAGGGTCAGAGCGGAGGCCAATGGATGATCAACAGAAGGAAGGAGAAGAGAGGAAGAAGAAGCAGGATATAAGAAGGGTGAACAAAGGAATTGTGGGGGGGGGGGGGGGTGGGGGGAGAGGAACTTAGAGGTAGTGTTAGTTTCAGGGAGAGGGACCTCCTCGGACGGGTGCCGAGGAGCCACCCTCAACTGTAAACTGGGCCCACTCCCCTTCAATGAAAAGGAAGTGATTTGTATTCCGTTGTTAGTCTGTTAGGGCCTAAACCTTCGGTCCACTCTCTAAAAATGTATTGTTAGGAAACTTTTCTAAAACTGAACCCCTACACTTTTATTTTCTAAAAAAACGTTAATTTAAAAAAGTCCAGAATTTTTTTTATTTTAAAAAAAAAAAAAAATTTCCTTATGCGGTTTAAGCACCTCCCCGTAAAATCAAAGAAGAGATTGGATTCTCTTCTTTGGAATTTGTCAAATCACGCAACATCGTTTATTTTTTTATGGGACGCAACGACACTTTGGAATTTGTCAAACCAACTCAGGATAGTCCCATCAACATTCACAATTTCACGCACGGTAGAAGAGAGACCACTCATTCCTCGTCTTAGCTCTGGGTTATTATGTGTAATTAAAATTGAGAAGGTTTTGCAATCAATTTTATTTTAGTGAATTTATTTTGAGTCGGTCCCGAAAATTAAAGAAGAGATTGACACCCTCCCCGTAAAATCAAAGAAGAGATTGGGTTCTCTTCTTTGATTTTTTACGGGGAGGGTGTTTATTTTTTTTTTTTTTTTTTTTTGGAATTTTGAATTTTGAACTGGGAAGGTGTTTAGACTATAAGGAATTTTTTTTTTTTAAATTTCTGGACTTTCTTTAAATTAACGTTTATTTTGGAAAATAAATAATCAAATAAAATCTTAAATTTAAATTAAAAGCAAAATGACGTAGTTTTGGTAATTTATCGACAACAACAAATGATAAGATAACGGAAGTTTGAATTGGAGTGTTTAAAAATTTCAAGGACTGAAATAAAAAAAGACGAACTTAAACTACTAAAATGAAAAATAACTTAGAGAGTGAGTTTTGAAATTTAGTAAAAAAATAAAAAAAATAAAAAACATGAAAATAAAAAAATATGAAATTATGATTTTTAAGGGAAAAATAAATATGAAATTGAGCCCCAACCTGGAAGCAGTTGGCCTTTTTTTTTTTTTTTTTTTTTTTGAGAAAAAGGTCAGCAATTTCAATAAAGCAAGAACTAAGGGATTACGTTAACGAAAACTAAGTAAGAAATATCTAGTGGAACGGACTCCATCTAATTTGACCAACTTGATTGGCTTGGGAACATTTTTTTTTTTTTTTTTTTTTTTTGGGATAGGACTTGGGAACATTAATTGCAAGAGAAATGTTGTGGGAGTGTTATGAAAATAGTTTGGATGTAACATTTATCTAATTATAATGGTTAAAAGCTGTGCGGTCTACATGGATGGCAATAGGAGTGTGTGTGTCTATATATATATTTATGGGTCATGCTAACGAGTGCCTTTAGGGCACTAGTTAAGAATCCAGTTGAAGAAAATTTTATGGGAAAAAAAAAAAAGCAATTATTATTTTGATAGCTTTTTTCATTTCTCATAAAAGTGATGTCAAAACTTTTTTTAACTGGACTCTTAATCAGTGTCCTAAGAGCACTCGTTAGCATTCCCCTATATTTATATATAATTTTTTTTTTTAAGGGAAAAAAGAAATCTACTTGAAAGAAGAGAAATATCAAAGAAGCATTAGACGCAGAACTTGGCGATGCACCCATCTCTTAATCCAATCCTAGCTAGGATTGGAGTGTGCTCTTTTGTTTGGCAATAGTATAAAGTAAATGGGGGCATACAATACAAATACAACTATATAATATACTATGGAGTACTTGACCGCTAGAAATGCTAGTATACAAAATCAGTGGAGTCATTTAGTCAACAAGAAAAAGAAAAAAACCCGGGGAGAAAATAAAAAAGGAAAGTCTTTCAATTTTCAAAAAAAAATTTATCTTTTTTTAACTATCATAAAAAAGATTAAAAATGATTGAAAATTGAAAAAACGAGAGAATTTCAAAAAATAATATGGCTGTATGCTTTGCATTGATATGTTCCTATACACAGGGGGTTAAATTTATAATTTTCCAGTTTTTCTCTATATTACATAATTTTATAAGTTTTATATAAGTGATAAAAAATTATGGAAAATTATAAGAATTTGGATGTAATCATTTATGGATGCACTAATCTGTTCCAATGGTCAGAAAGTATGAAATTTAAAATTTACCCATAATTTTTTTTTTTTTTTATTGTGCCTTCTATGATTTTATATAAAATTCTGTTGGTTTGATAAATGGTAAAAAATTATGGAAAATTATAAAAATATGAAGAAAATAATGGGAAGCCACGTTAATCTGTTCCTACATATAGATGATCCACATTGTTGTTGTACTCTAATATTTTTTTTAGTAATTTAAAGGCATAAAATAGATAATTGAAAAATTGTTGAATTAAATTTAAATTTGGTGAATTGTGAAAACAACTCGCCAGTTTATAATAAAAATTATATATTAATGTAACTTATTTTCACTTGAGATAAATAGTTCCAAATTTAATTAGATAGTGCATTTTTATATGTGATTTCTTTCATAATAATATTTCTTGATCTATTTTCATGCACATAAAAGAGAGTGTGTTGTTTTGTGTCGTATAACTTGCCTCGCACTTCCTTAAAAGTTACAATGAATTTTAAATGGAGTTTATGGTGTGCCTTATATTAAAACCTCATCCTCTCTCCCTTGTATGCACATGTGTGATTGTTTCTATAAAAAATAAAAATGGATAATTATAATTTGCCCACCTGTGATTTGCCTCTAATTCTATGTGCCTACCCGTGATTTCAATTTTGACACTTTGCCCACCTGAGATTACTTCCGTTTATGCTCTGTAACCCACCTTTGTTAAAAAAGAAGGGTAAATAAGTCTTTTTACACCCATTTTATATCTCTCTCCTCCCAAAACAAGAAAAAAAAAAAAACAAAACAAAACAAAAGAAAAAAAATATTAAAATATGGTATTAATTTCTCACCATTCAAAAACATGAAGAACATGTATCCAGAAAAATAATACAAATCAAATCAAGCAATACCATCAAACATAAATCTATCAAAATATAGCACAACATTTGATCCCAGGAACTTAAGAACAAATGCATTCAAACCCAGGAACTTAAGAACAAATGAATTCAAATCAAGCATATATACAATCCCAGGAACTTAAGAACAAATGGATTCAAACCCAGACATATATTTGAAATCCCAATTTCAAATCCAGACTTCTCAAACCCAGAAAAATTACACTCAAATCAACCACTCCACAGATCTCAATCCCAAGACCCACGACGAGCTGCTACCCATGAACCCAGGTCCACCCACAGCACTACGACCCCACGCGAGTGGTCAAGCTTGACGGCAGCTTCGTCTTTCACCAGAGGCCATTAGATCTCATCGGCGACACGGGCGAGGACGGCAACGATGTCATCGCCTTGGCGAAGACGAACGACTATAAGATCGCCGGGGATCTTGATGAGGACCTCTTCAATGAGATTGTTGTTGAGGACCTCTTGATAAGGACCTCACAGTCATCCTCGGCGAGATAAGGACCTCATCCTCACAGTCATCCTTGACGAGATTGTCTCTGCCGGGGATCTCACAGTCATCCTCTTGATGAGGACCTCTTCAATGAGATCTCCATTCTCGGCGTCATCGCCATTCTCAACCTCAACGCTGTAGTGCTTGCCGATGAGTTTGAGAATGGCGCCGGGGATCTTGATGAGGACCTCTTTGATGGCCTTCAACGGAGCCGTGCGTGAAGTTTGGTGGTCGACTGTGGGTTCCGGGAAGAGGTTATCGGCAAGATCAGTTTGGCTATTTGGAATTTTGAACAATAGTATAACGTAAAAAGATCACACATTAAAAAGAAAAAAGAAAAAAGAAAACTGGGCCTTATGTGTTGTGAGAGTGTTTATTGTTATGTCTTTAGTCTTTAGACTTTATTTTAGATTAGCTTGATTTTTTAGTCTTTAGTGTTTATTGCTTAGTCTTTAGTCTTTATTGTTTTGTGATCTTTATTATTTTGGGTATGTTCTTCATGTTTAAAATTTGAGTGAGAGTGTTTTGATCCGTTTTGGGGTTAGTTTTTTACTTATTTTGTGTTAGAGTAACAGAAAGTGGAGAGGTGGGTTACGGCACACTCATGGTGAGAATCACAGGTGAGTAAAGTGTCAAAATTGAAACCATAAGTAGGCACATAGAATTAGAGGCAAACTACAAGTAGGCAAAGTGTAATTATCCCAAAGAAAAAAGAAAAAAAAAAAAAACAATTTTACAAAATTTTCATTGTCTTTAAAATTTTATATAATTTTTAAATATCCCTAACAAGAGATTAAAAAATATTGAGAATTGAAAAAATAAGGAAAAAAAATATGGATGGCTACACTAATATGTTCCTTTAGATTGAGAGAAAAAAAAATTTTTATAATTTAAAAATTTTCTCTAAACTTTATAATTTTATAAGTTTTTTTTTTTTTTTTTTTTTTTTTTTGTGTGTGTGTGTTTGGTAAGGGATAAAAAATTATGAAAATTACAAAAACTTGGATTCAATCATATATGGATGTACTAATCTGTTCCTACAGTCAAAAAGTATGTAATTTAAAATTCACCCAAATTCTTGTTTTCCGCCTTGTATTATTTTCTATAATATATTTTTTTTGTTGGTTTGATAAATGGTTAAAAATGATGAAATTTATAAGAATATGGAGAAAAAAAAATAATGGAAAGCCACATTAGTATGTTCCTACCTATTAGTGTATTTTTTTTTTTTTTTGAAGAGCTACCTATTAGTGTATTAAATGCACATTTGTTCCACATTTTTGTTGTTGTACTCTAATAGTTTTTATCACATTTAAAGGCATAAAATGGAGAACTAGAACATTGTTGAATTAAATTTAAGTGTGAGGAATTGTGAAAAATAACACGACATTTTTAAATAGAAATTATATGCTACTGGAAATTAATGCAAAAAAAGAAAGTAATTTAATTAGATGGTACAATTTAATATAATTTTCTTTGGTAATTATTCTCCAAAAAAAACAAATGCTACGGTTATGCTTATGGGTATGTTTGGTTGGAAGTGAAATAGGGTAGATGGAAAATAAAAAGAGAAAATTGGAGAGAAAATAGAAGTGGGTGTTGTTTGGTAAGGAAAGAAGGGAAGGAAAATTTTTGATAGGGTTCAAACATTTTCTACCCGGACTCACAAAAAATTGATCTCTCCAAATTTGAAAGAAAACAAACAGGAAAAACCTATTACTTGCCCAATTACCGAATTGCCCCAATTCACTCTCACCTAAACTCTCCTCCAACATGTGAAAGGCATAAGATATCTCTCTCCTTGCCTCTATTTTGTTTCTTCTGCACACCCACAACCACGTGAAAGTATGAAATAACATGTCCAGGTTTGTTCTGCTTCTTTGCCAAGGTTTTTTTTTTTTCTTTTGTTTCGAGCTAATGATATATCATATCATATTATATTATATATAATAATAAAGGAAATTAATATAATGAGTACAAAAAAATAATTAATATATTATATATAATGTTATTTTATTAATTTTAATTAATAATAATTAAATATTTTCTTCTTATTTTATGAATACAAAGAAATTATATATTTTTTTATGACATAGAAATTACATTATACTTATTATGTACTAAGGACATAATAGTAAATTTATATAAATGACGTTTTCTATTCTCTCACTTTTCTCTACAATCATATAAACAAAAATTTCATTTCTCTACTTTTCTATCCCTCTAACCAAACACAAATCGAGGAAAAACTAAATTTTTTCTATCCTCCAACTTTTCTATCCTTCTACCATTTTTTATCTTTCTACCTTTCCATCCTCCAAAACCAAATGGACCCTATATGTATCTCTATCCTCTAATCATGTCCAAGCCTCAAAAAGGGTCTAAACTGGTTTATTTGAGTGCGTGTAAAAGGTTTGCTTCAATCTGTGTGTTTTTTTGCTAAGAAAATGAAAGAGAAAATAGTCCAATAATTTTTTAAAAATTCCTTTTATTTTCTTTAATATTGAGTAATTAGTTAATTTTAAAAAAAAAATTTAATTTAAATGTTGATGTGGCAATTTTGAATGCTTATTAAAATATTTTATTAGCCATATCAACTTTAAGTTGCTAGAGGTACACGGTTTGTGTCATGTAAGCATTTTTCATTAGTTGATGGTTATGATAGAGATCAAATTAGGGCTATAAACGAGTCGAGCCAAGTATTAAATGTTCAAGCTTGTTTATTTCATTTTTTTTCAAACAAGAGCTAAGCTTGAGCTTATGTCAAACAAGATTTTATGTTCAAGTCTGGCTCATTTTATTGTCGAGCAAGTTCTATCTTGTTCACAAGCTACTTGATTAACTTATTATTTTCCTATATAGTGTGAAACCATAACTAAAAATGTTTTGCCTTTTTACAATTTTATGAATTTTAATTATGAATATACATTTTATATCACTGATAAGCTACAAATAATAATTTAATATTATATGAACCCAGTGACAAACTTATATAATCTAATTACATGTGTATATAAATATATTTTTAGACAAGTGTACATGTAAAAATATAATATTATATATAGTTAAATTTACTCTTCGTCCAAAGGAGGACAATTGTAGCCCAAAGGAGGACAATTTACTCTACGCCCAAGCCGAGGAGGACTATTGTTCCATATAGTCATCCAAAGGGTTTTAGCCCTTCTCGGACCCATGCCGAGGATGCACCCTTCCTCGGCATACCTAGTCTAATCTTGGGTAGGGGGCAAACCCAGAACAGGTGGTCACATCCACACTTAATGTGTTTGCCTGACCCTCCGGGCAACATTAATGATGACAAGACCCCTGAACAGTGCAACCTTGGAGGCCGCAACCCACAGTATGGCGAAGAACCTGTCTGATGGGACAAGCTCTGAAGCAGTGTCCTGAATGGCCAACAGCTGTAAGGCCAGGATCAAACTAAAGGGAGTATATAAGGCAAAGAGCCCCCCTCGTGAAGGGGGGTCTCCTCGAACGCCCGCCGAGAAGCAACCCCGGATGAAGAAGAACTAAGGAAAAGTTCAAGGAGGACCGGCGAGAGGCCGGCCGGAGCCAAACCCTTCGTCCCGCTCTCTACAAATTTATTGTCGGGGGTGCCCTTCCAAAAATGTAGCCCCTACAATTGGCGCCGTCTGTGGGAAGGGTTAGTGCGCCGGCCGGTGCAACCGGCGGTCATTCTAAAGTAGTTACTACGCAAAGGTTGGCGGTGCAAAAAAAAAAAGAAGAGAAAAAAAAATTCTGCAGCAGAAAAGAAGACTCAACAGCAAATAAAAGGAAGAGTTCTTTATTATTTCATAAAAATATTACAAATACAATCTTTATTATTTCATAAAAGAAAGTTACAAATACAATCAGAGGCTCAGACAGGCATGTTTTACAAGAAATCCTACAAACTAATCCTACAGTCAGAGGCCCAGGCGGACCGATCCTAGAACTAGCCGGGCAAGAGGCTCGCAAAGAATTAATATCAGGAATGAGGGAAGTGTCAACCCGTACTTTTACTGGCGTCCAGAGAATGGGAGAACTGGACAGTAAAAGCACGGGAAGGAGGGCTGGGGGTTGGCTCGCCTCGAAGCCGAAGCTTCAACAAAGTGAGGAGCCAACCCAGGGGCCTTGGAACACCCTCCCTCGTGATGCTTCCTCGACCCTCTCCGAACTGCACGAGCATTGGTCGTCGGAGACGGCAATACTCGGGCACCAGCCATGACGAGAGCTCACGTGCCTCCTTCGTCGGAGGTGCGCTCTTGGGAGAGACGTTAGGTACTCCAACGACGTCCCTCCTGGCTACCGTACAAGGCCCTGCCAGTGTTACGCCTAAACTCTGCCGCGCCGGCAGCCCAGTGGGGGCTGCGGCCACGACGGCCCTTAACTCCAGATCTCCTAACTTTGGTCACAATCCTGGCGGCGGTGTCAAAGGGGCTTAGGGAGGTGAAAGTGTATGTTTCTGTTTGTGGGGGAAGATTCATGGAATGAGGAGAAACATTCCCCCCAGAACGCCTTTTATGGAAGGCGAAAATCGGTGGGAGTTGAACCACGCAGAATTCGAAAGGAGGATTGTCAAAGGGAATTAATTCCCACCCAATTCCAAGGGGATTGCCAACCGTCTGATTCGTGTTGATTCACGAGGGCATTAATAAAGGCGCGTTACAGGCACCGAAGCGTCAAAACGCGGAGCGCGGAAGGCCAAGCGACGCCTCGTAAACCAAAAAGACGGGGAACATGAACTAGAGGCGAGATCAACTTCACGAATGGAGTCACAATCCGACTTGAGGAAAAACAGTTCTCGGAAAACGACCCATGGACGTCTTCACACTAAAAGCAAAGCTCTCGGATCCGAGGACGAGCTCCTATTGAAGGCAACTGTGTAGTAGTAGTACACTAACTCTTGCTCCAGAAGCTTATAAGGGTCAGTGGAAGGGACTTCTATCCGATGTGAGACTGAGTTACCCAAAGAGGTGAACACTGTGTCCTCACACTCGGGGACGAAGGCGAAACCGTGAAGGCAGCAATTGTACCTAGGTCTTGCATGGCTACGGACTCAAGCCTACGGGGAGCTAGCCACTCACTTTGAAGGCAGCAACTGTACCTAAGTCTTGCATGGTCCTCGGACTCAAGCCTATGAGGAGCTAGCCACTTATCATTGAGGGCAGCAACTGTACCTAGGTCTTGCATGGTCTACGGACTCAAGCCTATAGGGAGCTAGCCACTCACTTTGAAGGCAGCAACTGTACCTAGGTCTTGCATGGTTCTCGGACTCAAGCCTATGGGGAGGTAGCCACTTATCATTGAGGGCAGCAATTGTACCTAGGTCTTGCATGGTCTACGGACTCAAGCCTACGGGGAGCTAGCCACTCACTTTGAAGGCAGCAACTGTACCTAGGTCTTGCATGGTCCTCGGACTCAAGCCTATGGGGAGCTAGCCACTTATCATTGAAGGCAGCAACTGTACCTAGGTCTTGCATGGTCCTCGGACTCAAGTCTATGGGGAGCTAGCCACTTATCATTGAGGGCAGCAATTGTACCTAGGTCTTGCATGGTCTACGGACTCAAGCCTACGGGGAGCTAGCCACTCACTTTGAAGGCAGCAACTGTACCTAGGTATTGCATGGTCCTCGGACTCAAGCCTATGGGGAGCTAGCCACTTATCATTGAGGGCAGCAATTGTACCTAGGTCTTGCATGGTCTACGGACTCAAGCCTACGAGGAGCTAGCCACTCACTTTGAAAGCAGCAACTGTACCTAGGTCTTGCATGGTCTACGGACTCAAGCCTATGGGGAGCTAGCCACTCACTTTGAAGGCAGCAACTGTACCTAGGTCTTGCATGGTCTACGGACTCAAGCCTACGGGGAGCTAGCCACTCACTTTGAAGGCAGCAACTGTACCTAGGTCTTGCATGGTCCTCGGACTCAAGCCTATGGGGAGCTAGCCATTTACGACGGAGCCAAGGTGCTGCATGGTCCAAAGACCTAGTCCTGTGGAGAAACCGACCACCTACTAAAGAGTCTGAATGTCAATCCAACCACTCGAGGAAGAACCAGCCAACGGAAGGTCTTCCGGAACATAAACGCCGAGGTTTTCAAAACCCTCCTCCCCGTCCGAGGGAACGTGCAGCAGGGTTTTGAGGGGCTATTGTGGGGCCCGTGGGCCCAGAATTCCCGGCCCACCTTCAGGCTGGCCCAAGGCCCAAGGCCCAAGCCGAGGAGGACAATTGTTCCATATAGTCCTCCAAAGGGTTTTAACCCTTCTCGGACCCATGCCGAGGATGCACCCTTCCTCGGCATACCTAGTCTAATCTTGGGTAGGAGGCAAACCCAGAACAGGTGGTCACATCCACACTTAATGTGTTTGTCTGACCCTCCGGGCAACATTAATGATGACAAGACCCTTGAATAGTGCAACCTTAGAGGCCGCAACCCACAGTATGGCGAAGAACCTGTCTCATGGGACAAGCTCTGAAGCAGTGTCCTGGATGGCCAACAGCTGTAAGGCCAGGATCAAACCAAAGGGAGTATATAAGGCAAAGAGCCCCCCTCGTGAAGGGGGGTCTCCTCGGACGCCCGCCGAGGAGCAACCCCGGATGAAGAAGAACTAAGGAAAAGCTCAAGGAGGACCGGCAAGAGGCCGGCCGGAGCCAAACCCTTCGTCCCGCTCTCTACAAATTTATTGTCGGGGGTGCCCTTCCAAAAATGGAGCCCCTACAATTGGCGCCGTCTGTGGAAAGGGTTAGTGCGCCGGCCGGCACAACCGGCGGTCGTTCTAAAGTAGTTACTACGCAAAGGTTGGCGGTGCCAAAAAAAAAAAAGAAGAGAAAAAAAAAATTCTGCAGCAGAAAAGAAGACTCAACAGCAAATAAAAGGAAGGGTTCTTTATTATTTCATAAAAAGATTACAAATACAATCTTTATTATTTCATAAAAGAAAGTTACAAATACAATCAGAGGCTCAGACAGGCATGTTTTACAAGAAATCCTACAAACTAATCCTACAGTCAGAGGCCCAGGCGGACCGATCCTAGAACTAGCCGGGCAAGAGGCTCGCAAAGAATTAATATCAGGAATGAGGGAAGTGTCAACCCGTACTTTTACTGGCGTCCAGAGAATGGGAGAACTGGACAGTAAAAGCACGGGAAGAGGGGCTGAGGGCTGGCTCGCCTCGAAGCCGAAGCTTCAACAAAGTGAGGAGCCAACCCAGGGGCCCTGGAACACCCTCCCTCGTGATGCTTCCTCGACCCTCTCCGAACTGCACGAGCATTGGTCGTCGGAGACAGTAATACTCGGGCACCAGCCATGACGAGAGCTCACGTGCCTCCTTCGTCGGAGGTGCGCTCTGGGGAGAGACGTTAGGTACTCCAACGTCGTCCCTCCTGGCTACCGTACAAGGCCCTGCCAGTGTTACGCCTAAACTCTGCCGCGCCGGCAGCCCAGTGGGGGCTGCGGCCACGGCGGCCCTTAACTCCAGATCTCCTAACTTTGGTCACAATCCTGGCGGCGGTGTCAAAGGGGCTAAGGGAGGTGAAAGTGTATGTTTCTGTTTGTGGGGGAAGATTCATGGAATGAGGAGAAACATTCCCCCCAGAACGCCTTTTATGGAAGGCGAAAACCGGTGAGAGTTGAGCCACGCAGAATTCGAAGGGAGGATTGTCAAAGGGAATTAATTCCCACCCAATTCCAAGGGGATTGCCAACCGCCTAATTCGTGTTGATTCACGAGGGCATTAATGAAGGCGCGTTACAGGCACCGAAGTGTCAAAACGCGGAGCGCGGAAAGCCAAGCGACGCCTTGTAAACCAAAAAGACGGGGAACATGAACTAGAGGCGAGATCAACTTCACGAATGGAGTCACAATCCGACCTGAGGAAAAACAGTCCCCGGAAAACGACCCGTGGACGTCTTCACACTAAAAGCAACGCTCTCGGATCCGAGGACGAGCTCCTATTGAAGGCAACTGTGTAGTAGTAGTACACTAACTCTTGCTCCAAAAGCTTATAAGGGGTCAGTGGAAGGGACTTCTATCCGATGTGAGACTGAGTTGCCCAAAGAGGTGAACACTGTGTCCTCACACTCGGGGACGAAGGCGAAACCGTGAGGGCAGCAATTGTACCTAGGTCTTGCATGGTCTACGGACTCAAGCCTACGGGGAGCTAGCCACTCACTTTGAAGACAGCAATTGTACCTAGGTCTTGCATGGTCCTCGGACTCAAACCTATGGGGAGCTAGCCACTTATCATTGAGGGCAGCAACTGTACCTAGGTCTTGCATGGTCTACGGACTCAAGTCTATAGGGAGCTAGCCACTCACTTTGAAGGCAGCAACTGTACCTAGGTCTTGCATGGTTCTCGGACTCAAGCCTATGGGGAGGTAGCCACTTATCATTGAGGGCAGCAATTGTACCTAGGTCTTGTATGGTCTACGGACTCAAGCCTACGGGGAGTTAACCACTCACTTTGAAGGCAGCAACTGTACCTAGGTCTTGCATGGTCCTCGGACTCAAGCCTATGGGGAGCTAGCCACTTATCATTGAAGGCAGCAACTGTACCTAGGTCTTGCATGGTCCTCGGACTCAAACCTATGGGGAGCTAGCCACTTATCATTGAGGGCAGCAATTGTACCTAGGTCTTGCATGGTCTACGGACTCAAGCCTACGGGGAGCTAGCCACTCACTTTGAAGGTAGTAACTGTACCTAGGTCTTGCGTGGTCCTCGGACTCAAGCCTTTGGGGAGCTAGCCACTTATCATTGAGGGCAGCAATTGTACCTAGGTCTTGCATGGTCTACGGACTCAAGCCTACGGGGAGCTAGCCACTCACTTTGAAGGCAGCAACTGTACCTAGGTCTTGCATGGTCTACGGACTCAAGCCTATGGGGAGCTAGCCACTCACTTTGAAGGCAGCAACTGTACCTAGATCTTGCATGGTCTACGGACTCAAGCCTGCGGGGAGCTAGCCACTCACTTTAAAGGCAGCAACTGTACCTAGATCTTGCATGGTCCTCGGACTCAAGCCTATGGGGAGCTAGCCATTTACGACGGAGCCAAGGTGCTGCATGGTCTAAAGACCTAGTCCTGTGGAGAAACCGACCACCTACTAAAGAGTCTGAATGTCAATCCAGCCACTCGAGGAAGAACCAGCCAGCGGAAGGTCTTCCGGAACATAAGGGCCGAGGTTTTCAAAACCCTCCTCCCCGTCCGAGGGAACATGCAGCAGGGTTTTGAGGGGCTATTGTGGGGCCCGTGGGCCCGGAATCCCCGGCCCACCTTCAGGCTGGCCCAAGGCCCAAGCCGAGGAGGACAGTTGTTTCATATAGTCGTCCAAAGGATTTTAGCCCTTCTCGGACCCATGCCGAGGATGCACCTTTCCTCGGCATACCTAGTCTAATCTTGGGTAGGGGGCAAACCCAGAACAGGTGGTCACATCCACACTTAATGTGTTTGCCTGACCCTCCGGGCAACATTAATGATGACAAGACCCCTGAACAGTGCAACCTTGGAGGCCGCAACCCACAGTATGGCGAAGAACCTGTCTGATGGGACAAGCTCTGAAGCAGTGTCCTGGATGGCCAACAACTGTAAGGCCAAGATCAAACCAAAGGGAGTATATAAGGCAAAGAGCCCCCCTCGTAAAGGGGGGTCTCCTCGGACGCCCGCCGAGGAGCAATCCCAGATGAAGAAGAACTAAGGAATAGCTCAAGGAGGACCGGCGAGAGGCCGGCCGGTGCCAAACCCTTCGTCCCGCTCTCTACAAATTTATTGTCGGGGGTGCCCTTCCAAAAATGGAGCCCCTACAAGTGTCTATGTGCTAATAATTCATTTCAAAAAAAAATTTACGTGAAAAATAAAAAGAAAGTTGTTAAAATATTATTTATTATTTATTTGTTTTATAAATTTTTTTTAAAATAGATTAGTAATCAATGTTCTAGGAAGAAAGTTGTTAAAATATTTTTTATTTTTTATTTTTTTTATAAAAAAAATTTTAAAATAGATTAATAATCAATGTTCTAAGGACATTTATTAACATTTTTCTTTCTATTTAAAAGCTAAGTAATACAAAGTCTAGGAATGCTAACACCCCAAGTGCCATACAAATTTTGGCCATGAGCCATGACCACCTCCCATTTTTTTTTTCCCAAGCCAATTAATAACTCGGTCAGCTGCATGAAAGTTAGCGTGATGATCATTTTCGTATTTATTTATTTTTTTTCAATATTTATAAAGAAAAATGGCAACGAAAAACATTTATGTGAAACGTGACATAAAATATGGAGAATAAATATTTTAATAATGATTAAAATTTGATTTTACCAAAAAAAAAAAGTCATATCAGCCTATATAAAAATTTGGTTAAATTTTCTATTCTAGAATCTAAACCAGTACAGCTTCTCCTTATTCTTTTTTTTTTTTTTTTCTGAATAGCTTCTCCTTATTCTACACTGCAATAAATAAACCAGTTTAGACTGCCAGATAAAGTCAAAAAGAAACGCGGGTCTTATTAAAAAAAAAAAACAACAACAACAACGCAGGCCGGCATTTTCATCCGTATCCAAGCCAACACTAATTGGAACTTGATTAGATGATAGAGATAGTGATACCTATAGGCATAGCTATAGCATTTGTTTTTAAGTAAGACTTAAGTATAATACTTATTTCTCAAAAAAAAAAAAAAGTATAATATTTAGATGTTGTTCTTTATTTACGTTCCATTTTTAAGGTTCTGTCATGTAAATTTTTTTTTTTATAAGATAAAAGTGTATTTTTAGTTAAATAACTACATGGCTGAATTTTAAGAGAGTAACCTAAAAAACAGTACTTAAAGTGCTGTACCTAAATTTTGTTTATTATTTTTTTTTTTTAGTAATTACCAAAGAAAAATCATAGTAAAATGTACCATCTAATTAAATTCCTTTCTTTTCTTGCATTAATGTAATTAAATTACATGAAACTTGTTATTTATTGTGAAGCTAAGTTCCAGTAGCATGTTCAGCAAAAGAAAAAAAAAAGTTCCAGTAGCATATAATTTCTATTTAAAAATTGTCGTGTTAGTCTTCACAATTCCCCATACTTTAATTTAATTCAACAATGTTCCAGTTATCCATTTTATCCCTTTAAATTCAATAAAAACTATTAGAGTATGACAAAAATGTGGAACAAATGTGCATTTAATACACTAATACGTGGGAACATACTAATGGGGCTTATTACTATTTTTTTCTCTATATTTTTATAAAAGGTCATGTTAACGAGTGTCGTAGGGCATTGGTTAACAATTCAATTAAAGAAAGTTTTATGGGAAAAAAAAAACAATTAATGTTTTGACAGCTTTTTTCATTTTCCATAAAAGTAATATCAAAACTTTCTTAAAATGTATTCTTAACCAATACCTCAACGACATTCGTTAACATTTCCCTTTTATAAATTTCATCATTTTTAACCATTTATCACACCAACAAAAACAACTATAGAAAATAATATGTAAGGACTCATTTTTTATTGGACTCAGAATATAAACGGGTTTTCAGTCTAACAAGCCCAAACAATAAATTTGTAGAGAATGGGTATAAGGATTAGGCGCTGGCCGTCGTCCCCCATGCATGAATCTCTTTTCTTTTATATAAAATATGCTGGTAACTGTCTACAACTGGGGAATGCTCCTCGGCCCATGGCCGAGAAGCCCTTTTTCTTTTTAGCTTTCTCCCCCCTCCCCCTCTTTTACTTTACTCGCTTTTTTTATATAGTCCTCACCATCCTCTCTCGCTCTTCCATCTGTTGATCATCTATTCGCCTTTCTTCTGGTTGCCCATCCCATCAGAAGTCTTATCAGCACTCAAGTGGTTCAATCTGATCAACGTTGCCCTGCCAAAGGGTTATATCACCATTAATGCGGCCAGAGGGGTTAGGTGAATGCATTAAGTGCGGAGGTGACAGCTTGTCCCGGGCTTGTCCCTTCTAAGATTCATCCTCGGCATGCCGAGGACAAAAAGGTTCTTGACTTGCAACCGAAAAGAGGCTTTCTCCATCTTAGCCTCGGATGATTAGTCTTCTTCGGCGTGGACTTTGGGCCTACTAGGCGATGGGCTGAGGCTACCAGGCCCATAGACCCCACAATAGCCCCTCAAAACCCTGTTACACGTTCCCTTGGACGAGTAGGGGGGTTTTGATACCTACGGGCCCTCCTAGGCGAATCGCCCCAATTTGGTTTGTGCTAATGCTGGCGACTTTTCGACTACTCGATGTGCGTTTTTTGCGTTTCAAGACTTAATGTGTGCCCACATTAAATTTTGGCGACACCACGTTTCCTGCTTTCAATGGTGTGATGGTAGTCGTTCGGTGGGGATCTCCTGCTTTTATGGGCAGGCAGTTACATTTGGGGAACCTAAAGGGGGAATATAAGCACCTGTATAAACCGCCTGGTTTCCTCATTTTCGCACTTACAACCATTGATGCGTATGACTTGAGTCTAGTTCAACTTGCACTCTTCCTGAAGAGAATCACCATACTTCTGTAAGTCTTCTTCTTCTAGCGACCCTAAATTTCCTTGATTTTACTTCTCCTTTTGTTCTTTTAGAACTTTTAGTCGTCCTTGGGGAATGGGTAAGTTTAAGAAGTTGGTTGAGTCCGACGAGATGATGAACAAATTCATTGTCGACTATGGGATACCCAATAATGTGAGTCTGAAGTACTGTGAAGAAGGGGAGTGGTACCTTAAGAGGAAAGAGGGTGAAATCGTGATCCCTATAGTCGCTTTCGTAGAGGGAGGGATGAGAATCCCTATGAGGTTGGTGACCCTCAATTACCTTAGGCATTTTCGCCTGGCTCCTACCTAGTGTGCCGTGAATGTATTTAGGATATTAGGGTGTGTAGATATCTTGAATGAGAAAATGGGGCTGAGACTAACTCACCACGATGTGAACTGGTGCTACAACCTTCATCACCTGAGGGGTAAGACGTACTATATGAAGACAAGGGACGATAGGATTTGTCTCATCCAGTGTCTTCTTGATTCCAATAAGGGGTTGACTCAAGATTTCCTTATAGTGTCGGGGGAGTGGCACAATGGCTTTCATTGCCCAACGGTAGAGGGGGAGCCAGGTAGGGTATTTGAAGCAGGGGTTTCAGTATCTTTATTTTTCATAACTGTATATTCGCCCTGGTTGACTAACCATAGGAGTTTCACTTTTCTTTTTATAGATCCGCACGCTTTTGCACGTCATTTCCACTTGGTCAACAAAGCGGATTTGGAAACAGTTCTTAGGTCAGAACTTTTCTTGAACGAAGCTGATAATCAGGTTAGGGCTGCTCACAAAATCCTCGGATGCGACCCAGCTCAGAAATCATTCCCAATCCCGAAGTACGTAATTAGGGCTCGTGACCCTCGGCTCACTCAGATTACCGTGGTGGAGGACAGTTTTACATTTTCTGAGGGGTCCCACATACCTGAAGGTATTCCATTAGTAGGTCCTTCCTTATCTCAACAAGTAACGGTGGCCGAGGAAGGACAATCCAAGAAGGCGAGAGAGGTAGTTGAACTGAGCTCTTCTGAGGACGAATATAGTGTGTTCGACTTAGTTGATCAGTTCGAGGATCCCTCTAGTGATCTAGGAGATCCTCATTTGTCTGAAACCGACCTCCGATCCCTAGGAACTGGTACTCAGGCTGAGATGGGTTTAAAAAGACAGCCCCAAACCAGTCTTTTCGACCTGCTCGAAGGCGGTTCCAAGAAAAGCGCACCGGAAGAGTCGCAGCCAAAGTCCCCAACACCTCCGCCCCAGATACTAACTGTGCAAACTAGGTTATCTTTTGTCCCTGTAGCACCAAACCCTCAGACAAAGTCTTTCGATTCGAAAAGGAAAAGACTTGACAAGAGTAAGGAGCCAATGGATAGGAGTAAATCCTACTCCCCGCCCGAGAAGGATAAATCTCGCAGGCCTTCGAAACAACTGAAACTCGGTGGTCCATAGAAAAGCAAGAAGATCGTCCAACCGTCTGAGACTCAAGCCTGGCTGCCCGCTGCCATGCTTCATGATCAGCCCCTGACGGATGACGCGTCTATACGGGAACCTCAAGGGGTTGAGGGGGCCTTCGTAGCCGATGCCCTGGAGAAGTCTCTTCTTCTTCCCACCGACATGGCCAAGCTTGAAAGAATGAGTGGGTCCGAGGTTGTCCTTGACCTTAAGAAGTATCTGGGCATGGTGAGTCCTTTGGTACTTATTTATTTTATTCAAACTTCGTTGCTTAGTGCCTTCCTTTTTCTTCATGGAATTATTTGTTTTTTTTTTTATCGACAGGCCATCTAGGCTCTATTTAGGTTGGACAAGGAGGTCGATGGTCAAAGCAGTGCCTTGGCACAAGAGCGTGACAAGTTCTTGAAAGCTGCTAGTACCCTTAAAAAGTCTGAGGCTGACCTGAAAAAGGCGACCGAGGACCTGGAGGAGATGAGAAGGGCTAGAGATACTGCTGCCTTTGACCTGGCCGTGGCCAGGAAGCAAGCTGAGGACCAAACCACCCGCTTGCAAGACATTGAAGGCCAACTACGGAATGCCAAGGAAGACAATGACTACATGAAGCAAGTGTTGACTAAGGCAATTCATGAGAAAGGTATTGCCGAGTATGCCAGGGATGAGGCTGTGAGAGCCAAAGATGAGACAGTATTTGCAAAAATAAACGCTGAACACTCTGTAGAACAGGCAGAGGAGGAGGCCTTTGCAAGTGGGGTAGCCAAGACTGAAGCCATTCTTCGGGCGCAAGTTCCTGCAGTATGCAGGCATTACTGCTCTCAAACCTGGCATGAAGCTCTCAACCAAGCAAGGATTGATGCTTCATCCGACCTTAGGAGGAAGGACAGGGTATATTACCCTATAGCAATTCGCAAGACCGCCATCGATGCTCCCGAGGAGGGGTCTTCCTTACCAGCGATTGAGAGTCACAATAAGACCGCCGAGGATATATCTTTGACTGACCAACCATCCGAAGAGATTGAACCCCAGAGGACGTTGGAGGGAGCTAGAGCCGAGGGTTAGAAAATACCACCAGATGTGGCAAGGCTCCCTACGGACCCTTCGAAGCAAAGCCCCTAGGCCTTGGCTAAAGCTTTCGATTTGCTGATCGAACTAATTTGCCTACTGAGTTGAGGGAACTGGTATACGACATAGGATAATTTTGTTTATTTTCTCTTTCATTTCATTTTGTTTCTTGCCTTAGTGGCGTTGTAAGGAAATTGTATACTTTCTGTTTAAGCTAAATGCATAGTACTTTGCTTCCAACTACAGATATTTTCTTTTGTTTACTTTACTATAACATTCTACTCAATATTTGTATTCTATTTTGGAGTTAGTCTTATGAAATTGCCTGTTATCCTTCAAATATAAATATAAAGACCGTATCATAGTTTAACTCTAGGTAACGCTTTGGTTTTTTTCCAAATATTTATTTTCTCCATAGGTTCGAGTCCGAGGACCATGCAATACCTTGGTTCTGTTTAGTACCCAGGTATAATGGTGTGTATAGTTTTACCATAAGCTTGGGTCCGAGGACCATGCAATACCTTGGTTCTGTCTACCACTTCTATTTTTCTGTAAGTATCTAGTTTCCCCATAAGTTTAAGGCCGAGGACCATGCAATACCTTGGTTCTGTCTATCACTTCTATTTTTCTGTAAGTATCTAGTTTCCCCATAGGTTTGAGTCCGAGGACCATGCAATACCTTGGTTCTGTCTACCACTTCTACTTTTCTGTAAGTATCTAGTTTTCTCATAGGTTTGAGTCCGAGGACCATGCAATACCTTGGTTCTGTCTAATACCCAGGTATAATGCTGTGTATAGTTTTACCATAGGCTTGGCATGCAATACCTTGGTTCTGTCTACCACTTCTACTTTTCTGTAAGTATCTAGTTTCCCCATAGGTTTGAGTCCGAGGACCATGCAATACCTTGGTTCTGTCTAGTACCCAAGTATAATGGTGTGTATAGTTTTACCATAGGCTTGGGTCCGAGGACCATGCAATACCTTGGTTCTGTCTACCACTTCTATTTTTCTGTAAGTAGAGGTTTGTCCTCGAACCGCTTTACTGAAGGTGATTCCTCCTTGGATCGGATTATGATTTTTACATGTGGCGTTGATCTTGCCTCCAGCTCGAGGCTTTATCTTTTTCATTTACGAGGCGTCCTTTGGCGGTTCGTTTTCCGCGCTCAACATTTCGGTGCACGAGACGCGCCCTCATTAATGTCCTCGTGAATTAACACGAGTCCAATAGTCTACGGCCTCCTTGGAAATTGGTAGCTTCATTATTAGCCCAACTGATAATTCTCTTTTCGAACTCTGCATGAATTAATTCTCACCAACCTCCATCCCCTATATAAGGTGAGGAGATGGTTTCTCCACAATCCATGGACCTTTTAACACAAACAGAAAAAACACATTCTTCCAGCTCTCCAAGCCCTTTTAACAATCCCGCCGGAATTGTGACCGGAATTGGCAAAAGTCGGTATGGCCGCAGCCCCCACTGGGCTACCGGTGCGGCAGAATCTAGGCATAACCCCGATGGCGCCCTACAAGGTGGCCCAGAGGGATGTTGTTAGAGTACTTAACGTCTCTCCTCGGAGCGCACCCCCGACGAAGAAGATATGCAAATTCACCTAATAGGCGGTGCTCGAGTGTTGCCGTCTCCAACGGCCAACACTCATGAGGATCGGAGAGAATCAGGGGAACATCATGGGGGAAGGTATCCCGGAGCCCCTACGTCTGCTTCTCTCTTTGTTCCAGCTCCGCCGCGCCGAGAAGGGAGTTGTCGGTGGCCTGGAAACATGATGGCCCTCCCCCTTCTCTGCCTTTTGTGTCAAGCTCTCCCATTCTCTTTATACCAATAAAGGGACGGCTTGACATTTTCCACCGGCTAGCTTTTTTAGGGCGGCTCCACCTAGGCCTCTGATTGTAGAAATAGCTGGTGGGATTAGCTTGTAAATTTGTGTGAAACACACCTGCCTGAGCCTCTAATTGTAATTTGTACTGTTTCTATTTATGAAATAATAATATCAAAATTTCTCTCTTCACTGTCAAATTTTCTATTATTATTTTTTTAACCTATTGTAAAACGACCACTTAGAACAATCGCCTGGTGCACCGGCCAGCACCCTAATCCTTCCCACAGACGACGCCAATTGTAAAGACTCATTTTTTATTGGACCCAGAATATAAACGGGTTTTCAGTCTAACAAGCCCAAACAATAAATTTGTAGAAAATGGGTATAAGGATTAGGCGCTGGCCGTCGTCCCCCATGCATGAATCTCTTTTCTTTTATATAAAATATGCTGGTAACTGTCTACAACTGGGGAATGCTCCACGGCCCATGGCCGAGAAGCTTTTTTTCTTTTTAGCTTTCTCCCCCCTCCCCCTCTTTTACTTTACTCGCTTTTCTTATATAGTCTTCACCATCCTCTCTCGCTCTTCCATCTGTTGATCATTTATTCGCCTTTCTTCTGGTTGCCCATCCCATCAGAAGTCTTATCAGCACTCAAGTGATTCAATCTGATCAACGTTGCCCTGCCAAAGGGTTATATCACCATTAATGCGGCCAGAGGGGTTAGGTGAATGCATTAAGTGCGGAGGTGACAGCTTGCCCCAGGCTTGTCCCTTCTAAGATTCATCATCGGCATGCCGAGGACAAAGAGATTCTTGGCTTGCAACCGAAAAGAGGTTTTCTCCATCTTAGCCTCGGATGATCAGTCTTCCTTGGTGTGGGCTTTGGGCCTACTAGGCGATGGGTTGAGGCTACCAGGCCTATAGACCCCACATAATACAAAGCAGAAAACAAGAATTTGACAAATTGATAATGAGTTCCATTTATTAATTATTATATGACAAATTGTAAAAGCTTCCCAAAAAAGTTAGTTAATTTTTTTAAAATATTTTTTTTTTGCTGAATTAATTTTTTTTAAATAGTTTATTAATAGATGTCTAACTCAATGCATTATTAATAGGTATAATTGTGCAAATTTAATTACCAAAGAAATCTCATATTAAAATGCACCATCTAATTAAATTACTTTTTTTTGCATTAATCTAATTAAATTACTTGAAACTTGTTATTACATGTGAAACTAAATTCTAGTAGCATATAGGTCAAAACTCTCTCAAAAAAAAAATTATTGTAGCATATAATTTCTACTTAAAATTTGTCACTGTTATTTTTCACAATGACCTACGTTTAAATTCAATTCAACACATTCTCAAAAAATAAATAAAAAAATAAATTCAACAATGTTCTGGTTATCCATTTTATATATGAATTTTAAATTACATACTTTTAGACCCTAGGAACAGATTAGTGCCTTCATATATGATTTAATCCAAGTCTCCAGAGTCTCCAATCCGTCGTAGGATTGGATTGACAGAGGGGAGTGCAGGTGTTTAGCAAATTTCTATAATACGCGTGTAGGCCCTACAACTTTTGACCATTGCTCCCTGGCTTCTTTTTTCTTTTTTCTTTTTTTGTGGGGGGAGGGGGGTGCTTGGGTTTGGTGTTTTCGGTGTATTGAACTTGTGACATGTGTTCAAAAATAAACACATATCACAATCCTAACGAGTCCAATGTTATTGAACATTAAATCTAATTCAGACCTTTTTTTTTAATTTATAATTAATTTAATCCGTACAGTCAAGTAATGAAAAACACTTATGTGACACGACATAAAATATAGCAAATAAAATATATTAATAAGCATTAAAATTTTATTTTACCAAAGAAAATGACATATCAGCCCTTATATTTAAAAATTAAATTAATTAATTACTAACTTTTAAAGAAAAGAAAAGGAATTTAAAAAAAATTATTTGACTATTTTCTCTTTCATTTTCTTAGCAACTAAACACACAATTAAAGAAAACATTTTTACACGCTAGTGACTAGTTTGGGTGGCACGTGCCCCATAAATGTGAAAAATGGAAGAGGTAGCCCAAAGGCCCCAAACATTCTCTTCCTCAAGAAATTCTACTCTAAACCAGTACAGCTTCTTCTTATTCTACACTACAATAAATAAACCAGTTTAGACACTAATGGGAACTTGATTAGAGGATAGATATACTGATACATATAGGCATAGCCGTAGAATTTGTTTTTTGGGAGTAATTACCAAAGAAAAATCATAGTAAAATGTACCATCTAATTAAACTCCTTTCTTTTTTTGCATTAATGTAATTAAATTACTTGAAACTTGTTATTTAATGTGAAGCTAAATTTTTTTTTGAGGAAGTAATGTGAAGCTAAGTTCCAGTAGCATGTTCAGCAAAAAAATAGTTCCAGTAGCATATAATTTCTATTTAAAAATTGTCGTGTTATTTTTCACAATTTCCCACCTTTAAATTTAATTCAACAATGTTCCAGTTATCCATTTTATGCCTTTAAATTCAATAAAAACTATTAGAGCACAACAACAAAAATGTGGAACAAATGTGCATCTAATACACTAATACGTAGGAACATACTAAATTACTAATTAATGTGGCTTCCCATTATTTTATTTTTTTTTTCTCCCTATTTTTATAAATTTCATCATTTTTAACCATTTATCACATCAATAGAAACAATTATAGAAAATAATACAAGGCGGAAAACAAGAATTTGGGTGAATTTTAAATTACATACTCTTTTACCGTAGGAACAGATTAGTGCATCCATATATGATTTAATCCAAGTTTTTATAATTTTCCCTAATTTTTTTGTCGATTATCAAACACAATAAATTTTATAAAATTATAAAGTTTAGAGAAAAAAATTGAAAATTATAAATTTTGTTCTCTGTGTCTATAGGAACATATATATCAGTGTAGCCATCCATATTTTTTTCCTCATTTTTTTTTCAATTCTCAATAATTTTTAATCTCTTGTCAAAGATATTTAAAATTTTTATATAATTCTAAAGACAATGAAAAATCTGTAAAATTGTTATTTTTTCAATTTTTTTATTTTAAACAGACACATACACATGCATACAAGAAAAAAAAATGAAGTTTTAACACAAAGACATACTACAAACTTCGTTTAAAAGTCATTGTAACTTTCAAAGAATGATGAGATAAGTTATATTACATGATACAACACACTCTCTATTTCAAGTGTATGGAAATAGATCAAAAAATTTAATGAAGAAATCGCATATAAAAATGCACTATCTAATTAAATTACTTGGAACTTGTTATCTCATATGAAAATAAGTTACATTAACATATAATTTTTATCATAAAACTAGCGTGCTGTTTCACAATTCACCAAATTTAAATTCAACTTAAAAAATTTTCAATTATCTATTTTATGCCTTTAAATTTACTAAAAAAATATTAGATTACAACAACAATATGGAAAATCTATATGTAGGAACAGATTAACGTGGCTTCCCATTATTTTCTCCATTTTTTTTTTATTATAATTCTCCATAACTTTTAACCATTTATCAAACCAACAAAAATTTATATGAAATCACAGAAAGCAATATATATATATATATATATATGGGTAAATTTTAAATTTCATACTTTCTGACCATAGGAACAGATTAGTGCATCCATAAATGTTTACATTATCCAAATTTTTATAATTTTCCATAATTTTCTATCACTTATCAAAAAAATAAATAAAACTTATAAACTTATATAGTTAGGGTCCGGTTAATGTATGCTCTTATAGCATATATTAATTATCTATTTTAAAAAACTTTTTATATAAAATTGAGAAAAAAAAATGTCAAAAAGGTTAACCACTTTTTCATTTTTCCATAAATTTTTTCCTAAAATAGTTTATTGATATGTTAGTAAAACTCAATTATATAATATAAAGATAAACTGGAAAATTATAAATTTTATCCCTCTGTGTATAGAAGCATATCAATGCAAAGCAAACATCCACATTTTTTTTCTTCCATTTTTTCAATTTTTAATATTTTTTAATCCTTTTTAATGGTAGAATAAAAAAAGATTAAAAAAAAATTATGGAAAAGAGCGCACTCCAATCCTATCTAGGGTTGGATTAAGAGAGGGGTGCGTAGCCAAGCATATATACCCTTTTGCATTGGTGGCGGTAGCAATAGCATCGTGTTGGGGTCTTGACTGTCTGCGTCTAGAGCCCACTCCAATCCGTCAAAGGATTGGATTGCATCGCCAATTTCTATATTTAATAATGCTTCTTTTTAACAACTTTTGGATATATACTTGGCGATGCACCCCTCTCTTAATCCAATCCTGGATAGGATTGGAGAATTTGGAGTGCGCTTTTTTGTCTGGCAATAGCATAAACTAGAAAATAAATGGTGCACACAATACGAATACAAATACAACTATATACTATATAGTACTTAACAGCTACAAATGCAAGTATACAAAGTTTTATATTTAATAATGCTTCTTTTTAGCAACTTTTGGTCATAAATTTGTCTTTTCACATCGTTAGCAAGTTCAATTATGCAAATCTTCGTCAACCTTGTAGAGCCCACAACTTTTGTCTTTTTTTATGAATAACGATCATGAATCATGATATATTGAGAAATTAAAAAAAAAAAAAAAAAAAAAACAGTTAGATGGTCTCAATCATAGTTAGTAAAATATTGTATGCGTTTAATATTATAAATATACGGACAGGTTTAATTTAGCATCTTTTTAAAAAGTACATTTCAAAAAATGGGCATAAAAATACAAAAATAGAAAAAGAACGCTACGTGTATAATACGAGTATATTACATTTATTTTTTTAAAAATTCATAACAAAAATACAAAAACATATACCTATACTTTTTAAAGATAAAAGCAATAATTTTTGTATCGTGACCTTTGTGTCTTGCCAAGTGTGATTTAAGCCTTAGAACATCCCAACAAATTTTTTCTTTTTTTCTTTTTTAGAATGATATTAGGATTACTACAAATTTTACTATATAGATCTAACAAATTGATATGTCAATTATTATAAATTTATAAAAGATAATCCAGAAACCCATAACTTTGTTTATATAATTTTATATATATATATATATATATATATATATATATATATAAGCACTTCTTAAAAAAAAAAAAAATTCTTAAAAACAAAAACACACTTCTATTATTTCATTGCAAAATGACATCAATTGTATTCATTGTCACATCAACTTGTACGCTTTTTATACTAAAACTTGTAATAATTTTAACATTTTTTAAGAACTAACATTGGTTATTTTGTAAGCTTCTATTTTTATTTTTGGGTTTACAACTTTTATAAAATAGATATATTAAACATTTTTTAAAAATCAAATAAGATATATATTAAAAGTTTGATTGGAATACATTTCTAAAAGAGTTTTTTTTTTTTTTTTTTTTTTTTTTAACACGACAGAACTTTCAAGCAAAACCATTATATATCGTGTTTGACTTTTGATGCCTAAGAGCAACCACATTAGTTCGTCTAAAAAATTTCGTCTATTTTACACTAAAAACCTATTTTTTCTATTTTACACTACCACATTTCCAAAACACCCACATCAGTTAATCTATTTTACAAATCTATTATAATTAAATAATATTATTTATTGTTTATTTATTATTATTTATTAATAACCATTTCTCTCTTTCCCTCACCCATTCTCTCTTTCCCTCATAATCTATTTTTCCCTTCCCTTTCCTTTTTCAACTCACTCACCCGTTTCTCTCTTTCCCTCACTCACTCCTAGCTCACCGATCCAACTCGCCGCCGTCGTCGCCTCAACCATCAGCCGATTTGGCCTCCCTTTGGCTTTCGCCCTCCCTCTCTCCTCCATCACCGACCCTTCGCCTCCCACCCCCAATCAACGATAGCAATGAAAGATCCGGTGGTAACTATGGAAGACTCGACGGTAGCAGATTGGGCAGCAGTAGTGGCAGTAGATCGGGTGGCAAATCCGACTTCGTTGGGCATTTCAGGTGAGTTTTCCGTTAAGTATGATTTTGGGTTAATTTTCTGTTGATTTTGGAATAGTTTGTTGTTGTTGATTTTGGATTTGCCTTGGTATGAGATTTCTTCTTCCTTCTTATTCTGTCGCGCTAGTTTGTTGAAGTTTGATAGAGGAGAGAGAAAAAAAAGAATTAAAAAATCATTTACATGATGAACAATAATCATGCATATATACACGGTTACTGTTCATTTACACGGCCATAGTGTATATTTGCACATCTTTACAAAAACTAATGTGGGTGTTTTTTGGACTAAAATGTATAAAATTTATACTTTTTTCTAGTTTAGAAGATTATAAATAAGCTAATGTGGTTGCTCTAAAGTCGTTTTCACAATTAGGAAAGTTACTTTTTAACAAGTTTATCTTCCATCAAGCCGTACTAAACAAGCTGATATATACCTGTTCCGTTACAAACGTTTGTTATACTTTCAACCTCAAATTAACACGTACACTTCCGTATAATTGCCAATATGACTGGAGACGTGAGTCTTTTTATAGGTTACCGACGTTCGTGATCAATACACGTATCTTACGCGTAAAAACTACCTAGGGTCTCAACTCTCAATCCATCTCAATCTTCTCGAAGAAAACCCAATGGGCATAGTTATGGGACAAAAAATTATCTCTCGGGACAAAAGAAAATTTTCAGGCTATTGCAACTAATGCTTCCATTAGCTACTTTTTTTTTTTTTTTTTTCCTTTTTTCCAAGCCAATCAAGTTGGTCAGTTGCATCAAAGTAAGAGTGACAAATAATTTGATCCATAAATTTTGATAATAGTTAATTTAATTCTTGTTATTTTCAATTTTACAATCAATTTGTTCTCCACCATCAACCAACGGAAAACGTCTACAAGACATACGTTGTGCACCTCGGGCACGCTTGAAGCTAATGTGGTTAATAAAATAATAATAAAATATTTTAATAAGCACTAGAAATTATCACATTAGCATTTAAATTAAAAAAATTAATTACTCAATTTTAAAGAAGAAAAAAAAAAGGAATTTTATTTATAAAAAAAAAATTATTGGGCTATTTTCTCTTTCATTTTCTTAGCAACCAAACACACAAATTGAAGCAAACATTTTTACACCCACTTGTTTGGGTGGCATATGCAAGGCACGTGCTCTGCCCCATGAGTGTGAAAATTAAGATAGAGTTTCTTTTTTTTTTTCTTTTCTTTTTGATAAGAATAGAGTTCCTATTTGAAGTATGAAACCATGTATTGTAAAATGAATGTCATAGAATGCAATTCACATTCATACAAGAATATTCATTACATAAATACTTATAGAAGCTATTTAACATATATATATATATATATACACACACAAATATTTTACTATGATAGTTCCTTAGAACTTCTTTCTTAAATGCAATATCCACTCACTAAGCAACTAAGATGATAACAAATATTAACATATTCCAACAATAAGTAACTATGTTCTGCTAAGACATTATCATAATAGTTAAATTTTTTAAATGAATGATGTCATATCCTGCAATGTGAAGCTCTTAATCAAACACCTACAACCATCCACAACGAAGATTTTGTTATTCATATTTCATTTTTATCTTCATAGATTTTATGCATCTACCTATAATATTAGTAAGTGTTAAGTTGTGCATATTTGCATTTGCGAAAATCAAAACCAAGAGATTTTATATACGCTGTCATTGAAGCAACCAAAGTCCAAAATAACTACCAAAAACACAAACAGACCAGCTATGAATAATTTATATATGTTTAAGAAATATTAGACTAGATAAGTCTTCAATTTACAATATGTAAATTTTAGTAAAAATTACCTTATTCATGCCATTTTTTGCTTACAATGAAGTCCATGCACAAGACACTCATAATTGATATATAAATTTCCAAAGAACATTGTGGCTTCTAAAGAAGGAGAGCCATCCAAGCTGAATCACGCTAAGACCAAATGGAGCTCATCCAGTTGCTCTGTGAATGCGACCTTGTTGAAACTTCTCTAGCGTAGTGTACTTATTAGGCTTGTAGTTTCTGAGATCTTAGAATATTACACTATTACAGTTGCTCTCTCTCTCTCTCTCTCCCTCCACAAAGGCACAAACACTTGAAAAGAACTGGTCAAACACTAGATTATATGATGACATGATATTGCAATCTGCTCTAAAGATTTCCAAGTTAATATCATCGGTTTATTTCCCATCAACAACACTTCTGTTATCAACAATTGAATAGTTGATGTAAAGGTTTTCATTTCATCCAAAATCCAAATAGTGAAGCTTCAATGATTCTAAGAGACTTTTGTGTAGAATCATACCACTATGGGTTGTCCAATTTCCCTCGTATATGACAAAGAACAATGGAAACAAGACCAATATTTCACTTTTCACACATGTTTTTTAACTGAAGTGTCACAAATTGCATCCATGCCTGGCCCCCAAGAAAATGTTATTAAATTAGACGGGAAAAAAAAACAATAAACAAGTGCTACATCTTTGCTAGAGAGTTAGATAAAGATAACAAAACTTTTATTATTATTCTGATTTCATTTATCATTAAAATTTAACTTGTCCAATGTACAAGAGATGGGAGAAATGGCACATAAGATATGGCAGCCGCGAAACCGTACATATTGTAGATCAACCACAACATGAATTCACTTTGTTCTTCAATCTTCTGAAGTAATAACGAGCAACCCCAATGCACCAATAAGAATATACTGCAAGAGAGAAATGGCATATGTTACTTTCTGTATAAATTTAATAGCTTTGCATTTTTGGGGTTCTTAAGTTCAACCAATTATTACATGTTATTTGAAAAAAATTCAATATTTTAAACAGATTTTGAATTTTGGGATTCCAAACTTGAACTCGTAGATAGCACAGTAAGAATTTATAAACAAACTTCAATCAGATGCTGACCAAAGAGAGGACAATTTGTACACATGTAACAAAATCTAAGTGCTAATATTATTAAGAATTTGATGTTAACAGTAGCGATAAAATAGTTACTTCAGGAATTATCAAATAAAATTCTAGAGAAAACAATATATTTTTTTTCAGTAAGTTCTTTGGGTCAAACACAAACCTTGTTAATTGGTTATTCAGTCATATGAAAATTGTCACCCAGCCAACATAAGATAGGAACCTGCCAGTGACAGAAATGTAAGCAATATGAATATTTATTTTTCAAATTCAAGAAGTGACCCTTTGTGCATGCTATATTTATCAGAAAAATAAGAACATGGATGAAGAAAACTGGTGGTGACCTCTTGTGCTTGTCATACTCTAAATTTGGTTTCAAGTATTTTCAGGATCTTGTACACCATCTTCACAAATCCTACTCATCACTAACCAATAAGGTACCATACTAAGCCAGCATTGTAAAGTAATTGGTGATGATAGGAGTATCGTCAGGAGGTTTACAATATGGTCCATTGAGCTCTCAACCAATATTATACAAAACTCCTTGAGTGTTGTTCATAGCATTTAACTAAGGCCAAATTGCAAAATGACTCCTTATGGTTTGGGTCAAATTCAAACAGACCCCCTCCACTTTCAATTTTGTGTGTGTGTGTGTGTGTGTGTTTTTTTCCAATTTTGTTTTATAGACCCATGAACTATGGAAATGACAAAATTGACCCCTACATCTCATTCAATCATTTGCACTGCACGTGACACTTTGTTATAATTTTGTTTTAGTAGAACTTGGTTAAAAAACTCAATTTTAATATCATTTTAAAACAAAAATGTAATGAAATACTCATGAGAATTATAATTTAATAAAAATTCCCTTGAAAATAAATTTAAAAAAAAAAAAAAAAAAAAAAAAAAAGAGCTTGGTTAATAAGAAAACAAATGAAAATTAAAGGAATATAATTTTGAATCAAATTACAATCTTTTTTGCTAAGATCTACAATTGAATCATGATAAAAATCTTGATTACAAAAGCTAAAACTGCCACCTCAATCCCGACCCCCCCCCCCCCCCCCCCTCTCTCCCCAAACTCTCTTTTTGATCTGTTTGAAATTGACTTTTAGCACTTTGGCCTTCAATAAATTCCTTTCAATTGCACTGATATGATCAATTATGGTTAATCAATCAATGATATCTCATATATTTACCATCAGATTTGGTATCTATTTCAAAGGATGGGATCATGCCTTAACTAATATAGATAACGATATGCAGCAAAGCAAAACAAACAAACAATCAATTAATCTAAGTGACGACTCCAGAACCATGGGATATGAAACTGCACTTGAAATTTACCACTCGTGTGTGTGTGTGCTTGCACATGTCTCTGTGTAAATCATGCCAAATACAATGCATATGCATACTTTGTTGTCAATAAGGCTGCACAAAATGATGACTCCTCCATGCCAACATGGCGCAAGTAAAACCAAAAAATTTACAAATAAAATTATAAAATCAAAGAGGAAGGCTATTTGCTAGAGTTTTTACCCTATGGCTCTGCCCATTATGTGGTGCCACTGAAGCAAGAGCTGACCAAGAGCATACAGAAGTCTGTCATCTACATAATTATTATCTCCTGGGATAGAAAACAATATATAGAAAGGGAGAACATTAGGTTAACAAGATGACCTACCCAAAAACACCAGCCCATGTATAATGAAACCAAAGCACCTCCAGAAATAACTTTCATTTGGGATCCTGGGGAGTGGGGATTACATAAGTAACTCAATTAATTCCGAACTAAATGTTTAATTTTCCAAAATTTGGTACCTTTACTGAGGGCATCAACCTCTCCAGTATCTTGTCGTTCATGGACCTGCAAAAACATTAAAACTATTAAAAATCACTAAGCAACACAGTAATGAAAGTTAATACTTTCTAATGGAAAAGTCATAAGCTCAGTGATAAGCGAAGTGTGTGAAAGGTAAACATTTTAAAGTATTCTGTCGGTTCTTCATATAGTTCTTTCTGGCTTTTGGCATCAAATGCTAAAATGCCTCAATTTAACTCTCAGAAACCAAAATGCAGTCCCAATTATTCCCTTCATGTGAGAAAACTTATTTCACAAGCCAAGAAAGTTCTGGCAAAGGCAACTCTCTGCTTGCTTTATCTCAAGGCATCTATTTCCTTTTTTTGATAGCTTTTCTTCTCTTAGTATGAACCTTTTTTTAATATAGGTAAAGAAGTTTTATTGAAAAGAAAAGTACAACGTGTTTACAATAGTAAAATTCTTGTGTATGTACTTATTGTATTAATTTAGAACATCTTTCATGACCATCATATGCAAATATACTATCAAAGAGTAGGTGCCCTCTGTTTGAAGCATAGAGTTACAATAAGTATATCTTTCCATTTTAATAATGCTTTCAATAATCGTAATGACATCTACAGAAAACAGGTATCAGTTACGATAAATTTAAAGATGACAGCCACACAGCAGCATAAAGATTAAAGAGAAGAGTAGCTCTTCAGGCCATTCTTCGAAGTGCCTGCCCTGTATAAGGACAGAGTCGGTACTAACTATTTGACAACATATTATTTCTTCAAAGCATTGCAGCTCAGCTCAGCTCAACTAAGCATTAGTCTTAACTAATTAATTTGGGAAAGAATCCATGTATTCACTAACCAAAGATTAGAATCCATGTAGCAGACAAAGTCGTATATGCATATATATATATATATATATAAAATCAGAACAAAGTCAACTAGAATTAAGGCTTAATTCCGTTGAGTTGAGCGTCTTCCATGCAAGAAAAGGGGGGCTAGGTGGGGAGAGGTTTCTGATAACATAGCGAAGCTCCCAAGTTACTAAAAAATTAGCATGACCAAAAAGTTGGGATATTTTCACTTAAACCAAGGGCTAGAGATGGTAACAAGGTTTTTTTGATGAATCTACAATTGGATTACATTGCATCTTTATATTCTACATGTTTATGAAATATCAAGATGATAAGAGATCAATAACTATCCAATCAATAAAATATTTAAATTTCAAGTTCAATGAATTTTAATTACAGACAACATGAATTCGTCATCAAAAAATGAAAAAAAAAAAAAAAAAAAAAAAAAATCAGATTGACACAGAATTTGGCATGTATTAAGAACAAAGAGAATGTGTAATTGACTGGTGGCGTTTTCAAAAAATTAACCCAATAAAATTTATTAAGTGATGTAGCTTTAACCAAGAGTTAGATCAAATGTATGGAAGGCTTAGCTTTCCTTAAATTGAAAATAAATAGTTTCAACCAAAAGAATGGATTTTTTTTTTTTTTTTAATTATAAGTAAAGATCAAAAAAATGGAATTCTGGTTTCAAACAAGATAAATTGTAACATTTATGAATTTATGGCTTTTTGAAATAGAAATTAAGAGTAGTTCACTATGGTCAATGTAGACAGACATGAACTCAAGAAAACTTGCTGCTTATAATACAAAGAATGGCATTGCATTTGCAGAAAAGGGAAAAGTGAAAAGAAGAGACTAAAATTGAACAAGGAATGGCATTGCACAATCAACTATAAGAACTGAGTGAAAACATTCAATGTATGCCCATGACATATATACACATGCACAAGAGAGAGAAAGAGAGTCATTGCACAAAGAACTTACAAGAATTTTGGGTGAACACCATCCATTTAGAACTCGTAATTCATCATGATCTTTATTCAAGTGTTACAACGAATTAACTGAAGTAAAGTGGATCTGCCTTTGGTATAATATAAAGCCATTAAAAAGCCGTATCCAATTAGTTTCCCAAATTTAAAAATGAATTGAGTAAAAAGAATACCAGCTTCTGCTGAGTTGTGTCCTGTTACATTAATCAAACAATTACTGGTTCACCAGTTCATCACTTTATACTAACTCCTGGACAATATGGACCTCAAAGCACCCAATTGGCTTGAAGAAAAAGGAGGTACTCTACTCTGAGCCAATGTCAGGATCAGCTTGGCCTTACCAAACTGCCCATTCTTCTTAAGGCCTTCAAGCAACGTATGAATGGTATCCACATTTGGAAACCAATTTTTTCTCATGCAATCTTTACACATTGTATATGCTAAATCAAAATCCCTTCCCTTACAGAGATAATGAATCATAGTCTGGTAAATCTTAACATTGGGTTTGTGCCCCTTGGCATGAAAAGCAGAATAGACCCTTTTGGCCATTTCAAGATACCCAGCCTGGCAGAACCCTTTGATTACCAGATTATAGGTAACCTCATCAGGTGCAATCCCAAGCTTCTGCATCATATCCATCAAACTATTAGCTTGCCATGCTCGTCTCCTATTAGCCAAATATTGAATCCTAACATTAAAAGTTGCCAGATTCGGTATACACCCCTTTAGCACCATTAGATTCCACAACCCATTGGCAATCTCACACCTGTTTTCCTTATAAAATGCTGAAATAAGCGTTGTGTACGTAACCACATCTGGCTTTATTCCTAACTTTTCCATCTCTACCATGATTAAATATGCTTTATCCAAAGCACCTATTTCACAGAAAGCCTTAATAACAATATTAACTGAAAATATGTCCAGTTCAACACCAAACATCACAGGTGCATCATTAAGAAATTCCTCAACTGCATGTAAATCACGTGTCTGTGTCAAAACCTTAAGTGCAGCATTGAAAGATTTAACAGTCCTTCGACACCCATACAGATGCATATTAGAAAAAGTATCAAGAGCATGTTTAGTCATCCCAGCCTTACCATACAACATTATAATCCTCAAAATAAACCCTTCACGCCGACCCTGGGGAAGAGTCTTCTGATGCTCAAGCAAATGCTCGATGTAATCAAAGCGACCTGCACCAGCTAGCCTAGACACCGTGTCTTCAAATGCAAAACGGTTTTCAATGACAAGCCGATTGTGTGCATTGGCCTTAAATAAACGGAACAACTTCTCAGGGTCCCGCTCGTTCTTAAGTTTCACAAGAGCAGGTTCTTCTAATGGCTTTGGATTCCGAATGCAATTGGATACAGCTGCAGGGCTTTCAGTTGATGAAATGGCAGCAACAGCATGATAGAATCTGCGAACATATCGCAGAGAGAGCATGTTCTAGAAATCTCCTCAGATTGAAAGATACACATCCATCAAAATCTAGACTTCATTCAATATTCTCAGGAAATATCCAATACCCTCAAAACAAATTGGAAAATCCCAAAAAATATTTAACACCCAAAATCAAGATTCTAATGCAATATCCAATGCCAACATTAGAACTTGCAGCCTCCAGAAACACTAACACCCAAAAAAAATAAATCAACGTCTCTGATTTGGCTCAAAACGAAACACTGCCAGATGCTGAAATCAACATTCAAGACACTAACTTGAGAAAATACTCAATACCCATGTAAGAAATTGAAGAACCCAGAAGCATAAACACTCAAACACGAAAGAATATGAAGCCAAAATAGGATTTTGCTCAAATTGAAACACACCCAGATGGTGAAATCAACATTCTAAGCAAAGCCTAGTTGGTAGAGAGAGCAAGGTATGATCGAATCCTCACCTGGAATGGGGCGGCCGCCTCTTTAGCTGGATGGAGGAGTAAGAGAGAGAGAGCGGCTTGTGGGTTTAGTTGCCCGTGAAATTATTTATTGGTGCATTCGTTTTTTCAGTGGGAGCTGTGAACCGAGAAGGTGGAGCTCATGCTCCGAGTAATGGGGTTTTGGGGGGTTTTAGGTTTTTTGGTTTTGGTATTCACTATTCTGGGAAAATAAAATTAAAAATAATAATAATTAAAACGATGGGTTAAAATGTTGTTGAAAGTCTTGAACTTGATTGGTGGATGAAGTGAAGGGTTTTGGGTTCACTGCAGGGCTTTTGTGCATTGGCGGCATCATGGACCCAAATACAAGAAGTTACGCTACAAAATCTACCACTTTTGTTATAACTTGTTGGCGTTATGAGTTGTAACTTACCATGTGAAAATATCATAAAAATACTAGTACCACAACAAAATTCATAATTTTTGTCACGACTTGTTTACTTGGTAAATTGTGAGTAATGCAATAAAAGTGATAGGTTTACAACTCCATAACTAACAGCTTGCCACATGGACAAATTGTGGGAAAATTTGTGGATTTTGTTTTGGTAATAGCACGTGCAATGCACATGACTCACTTGACTGGTTCCATTAAATGAGTAATGACATTACATATGACAAGTACAAATGTCATCTTTCTATTGATGGTTGGAGTCAAACTCTGTCATATTTTAAAATAATAAGTGAGTAATGACATTACATATGACAAGTACAAATATCATCTTTCTATTGATAGTTGGAGTCAAACTCTGTCATATTTTAAAATGATTTCGTGTAAGTCATGTATCATGCCAAGGAAGAGTCCTGTATCCTTTAAGATGGCCTCAAGATGTGGGTTACAAGTTTTGAATTCAAAATCACATAAATTTCATGAGGTCTAGGAAACTACAAAGCTATCCCCTTAAGATTAATGATTTGTTCTTATGTTTAAAGGAAATGCAAAGTAGCTAGTCATATTTTGGTGACAACAATACACCTTGAAAAGGAAAAAGCTTCACCAAAATAAAATAATTTTGATCTTTTAATTACTTTGTAGTGTTATTTAATTTGTTCAAATTTTTCATTTAAAAAAGAAACATAAATCAAGTTATTTAGCAGGAACTTGAGTCTGAATAGAAAATGGGAACAGGAAAACATTGGTGTCAAATTGGACGTTTTGTGATAACAATTTAAACCCAACAATGTGTTGGGCTGCTAACATTAGAATAGGTAGCCACCCAATTAATCTTACTTCAATCAGCGGACTTCACACTATTCTCATAAATGGGTTAGTAACATAGGTTAATGTGACATTCTTAAAAGAGGGTTTTTTTCCTTTTTCCTTTTTCTTCTTTTTTTTTTTTTGGGTGGAAATGGATAGAAATGTTGTATACTATTATATTATTCGACAAACAACCCCCGCCAACTTGGACTAACCGGTAAAAGAGAGCCCATTTCTCGTTAGGGAGCCGCACATCAATAAATCATCAAATGCTCATATCCTTAACATTGAAAATAGGGCTCTATCACCGTGCACCTTAGCATAATGTAACTACTTGTGAGGTAGAAGTGCTTGTGAGGTATTTTTTTGAAGGAAGAGTTTAAGTCTCTAAGAGGGAACTCCAAACACATTCACTCATATTAAAACTAAAGTAGAATTCTATCTCAAATTATTTATAAAAAATAAAATAAAATAAAATAAAAAAGGCTCTAAACAAGCCGAGCTTTGTGATTATTGAATATTCAAGCTCGACTCAATAACAAATATAAAGTGTTCAAGCTTAACTTGAGCTTGAACCAAGCTTACAAACTATGTTTGAGCTTAAGCTTGTCAAATAGTCCAAAAGCTTGAACTCAACTTGGACCAAGCTCATGAAATAAATTAAGTCAAGCTCAAGCTCAATGTCAAGCTTTTGAACTCGATACAATACAAGAACATATTATAAGCCCATATTAAACATTTTCAAGCTCATTTGATTTACACGTGGTGCCAACTCTCAATTAATTGACAGCTTAGTAAGATATTAGTTTATTTTTGAAGTCCACATCAATCTTATTACCCAGCCCATACGCCAAACTAAGCTCAGCTTGTTTTTCATTGAGCACTATTGTTCACAAGTTTGTTCATAAAGTTTTTTTTTTTTTTTTTTTTTTTTTTTGCATAAGATCAACTTGTTTATTAAACAAATCTAAAATTAATGCTCAAGCTTGACTCATTTATGAATAAACAAACCTAAATAAATTTTTTATCAAGACAAGCTCGAGTTGTTCATGAACAGCTTGGCTTATTTATAGCCCTATTTGAAAACGCCCCCCCTAGTCCAAAAGTCATCCTCCCTCTCGTGTGTGCTAATCTCACATGGTGTTTTTTTTTTTAAAAATGCAAATCTGAAATCTCGCATGGTAATTGGACCTACATATGAGCGACAATGCATTTATTAGATGTATAAGATAATAAATGCATCCAAAATTCACCCTTTAGTCTCTCATGTAGAGACCAGAAAATCTCTATCTTCACAAGTACTTGCAAAGAGCTTATCAAATGCTACAGATTTTAAGATGACATGATATTGCAATCTGCCCTGAAGGTTTCTACATCAACACTCAAAACCCGTGCAATCTGCAAAGGTTCCCTTTCTATCAAAATCTGCAAAGGTTCAGTCCATATATACAGTTACGCTTAAACGATTCAATGAGATAATGCTTGGTATGGATAGCCAATTAAGGTTTTCCATTCTCCCTGCTGTGTATGTATGACAGAGCAGTGGTAACGAGCTCAATACTTTACACATGATATTTTCCTTAATTGTCACAAAACGCATCCTTGCCTGGCCCCCAAGATAAGGGTTATCAAATTTGACAAAAAGCATTAATCAACTGAAAAAGTGCAACATTAGTTATAAGAGCTAGATAAAGGTGACAAAATTTTAACCAACTATTCTGATTTAATTTATCATTAGAATTCAACTTATCCAATGTACAAAGGATGGGAGAAATGAGACATCTAAGAGATGGCAGTTGCTAACATGTTTGTATCGGAGATCAAACACAACTTGAATTCGCTTCATTCTTCAATCTTTTGATGTTATAACCAGCAACCCCAATGCACCAATAAGAATATACTGCAAGAGAGAAATGATTGATGTTACTTTCTGTGTAAATTTAATAGCTTTGCAGTTTTTGGAATTCTAAAGTTAAATTGATTATTACATTTCATGAAAAAAATTCTAGTACTTCAAACAGAGTTCCAATTTGAGATTCTAAAGTGGAACTCATAGATGCCACAAAGACATTTATGAACAAACTTTAATCAGATGTTGACCAAAGAGATGAAAAAATTTCAACATGTAATGAAATCTAAGCAATAATATTATTAAGAATCAGAAATAGACTAGAAAAAAAACATTTAATTTCAGAAATTACCAAACAAAATTCTAGAGAACATTTTTTTTTCTTTGTTCTTTTCAATAACTTCTTTTTTTTATATATATAATAAAAAGTTTATTAGAAAAGGAAAAGAAAATGACAGATAATAAGATGTGCACAAGAAGTCCTTTTGGTCAGAGACACAAACCTTGATAATTGGCTTTTCAGTCATGATAATTGTCACCCAGCCAACATAAGGTAGGAACCTGCCAGCGACAGAAATGTAAGCAACATGAAGATTTATTTTTCAAATTCAAGAAATAAAGGTGCAGTTACCCTTGGATATGGTACTATTAAAAGAAAAATATGAAAATGAATGAAGAAAACTGGTGGCAATCTATTGTGCTTGTCAAACACAAAATTTGGTTAAAAGTATTTTAAAGATCATCTACACCATCTTCACAAAACCACTCATCACTAACTTGTAAGGCACCCTACTCATCCAGTATTGTTGGTGATTTGACAGAAGGTTCAGAACATACAGGGCATTGGACTTCCCAATATATTATCCATGAGTTCATTTCACATAGAATTTAGTAAATTTCCTTTCAATTGCATTGATAGGATCATTGTTAATAAAACAATGACGTTTCTAATACCAGCTTTAAAAAAATGAAGTTTCTAATATAGATCATCAGATTTGGTGAGAAATCTATTTTCAAAAGATGGGATCATGCCTTAATTGCTATAATTGATGATATGTGCAGAACAAAACAAAACAAACAAGAAAACAATTAGTCTAAATGATGATTCAATAACCATGAGACATCAAACTGCCACAGAAATGCACCCCTAACGTGTGCAGGCACACATGCATGTGTGTGGGTGTCTTTATGTATGTAAATTGCTAATAAAATGTGTCCATGCAAAACACGTTGCTCTCTGAAAGGCTGCACCAAATGATGACTCCTCCATGCTAACATGGTGCAATTAACCCAAAAAATAAAAATAATGAAAATAAATGAATAAGATCAAGTAAGAAGACTAGAATTTTTACCCAACGGCTCTGCCCATTATGTGGTGCCGTTGCAGCCAGAGCTGACCATGAGCATACAGAAGTCTGTCATCCCCATAATTATTATCTCCTGAGATAGACAGTAACATATGGAAAGGGAGAATGTCAGGATAACAGCAGATGAACCACCAATTTTTTTTTAAAAAAATGCAGTATTGATATCATTAAGTAACATATTAAAACTGCAGCAGGTATAGTAAGGAGAAAGCAAGAAGATAAATTATAATGCTAAGACCCGCCCAAGTAAAATGATAACCACCTCCAGAAATAACAATCATGGATTACATCTCAATAAATTCCAATCAAAAAGTTCAATTTTCCAAAAGCCAACACCTTTTGTGAGTACATCAACCTCTCCAGTGTCCTGCCGTTCATGGACCTGCAAAAAGAATTAACTATTAAGACTCACTAAACAACACAGTATTAATGTTTACCAATGAAAAGGCATAAGCTCTGACATATAAGCAGAAGGTAAAAACTTCAAAGTATTCTGTCAGTTCTTCAAACAATTCTTTCTGGCTTTTAGCATCAAAAGCTAAAATGCCACAACTCAACTCTCAGAAGTCAAAATGCTGTCACACATTCACCTGTCATGTGACAACTTATTTCACAAGCCAAGAAATTTCTGGCAAAGGAAGCTCTTTCCTTGCTCTATCTTAAGGCATCATTTTTTTTTTATAACCATTATAGATTATGAACTTTTTGTATTAATCTAGAACATCTCTCATAACCATTGTTAGCAAACATACCATCACAGAATAGGTGCCATCTATTTGATGCATTAGAGTTACAACAATTATATCTTTCAATTTTAACAATGTGGTCAATAATCTTAATGACAGCTACAGAAAACATAAATCAGTTACAATACATCTACAGATGCCAACCATCCAGCAGCAAAAAGAGATGACTAGCTCTTCAGACCAAACAGCATTCTCATCATAGCCTGCCCTGTATAAGGACATATTCAGTACCCACTGTTGGCAACATAGTATTTGTTCAAAGCACTGTAACTTAACTCTCCTCAACTAAGCCTTAGTCTATCTAATTAAGTCAGCTTTCTTCCAAGCAACTCAACCCCAATTAACTTGGAAAAGAATCCATGTAGCCAATAAAGTCATTTTGAATTAAGGCTTAATTGAGTTGAGTAGAGCTGAGTTGAGCATCTGCCATGCAAGCAAAGGGGGTTGGGGTGGGGAGAGTTTTCAGATAATTGAGAGAACTTCCCAGGTTACTCAAAATTAACATGACCAAAAAGTTAATCTTTTATCACTTGAACCAAGGGCAAGAGATGGTAACAAAGCAGACTTTACAGGGCACCTAACCTATTGGCAAATGAACTGAACATTCTGGGATTTAATCTAATGCCTAAAATGGTAATAAAAACATTTAAAATTTAACTTCATTGGTCAAGTTAAAATATCCTTAATAAAACTAAGCACAATATACCATGTCCTCCTTAAGCATCAACATCTATGGGGTCAGGTGTAGATATATCAATACAAGCATCCAATTGAGCACCTCTATTGCCCAGAGTCTAATCTTATCTAATACTCTTAAAAGTGAATAGGACAAATTATGCTGCATGTTAGAACTCAACTTTATGCAAGTCCAGTCATTTACTCAAATAGGGGCAAACTCAGATCAAAACATAAGAGCTTTAGCAGCATAATCATAGTGCATATAGCTTCCACCAAGGTAACAAAGGCACCAGTATTCTATGGAAATGTAGTATAAAGTCAGGATGATGTGTTTACCTTAATGACGCGATGGACAATAGGAATCTCGCGACCCTGAACAAATACATACATGAAAAAGAAAAATATGAGCAATGGAAAAAAAAAAATGGAGGAAAGAGGGTGGGAGGCTGGGAAGTTGAAGAACAAGAGAGCAGAGATCTCAAGAGAGAGAACAAGAACTCAAAAATAAGTTAAACAAGCATACATGCATGACAACACAATGCAAAATAGTACAAAAATATAAATAGCATTAGTTATCTGAACCTCAACACGTTATAAAACAAAAAGTTTGTAAAAATTTGTGTTAATATTATGAAAATTCATAGTAACTAGTCAAGTTTTCTTGTCCAGTTTCCTTTTCATGTAAATTATATTCAGTATGTTATATCTGCTTATCCTAATGCAATTGCTCACTATTTTTTTTTAGAAGTTCAAACTACACCTGGTCAAACTTTTTTCAATGTCACATCACTTAATAACTTTATACTAGATGTAATTTTTAAAAAATTATCTATTGGATTACATTGTATCTTAAATCCTACACTTATGAAATACCAAGATGATCAATCGCTTTTGTGAATTAATTCAACAATTAATTAAACCTTTTCTTTATTTTTTTTGTCACAAAATTTTCATAAGATACATTGATCGCTTCTTTCTAACTACTGTCCATCTCAAGCCAAATGCTTTTCTTTTCTTTTTTTTTTCTTTTTTTGTATTCTCCATTTTCCAAAGTAGCCTAAACAAAATACAAAAAATAAAAATTAATTTTGGTAAAAACTTTATTTTTTAGGCTACTTTGTGTTCATTTCTGTGTACATGTAGTCTATTCTTTCAATAAAATACTTTTACTTATAAGATAAAATTTTAAAAAAGCACTGTCAAATTGATATACACAAAAACAATGAGTTTAAGGACAGATACAAAAAGTATTCTAAAGACATTTTAAAAACCCAGTGAGTTTACTAGAAGGATCTTATCAGAAATGATAAACAACACCAACATCGTAATGAACACGAGCAGAATAAAAAATAACACTTTAGAAGAAACTTACATCGACGTTAAAGACAACAATTTCCCCAGCACGAATAGGATCTTTGCTCATGTGCAAGAACAAGATGTCCCCCTGCATTATGATATGAAAGGTTATCATTTGTTAAGCAGCATGAGAACAAGATTGACATGGTGAAATCAATCATGTGCAGCAGAAATATTTAAAATAAAATTCCTTGGAGGCACAGTTTCACTTTCTCCATAGAAAAAACATCCTGAGAAGACACTTTGCAGAAAAAAGAACCAGTCATTGCTCCCTAAAGATAGAAACAAGGATAGAAGAGATAAATCTTCTCTTCTTTTCTTATGAATATGAAAGGGTGTGCAGTTTTCCTCTATGCTAACCAAGGTGGTTTCATAAATGAAATAATAGATTCAAACTTGAAATTCCAAGTCACACTGAAAACAACTCCATGAAGAACCAATTTTGATTAAAAAACATGTTGAAGCATTCACAAATTAGGTTGACTAACCCTCTTGAAACCTGGTTCCATGCTACCAGAAAGCACAACGACAACAGGAGACTCACTGCCAGTAATGCACATCAATGCCTTCCATATTATTAGTGCAGACGTAACAATCATCCCTGGGATAAAATCATAACATTTAAGTGAACAAATAGTGTGCAAAAAGGTTAATAAACCACAACATGATAACTGTAATTTTAAAACAGATTTCCACTTCAAAGTGAAACATCCGTACCAAAATATTGAAATTTGTTTTCATTTCAACAAAACAGTTTTTTGCACTATTGTTCTAGCAGAGGCGAGATAGCAAAATAGTCAAAATTTCAAAAGAGAACCCCCTCCATTTCAAAAGTAACCACCCTTTAAGTATCAAAAACTTACAATCTCAGAGGTTCTGAAAATTAGCAAAATATCTTATAATGGGATAATAAAATGAATAACATTGCAGCCATATCTGCTTGTACAAAGTGTGAGTTTGGATTAGCTTTTTTGCGTCGGCAAGTTTGCTTATTAAAGCCTCACTTTTTCATCGTACAATTGCCCTTTTGCCAGTTTTCAGCAAAAAGCTCATCCAAAAATAACACATTAACCATGAAAAAAAAAAGACTTCGGACCATAATTTATGCCTTTTGCAAATCATTTATCAAAAAAAATTATGTTTTATTGCAAATCAACCACTTTTTGGAGGGTTTATAAGATTTCAAACTCCATAAAATCTGAAACATTCTGGCTAACAATAATGCTCAATTTTTAATATGTTGGATTGTGCTGCTACTTCTTATGAACACAATTTCGAAAAATCTAAATTTGAGTAATTACCATATGTTGACCTATAATTGTAAAAATGTTGAAAATCAAGAACCAGGAGTAAACAGTAGCCAAAAACAAGGGGAAGGGGAGATTCGAACTAGTAACTTCCATGGTCCCTAACCCAGTGTGCTATGCTACCCCTTGAGGTTTACAACATACAATTAAAAGTTATTACTAAAACAATCCAAAGTTAAAACTCATATATCACAAATTTATTTATAAAAAAATAAAAAATAAAAATACAAGATTCCAATCTTTTTTATAAAGAAGAAAAAGAAAAAAAAAATCACCCTTTTTATGTATTTATTCGTTTTGTCTTAGCATTCAAAAATAAAAAGCAAACTCATAACTTTATTTTGTGGGCATGAATTATCACCCAAACCTCCATATAAACAATGATTATGAATGTGAAATTTGATTTTGCTTCTGTTTCCTAGAAAATAAAACTTGGAAATCCCAATTCAAATGAGCCAAACAGAATCACATCAGCCTCAACAAACAATTGGGTTTTGTTCTCTTAAGCCTCAAAAGAAAACCCAACAAGAAAAAAAAAATCGATAAAGCTTCAATTTTTAATGCATACCCACAATTTATTATCACCCAAAGACAGCAAAAAACACATAGAATTCCAATTCCAAACACGAATCAATGAAATGAAACAAAAAAAAGATTGAAAATTTGGAAGCGAACCAAGACTGACGGCCTGTGTGAGGACCTGTCGGATCTGAAGGGATTTGATGGAGTCCATTGTCTCACCGATCCAACCCATTCTCACAGTCTCTCTCTCTCTCTCTCTCAGTTACAAAAATCAAAGCAAACCCACGTTTTATTTTATTGCTTATGTTAGTGCTTCTTATAATGCCGGAGAGCCTGTTTCTGCAAAGGGCCGTTTTATTTATTTATTTATTTTTATTTTTCTATTTTTCAAGTTTTTATTTTTTTTAATTTTAATTTTAGAATTATTTTTTTGGGCTAAAATATATTTTATTTCTTTTAATTTTAGTGATAGTGTCATTTTGATCAATCAAAAAGTTCCAAAAATTGTAACTCATCCCCTCAAGTTTCAAATTGATGTCATTTTTTTTTTTTTTGATGTGAAATTGATGTCATTTTGATATTTGAGGTTTCAAAATTTTCTTCTATAAGTGACCCCTTCTCGATTATTTTCTAAAGTTTTTTATGGAAATTTTTAAAAAAAAGTACTGGCAGGTTGTATGGTTATAATAATAAAGTAATAACCAGAGTTGTGTCATTTGTGTTGAGATCATGCCACATGTTGCCCACTATTTTCTATTTTCTATTTTATTATTATTCCATAGTTATAGTGTTATTCAAGCAAAGGAGAAGTAATTTAAATCCTGGATGTTTTGAAAATATTAAGATATGCCAAGTTGCCAACTATTAACCTTACACATATTTCCTTTATCCAAAAATATTTCACTTATCCTAACTTTGAAGGTGTTAGTTAATAGATTGAAAATCGTGTTACCCATGGTTATATTGGTGTTTTTAATGAAAACATTCGGTATTTTAATTCCTCATTGCATTGTAATTATAGAATTATTTAAATAACAATAATAATAAATGAATAAATAAATAATACTTAAAAAAATAAAAACTTTGATAATGTTTTACTTGCCCCTTGGATGCTACATTCGATCAGTAGAAAGAAAAATGGAAAGGTTGGTCGGTACTAAATAATTTAGATAAGTATAAGCCTACAATATGATTGAATGGAAGTTTTTGGAAGCTCTCATAGCTAGGTTTAGGTTTTTTCAAAATACTGATAAGGGTGTAGATTTCAGTTAGCTCAATTAATAAAATTTATAATTGTTGAATAAAAGATTTAGGGTTTAATTCCCCCCTACACCAAAAATCAATTAATATCTTGGATAAGAGTAAATGCAAAATAGGCCTAAAATTTACATCAGTCTTAAAAAGCACTTGCATTAGTGTAGTGGTGTATGTCTGTTCAAGTGTAAAGACATATTTTATTCATTCTCAATTCACTTTTTTAGTTGGTGTGTGTTTGTGTGTGAGTGATGTGAGTGTTTTAAAAAAATGGTATGTGAACGAAGAATGAATATTTTATTGAAATAGCATTTAGAATAGATATTCTCAATTAGAGATTTTTGAAAAATAGTGGTGCAAAATAAATAAAAAATAAAAAAAAGTAATTATGTTAAAATAAACAAGAATTTTTACACGAGATAATATAAATGCTCTCTAATCATGATGCGTTTGTCTTCTACCTCCCACTCAGTGTGGTTGAACAGTGGAACTTGTGGATTATTTTCGAGTAATCCGAGGCATATGTCAAGGTGATCCTTGCCACCTTATTTGCTTATCCTCTATGTTGAATGTCTTCCAAGTTAAGAGTTAAGACAGGCTCAGATGGAGGGAGATGTAAGAGGGATTGCTACTAGCAGGGAGTCCAAGCCCATCCAAGTTTTTCTTGCTGATAATTCACTGTCATTTTGTGAAGCAACAGCCCAAAATTGTGAGAAGTTGGTGGAGACATTGAGTAATTAATATGAAAGAGCGCAAAGACAACCATTTTCCTCTCTCAAAATACGAGTGTCCAACAAATTTGGGGGGTTCTTGAGATTAAGATCATGAGAAATGTTTGCCTACTGTCTTTTGCAGAGAGCTTAAAAAGTTACTCTTTTGATATGATAAAAGGAACATGTTTGGGCACAAAAATCCATTGGCTACATTAGTCTACCCTGTGTCAACCAAAACATGCAGGCAAGCTAGGTCTTAGGGACATAGAATTGTTTAATAGGAATATTCTAGCCAAGTAGGGGTGGCATCTCCTCCAAAAATTCTCACTCTTTATTTAATAGCAAACATTGCTCAAATAATTACATTTCTTTGTGTAATGAAATTATTTGGAATTAGCAACAAGTATAATGTCAAATGACCACAATTCATATGGATATAGGTTAATGTTCAAATTACATGTATTGATCTTGTTTCAATTATTCTTCAGCATTTGTTATTGAGAGAAAATTAGAAAGAATACTCATTATTTTCATTGTTTGGTTTGCCATAGAAAAAGGGAGGTGCAAGTGTTTTTCACCTGAGCTTATCAAAATTTTATTTCCCTAAATTGAAGAGAAAATATGGATAAAACTTGGGCTTAAAAGGAAAAGGTAATTCTCATCCTTCATTATAAGATTCAATTACCAAGTTACCACTACCAGCCACCAACTCATCATTTTTGTCCAATCCAAATTTCTTCTTTTTTTTTCTTTTTCTTTTTTCAAATTTTCCTCCTATCTAAATTGTAGGTAGCTACCAACACTTTTTTCTTCCTTCTCTTTTATATATTTCATTATCTAAAATCTCAGTTTTTTTCCCATTTTTTAATATTTCATTTTAACCATAATCACAACATTATTATTATTATTATTATTATTATTATTATAGAAAAAGAAGTTAGAACAACCAAATAATATTGATATGTCATTTTTGTAATATGTCAAATTACTTGATAAACACATTTCTTGGTTTTCTTCATGATAATCTTTGTCCTCTCTCCAAATTTTTCATTTTAGTTTCTCTTGTGCCTTCATCTTCATGCTGATATCAAATTTTTGTGAGATTTCTTTTTGCTTTGGTTTATTTCTTGTTTGCACATAAGATAACAACCAAAATGTATTAAATTTAAAAAAAAAATAAATAAATTGTTAACGTTTTGGCATAGGAGGCGTAAATCTATATATTAAAATTTGAATGGTAGCATTTACTATTGTTACACTTTTGTTAAGCTACATTATTGGTCACATCATCATTTTTTTAGGGGATTTTTTTTTTTTAATAGATTTGTTCCTCTACATTTTTTTGATAATATTTTATATATTAACCAATTGACTTTATGCATTCATCTTGAATGCTTTTTTTTTTTTTTAATAATATTGTGGATGGTTTTAGCTTTACATATATTTTGCCTTTACATTTTCATTTACTTTAATTTAGAAAAAAATCTTTCCATGCTTTTCTTTTTCTTCTTTACTCTTACTTCATTTCACTGTCTCTCCCTCTCTTTTTGTCATACCAAAAGAGAGAGGGAGAGTCAATGAAGAACTAGGATTATGTCTTAATTCTAGATCCAAAGTCACAAATTCAATCAAAATGAACAAAAAATCTCAACCTATCTATTACCTTTCTAAATTAAAATTGATGAATGTGTAAAGACAAAATATATGTAAAGTTAAAATTGTCTAAGATATTATTAGAAGGAAAAAAAACCATCCAAGATGAATGTGTAAAATTATTCAATTAATATATTTAATATTATAAAAAAAATAGAGGAATAAATCAATAAAAAAAAAAAAAAGGGTGATGTGGAGTTCAGACTATTTTGGTTGAATTCAATCTATTTGGTCCAGTTCAGTCCAACCCCGGTTACTTCGGTTCATTTTGGTTTAATTCAGTCCCCTTTTTCATCCCTCCCACCTTTCTATCCTCCAAACATTTTATATCATTCCACTCTTCAATCCTCCCAACCAAACATAGCCTTAATATTTTCAAAATAACTAAAAATGAAGCCTCTTGTTGGAACTTTCATTTATTATCTACATGAAACTATATAATTGATCCTAATCCTTTACCATCATTTTCTTTCTCTCACAAGGAGGTTAGGCTTAAATTTTAGGTGGTGGGTAATCAAATCAATGCATGATAACTTTTTCCCCCAAAAATACATTCAATGTTAAGTGGCATTTGATTTTGTGAAAATAGCATTCCAATTTGTAATAGGAATTATAGGTGCCCTACTGGAACATAGTTTCACATGAAATCAAGTTTGAAGTAATTTAATTAGATGATGCAAATTTATTAGGCAATTAATTTTTTATAGAAGAATAGTTCTTTTTTTAAAGAAAAATCTTATTACACACTCATTATCGCATATTTGGTACACGGTTGAAAATCCCTTTGAAATCGAGTTTTGAAATGCAATTTTAGCTCAAACACAATTTTAGTCCAAGTGACAGTTTGGTTACAATGAGTGTGCAATAGCAAGTGAGTGATAATCTTTACTTTAATTGCCAAGTTTAAAAGCAAAACAAATTGTTGGGTTTTTTGGTTTTGAATCGTGGTTTTGTTGAGTTTTGGATCCTAAAAGTGTTTTGTTTCATTTTTTAAACTTGATTTATAAATTTTAAGATAGGGAATTTTTTTTACTACATTTATAATATGTTTTATTGGGGAATAATAGTTAACTTCTAATATACTTTGATAATGCACAAAGTTTAGTCCATAAATGTTGTCTTAGAGAGCTTCTAATTGAGTAGTTAATATAACATACATAAACACCACTTAAACCCGAAAAGATAAGCTTACATGTTTGGGCCCAACTATGATATATTAATCACTTGATCAACTTTGCTCGCATGTTATAACCAACAACTCCATCTCACGTGTAAGTATTTGCCTCTCTATGAGCTTCCGAACCTCTATTTGGGGCAACAAATAAGTCATACTTGCTCCCTTTTTGCCTATGGGATTTTTTCTTTACTAGTGCGTCATCCATGAGCCTCTCGTGTGCCATCCATAAAAACCACATGCCAACCCTAAACGGTATGCATGGGAACCCGGCCCACACTTCCATATCTATAGGAACCTCACACCTCACCATGATCTAGCACCATGACAATACTATTCTATTGGGCTTCTTTGTTGGATCTCAAGCTCAAAAGCATGATCTCAGCTCGAGTTTGAGCTTGATACCTTGGCTTGACTAATGAATCAAGCCAAGTCAAGTCAAGCTCAAGTTTTTTGGCTTTCCCACGAACTCAAGCTCAAACAATATTTTAGGCTTGTCTCAAGCTTAAGCTAAACTCAAGCCAAGCTTGAGCTTTTGACTTTTACTGACAAACTAAGCTTAAACATACACTACTCGACAAAACTTGGCTCGTTTACAGACCTAAACTCAAATACCCTGCCCATAAGTACATAACCTTCTTTCTTCATTCGTTTTCTTATTTTATTTTTATTTCATGGTGAGCAATTAAATATGGAGAAGATAATAAATAATGACGTAATTTACATGAAGAGAAAACTTAACTAGTGTCTACGAATTTTCATAAAATTAACATAGCTTTTTACAAACTTTTTTATTTTATGTAATATGGCTAAGGTTCGGATAACTAGTGCTATTTCTACTTTTTTTTTTTCCCCACTGTTCTCATGCATTGTCAATGGAGGTTTGTTTGACAAACACAAAGGTCACCACCAATTTTCTTCATCCATGTTCTGATAAAAATAGCATGCACAAAGGGTCACTTTACTTCTTGAATTTTAAATATAAATATTCATATTTCTTTCATTTCTGTCCAATTGAGTCCACTCTGTCCATTTGGTACACTTCGGTCTAATTTGGGACACCTCGGTCTAGTTAAGTCAATTTCAGTTCAATTAGGTATCATTTGGTCCATTTAGGTTTAATCCTATCCACTTCAGCCTATTTAGGTCCAATTCTGTCCTTAAGATCCATTTTTGTCCATTCAATCCATTTCGGTCTACTTTAGTCTATTTCAGTCCACTTCGGTCTAATTTGGCTTATTTTGATCAATTTCTGTCCACTTTGATCCAATTCGGTCTACTTTGAGTGAATGGATGACCATCACCTTTGAAATTTTGAAGCTGTCTCAATTGTGCGGTAGTGAAAATAAAATGCCACTTGACTAGAAGATACATTTGGATCTTCAATTGCTAACATAAATAAATATCTATGCAGTCATATCATAAGATGAGTATAATCGAGGGTAAGAAATAATCCTTAAAAGTTCAAATATGATTACTATCTATGATTACATGTTCTCATTTAACTTTTTTTTTTTTTTTTTGATGAACTACATGTTCTTATTTTACTTGATGTCGGAATGACTTAAGTTGCATTTGTAGGGAAAAACCTCCACTAGGCAAATTAATTAAAACATCCTAATATCACATCAACTTAATAGCATTACGTTAGGCAACATAACATTATGTACTAAAATATGAGTACAAAAGTTTTCAAAAGAAGATTTCAATCATTTTTTTGGAAATTGTTATTGTCTTAATCAATTTACAAATAAATTAAATTAACACTAAACAAATTAAAGTTTTCAATAGAAGGCTTCATGTTTTATTTATAACCTATACATTGCAAGATAAGTTTTTCTATTGATATGTGAAGTTCATCTTGCAATGTATAAGTTATTCATCATACCATGGCGAAAATTCATTTTAAATAAATTTATTGTCCTCTCCATTCTCTAACAAGAATGATTATATATATTTTCATATAAACACTCAAAATAGTTGATATGACAAAACAAGGCCACATGAAATAAACTCCTTATGTTGATGACTATATTGTGTGGTTGAACGAAGTTCCAAACTTTTTATTGATAAAAAATTTTAAAAAAATATTGACACAAAAAATTGTAATTGTCTCACGCATTGCGTAAGCCTGCGACTAGTCATACACCAATTCTCACACTATTGCTAGTCTTGATGAGTGATGTTCACCAGTTGCATTCAAAAGAAATGAGTTGATCAAATTGCCTACTAGTGTTTCTAGAATCCCATTTGAATGTATGTGCTGGTGTCATAGACACAAAATCCCATGAAGTTTGCATTAAAAGTGGGAAAAATTCTTTGCAATTGGTATGAGTCCGAGGCCAATATCCACCAAGATTTGTATTCTAGTTTCATGGAGTAAACCTCATGGTGATTGGATCAAAGGCATTGCCAAATATTCCGGTAACTAACCAAGGTTATGGCTGAATTTTGTGCTCTCCAGGATAGCCGCTTTTTAGCCAAAGGCCTTGGAATTTTTAACTTGGATGTAGAGCTGGATGCTTTGATTCATTGATTGTGGTTCATCCCATGAAAAATCTCATGGCCAATCATTCACTAGAACCTTTCAAAGACCTTCCCTAACAGCCAAATTAAGCACACATTATGCAAAACAAACTACTGTGCGGATGCTCTTGCTAAACTTGGAATTTTTGTAATTAGTACTTATGTTTTATCCAATAACCCACTGCTTGTGGTGAAGAATTTGACAACCCTTTATAAAAAGGGCAGATCTTGTAATAGACTTATAGCTATTTAATTTCTATGCATATTCCTATTTTTAAAATATGCTATGGTTCTTTTCTAGCACCAAAAAAAAAAAAAAAAACGAAGAACTTATCTCATCTCCTTCTAATTTTAGCCCTTTGCTTCTTCTGTTGTGTCCATGAGCTAATAAATTATTTTACACTTTGTGGCAGACTTCTTTGGTTAATGTGGTGAGACTTTAATGGATAAGTAAACTTGATCCATTTAATGGTATGCGGCACTTAAGTGAAAACCGAAAACCTCAGGGACAATTTGATGTGATTGTCATTGCACATAATGGTAACTTAGTGCCTCCCTTGTTAAGTTTATTTTTACATTTGCTGCAATATCATCACCAACATCCATGGCAGATCTTTTTTGACATAATATACTTTGAAGTCATAGTCGTCATCCATGGCATCTTCTGGGATTGATTTTTCATCTTTTTTCCTTCTCTTCTTCTCTGCTTTCTTCATCTTTGTATTAAGCATACCTTCAACTGCATATAACTTCTCATTCCACCTGCTAGTAGCAGTTTTTCCTTTGCTCCTGCCTTCTTCATCTTCTTCACATGTCATGGACGCATCATCACCATCATTATCCATGTCTTTAGGGCCTTCACCACTAGATTGAATGTTTTGGTTCATCATTCTAATGCATAAAAATACAAAAAAGAGTTGTACATTAACATATTAGTTTCATACATTTAAAAAAGAACGTATAATGAAAACAATGAGGAGGTGTGCTCCTCTCGGGGATGGAGATTTGGAGCACCCAAAGTCACTTCACAGCCTAAGACCATAAATAGATGCTTGAAACTAAGAGAGATCACAAACCTCTAGTAAATCCTCATCAAAATTGAGGGGGCAACTCAGAGGAAATTCCACAGGGTTGAGGTCATCAACAGACCTGAGGCTTCCAAGGAACGAAGATTCAGTGTCATAAACCTCATCAATGTTAAATTCTTTCCCAAGCTCAGAAACAATGTTGGTCTCTGCAGGCTCTCCTTGATTCCTAATTGGGGGCATAGTGTTATATGGAATCTTACCTACAAAAAGATCAAATTATTAACTTACTTTTTTTTATAAGTAAAATAATAGATAATTAGAGGCATTCTAAGAATCAAACTCAACACCACTAACACCCAAATTATTAACATCACTTTGCATCTTTATATATTATGATAAACTTTTCTTGTTATCCCTTTGTTTGTTTGCATACTCCCAAGGCACATAAACCATAAATTCCTAACATATACCCTGATTCTAGTCATGCAGAACAATTCTTGCAGCACCTTCCACATCCACATCACCACCCTTTTTCAACTTACCCCTAAAAGTAGCTACTTTTTGAAGGAAGTCATTGACCGAGTCATGGTTATCAAAAAAAAAAAGCACATACATTGACAGTCAAAGATAGATGTGATATGGTAAAATATAAACATAGATATGTGTGTGTGTGTGTGTGTGTGTGTGTGTGTGTGTGAGAGAGAGAGAGAGAGAGAGAGTATTTCCTTAGCAAAGCCCAAGTCTTGAAATGAGAGGCTTTGTTAAGACTCATCCCTACAAAAACATCATTAAATAATATCACAAGTGATAATATAGCTAGAGGTCTCCCTCACCTATACTCAAGAAGTTGCTGTGTAGAAATGAAACCAGAATACCAGATTTCCCTCCATTTTGATTACAATGCAAATTCTCTGATGAAGAATCAAATTTATCAGGACTACAAATTGCAGTATCATCAATTAGATTACTCTGACAAGATAAAATTTCAAACCATATCCCTGAAGGAAATCTTCTTCGTCTTGCCAACCAAAGGAATATTTTGATGTAAGGTGTCACATGAATAATAGAGATAGCAACTTCAATCAATATACATATAAGGCTGATGGTTGTGTTCACAATGCTAAAGAAGGTATAGAAAATAGAAGTAGTCGGTAAGAGAAGTAAGAGTGGTGTAAACAGAAGAGATCCAACGACATGTTGCTTCACAGTGTAGTCGTAGCTATCTAATCTCTGACGAAGAGGATTCCATTTTTGAGCACTGCCAAAGATTCAGCAATTACATGAATAGCTTGAAACAAGGAATGACAAGATATGAACTTTGAAATAAGACATGATATTATCAATGAAGTAAGGAAAAAGATATTTTACACCTTGAAGTTCTGTCTTGCAAGGAATATTGAATGTAGCAAAGTGCACAATCTGATCTCTTTTAGAGGACAGAATTTCTCATCAACCAAATAATGAGGAATTCTTCTTAAATGTCAACAAAACAATAACGTATTTTGCATAGGAAGCCTCCCAAAATTTAAAATTAGTTCCTTCAAAAGGAACACTTTTAACTTTCTAAGATATAAGAATATCGTTCTTCCATTAAAAGTTCATAAAAGCATCTCTCTAGAAATATGGCAAAGAAGGGCCCTAGCCACAAAAGCAACTAGAGCTACATATCCCTACGGAGCACTAGGACATCCACACTCTATCAACTGCTCAAGTGATATAAGACCAAAAATTACATCACTTGGGGGGATATTACCAATTCAAATTAGCACTCATGTTAAAATGTGAATAATCGAAGATGTCCAAGGTATTTGAGAATTTATGAATGGGTAACAAGCATTATTGAATCATGGATGAAGGACAGGCAAGTTTGGCCAATGTACAAGCTCGCAAGTAAAATGGAAATCAATTTCTTATCCCCATTTTTTTCCTCTTCTTTAGCATACTAACACATTTAACATGTCTTATGGCTCAGGGATTGATACCCTTCAAAAGAAAAAAGCACTCAAAATGGCATTAACCATATAAGAACCAAATTTTTTTTTTATAAGTAGAACCAACATCAATTAAGGAAATCAAATATCACCATCACCTCTCACATCTTGATTGAAACAGATAAAGCATAAGAAGGTGGGTATAAGTTTACAAAGTCCGTAAGCAATGAATTTAAAGTTAAGAATTCTAAGTCTTACATATTAAGATTCATTTCAACATCACCCTAGAGAGAAACTATGAATGAGAACTTAATTGAAACAAATAGATAACAATAGCAACAGATGTTCAAAAAAACATAAAAGATGAAGTTTTCAGTTGATCCATAGACCATTATCTAGCAATCCAAAAGGTCCCATCTCTTATTTTCTCCTTCTCTTTATTATGGTTTTTTTTTTTTATTTTTTATTGGCAAGAATTCAATTTTATTGATAAAGAAACAAAACCTTGTGCCCAAGATAATGAACACAAAGGATCATAAGAATACAAATAAATAAAATTCAAGATCTAAGAGAATCTAAAAACTCAAAAATATCAGAACATTGTGAAGAACCCCAAGCCATGGACCAATCAAAAAGGGTAGCCCAAGCCCTTCTTATCATGCATTTTAGATCCCATCTCTCATTCTTCTTTGCATTGCTTCTTCTTTTTATTTTTTATTTTTTATTTATTTATTATCTTTTCCCCCTTCCCCCCCCCCCCCCCCCTCTCAAGAAGGTCCCATATACTAATTTTGTGTTTTCCTTGACCTCCAGGGATGCTTACGAAGTTACTTATCACAGTGATGAGAAAAAAGGCAATATAGAACTTATAGGATTTCAAACAAGTCAGCTCAGATATTTAAGAAATTGGAATGATTCTTTACACTATCAGCAACACCAGGAAGAATCACTCAATGAACCAAAATCTCTAATTGTTTCTTAATGATTTTTTTTTTTTTTTATAAGTAATAAGAGTAGTTATAAAGATTAAAAATATTTAAAACATTGAGTTCACAATGATGAACACAAAGGAACAAAGAAAGCAAAAGGACAAAAATCAAAAGGTTAGTCTAAGAGAAAATAGGATGTTTCTTAAGGAATTTTCAAAATTAGTTATCCCTTTACTCACCTCAAAACTCATAAAAACCACAATTTCTCATAAGTTTCTGCCATTTTGCAATGAACTTTCACTCATCTAAATTTCTCATTACGTTTTTCCCTTTCCTCTTTTTATTTTGATTGATACATTGCCCTAATGTATGGAGCATGAAAACAGTTATATTTTAATCTAGTTTTATTTAATTTTAGAAGTCAATTTTATATATTTGGATAAGTAGAAGTCAATTATAATATTTAATTTCCTTGAGTCAAGGTTATTTTCATAATAAAATAATTGGGCTTTGGCCCAAGTCAATCTAGATTAGAGTTTAAGCGCACTATTGTATTCCAACAAAGATAAGTTTACAATAGTTGAATACATTTTCTATTGGAATTTTTCCAATGACTTGGTGCTAATTCCTAGGTTTTCTATCCCATTTGGTGCAAACTCAATGCAACCCTAGGTACTGATTCCTAATTTTGTTTTAATTTTCTAATTGTTTCCCACAAAATCCTTCTTAAATTTATACATTCTAAGGGTCTTACCATGTCTGGACCCAAGGATATTGATGTTATTTGTGCTACATCATACCCAGCACCCAATGATTTTGAATCCACAACACATGGATCCTCTCTATTCTTATAAGAGCAACTTCCCTTATTTTTGTGGAGCTGAAAATGACAAGATTTTAATAATTCATTGCTCATGTTAAGCTCCTTATATCAATCACTAGTGCATTGCATGAACTGCATGATATCTTGATTTAAATGGTAGAGTTTTTTTTTTTTTTTTTTAATAACTTTTTAATGCTTATGATTGTTTTGATAAAAGTGACTACCATGACAGCCAGTTGGAATTTTGACCATTTTAAGAGTTGTAAAAATTTAACCAAGAAATGGAAAGTGTTACCTGAAAAGGCACCACAAATCTGCTAATGCCTATGTCTGTGTTGAATATACAAGTGAGACCAGCCAATGAAGAGTTGACATATGCAAAGTTGCTAGTCCTTTAATAATATAAATGGAAAGGAAACCCAGAAAGACTGAAAGGGTAGACCATATTTGGATTGCATTAAGAGAAACCTTGCCAAGAACGCCTGCCAATTCCTTGTTTAACTTGAAAGCTGCAGGGGCTCCCATCAACCAAGCACAACTTGACCGCATTGATTTGAATGTAATTTCACCAGTAAAGTTCATAACCCACCAGCAAGCAGATTCTGCATTGTATAACAGTGCCCAACCAATCAAGTTTCCCAAGAGAACATCAAGAGCCAAGCTTGACCACATGGAATGCCTACGTAATGCAGCTTTCTCCGCATATTCAATGCATGATAGAGACCTTAAAAAAAGAATAAAAAATGCAGTGATGAGTTGAGAAAAATAGGAACCTACTGCAAACGATGAATTCAGCCAATAAATAATAAAAACAGTAGCAAATTTAAGTGATATTCATTCAAGGTATTGTAGACCTACAATAACACCCTGATTAGATGATTGGGCCATCATCCCCCACCCCCCCCCCCCCCCCAACACAACCCCCAACCCAACTTTTTTTTGTTCCTCCCTTCCCCACAGATAGACTACAGACGTTTATTTATTGAGTTTATACTCAAATTGAATATCAACTTCAACCCTAGAATTACATGAAATAAGCTTCTTCTTCTTCTTTTTTGGTAAGGGCGGATTCATTAGGATATAAAATCTAATTAAAATGCTTAAATCTAAAAAAAGGAAAAGGCAGAAACGGATTGAAAATCATAGTGGCTTTAAACCTAACTTTAGGCACAAATCTGATGTAAAACCTGATGTATTAATTAAAGACTAAAGCCTTGTATTAATTAGCATCTAAAACCTGATGTATAAATAAAAAGTATTCTTCAGTAGATCCAATGAAGATAAGAGATGTTAAAATTAGCACAAAGATAAGTTGACATAGACAGTAGATCCAATGAAAAAAAAACTTCCACCAAGAACACATAATAAAAAAAAGAATCAACATACCCCGGTTTTTCCCAACTCCAGTGGAAATATCTTTAACATTCAGTTATCTAGGAAAAGCGGATGTAGCCAATTTAGAGCTATCATCATCCTCTAGTAACCCCAACTTTCTCTTTTGAGCCTGTAGAGTACCACTATGAATTTAAGGATTGAAAGGACAAAGCAAAAGTCATAACTGGTTGCATTCCATATACAATAGAGGAAGTACAACAAGGTTCGTAACTAATCAGTAAACTATCACAATTTAAGTTTCACTCATGAGCAATTGTTAGTCCCCAAAGTTTGAATTGATAACTTTTTTTTTTTATAACACAAAATTTTATTAGAATGAAAAACAAACCCAGTACACCGGCGGTGTACTAGAGGAGAAGTACTATCAATTCAAAATACAATGCTCAAACAATTCTAAGAGCAAGAAACAAGGCAGAGAAAGAAAAGCAGCACTCCAATCCAGCAATGTATGAAGGAAGAAGGCTTTAATTTCAAGGATAGTCCGTTTACATCACTGAAAACTTCTGAAATTCTGCTCTTGCCAAAGGCACCACATAATGAAATTCTGTTCTTGCCAAGCAGTCAGACAGTGGCCAAAGATTTTCCCCTTTATCTCTCGTAAGCTTGTGCTTTCACTTAACAGATGGCCACAGTACAGTCAACAGTGTAGTGTTACAAACTTAGAATCAAAGTAGTCGCAAGATGTATTTGTTTTTCTGTTGAAACTCAAACTGAAGAAGAAGAAGTAGAAGAAGGGAGCTCAAATCATAACATACACAATCATAACATAACAGATGGCCACAGTACAGTCAACAGTGTAGTGTTACAAACTTAGAATCAAAGTAGTCGCACAATGTATTTGTTTTTCTGTTGAAACTCAAATCATAACATACACAATCAGAGTAACAGTAAACAGTAACATTGTTTCAAAATAAAAAAAATAAAGAGAATTGCATTAAAATGAACAAAAAATGTAAGTACAAGATACTATCCTATTCTAATGCTTGGACTTGGAGTTGGCAGGAGTTCTGCTCTCCAGTACAAGTAACTAAATCAAAAAAGTACTCTATCCGAAAAGTCACAGCGCATTTTCTTGCTTGGCCGGGCACCCTCTTCTAAATCCTGAAGATCCAGAAAACTCAAGGGGTCAAAATCAGGATCTGTATCATCAGCAAGGTCGAGTAAAAGAGCCTCCACCTCAGCTTCATCAAATCCATGAAATCCTTCAATTTCAGAACCCATGTTCTTGGTTAACCCATCTTCTCGTGAATCCAAGACTTGGAATTGTGAATGACCATCAATGGCAGCAAATCTGGGACTTTCATCAAATGGGTCTTGATCATTATACGGGTCTTGACCCCCCATGCCTGTGTCATCAAAGAAATCCAACTGATCAAAAACACTCTTTGGAGAACCCAAAATACCAGAATAAAAAACTGGGTCTTGATCATCATATGGGTCTTGACCCCCAATGTCCGTGTCATCAATTCCGTCAAAGAAATCCACCTGATCAAAAACACTCTTTGGAGAACCCAAAATACCAGAATCAACAACAACAGAGGGTGGTCTTTCCAAAGCCAAAGCCAAACCCCTCTCCTCCTTCTTCTTATTCTTTTTGTAAATTACACAGAGAACCAAGTCGGAGCCCTTTTCAGCAACACTAAACTCATGCATTAACCAATCAGTGGTCATCATCTCCTTACCCTCACCCTTCACCCTGAAATTCAACAATTTGTTGAACCCAATAATAGTCTTCCCAGAGCCAGACCCAGAATCATAGATTTTCTTGGTGGAACTCTCATGCCAAGTCCCATAGGAACCAACAGAACGAAGCACGCGATTCTTCCCCCTCTTTAACAGAGTGAAGAAGTAATGCTTCTCATCATCCAACACCGCCGTCGAGTCCGTACAGAATTCCCATGGGGGTTTATGGTATACTTCATCAGAAAAGCCGATGACGTCCCAAGCCAAAACCTCGTTTCGAATCTTCGGAGAAAGGTAACTCGAAATAAGCACTGCATCGGAGGGCTCAAACCTCGCCCCTAACGGCAGAGGCAGAGGTAGCCTCCGCCGGAGAAAACTCATCTTCAAGTATGCTTGGTATCTGAGGGAGAGAGAGAGAGAATGAATTCAGAGAGAGAGAGAGAGTGAGAATGAGAATTTTGATGGAAAGAATGACGATGATGCCTTATAATAGTCGGCGCAAAGGCGGTGAGCCAACGGCTATTTTGTTATAATCATTTTGAAAATTAATTTTTTATATTTTTTTATAGAATTAGTTTTTTATACTAAATCAGCTACGTGGATAAGTAATTAATTAAAGCATAAGATAAAATAAATAAATAAATTAAATATTTCCACAGTTTTGCTGGTATTGTATTTTTTTTTTTTTCATTTGATATATGAATTTGTAGATGCATTGAGAAATCAAACGGTCCGGAGGATGGTCAAGTGGAGGCCTTGCAAGTGGTGGCTACAAGGACACTTATGTGTTAAGTGGAGCTTTAAGTTTGAATTTCTGTCTTTGACAAAAATTTGTGGATCTATGGGATACATTTAGGATTTAGGAGATAGCATACAAATGAATTTTTTGGTATATAATAAATGTTTGCCAAATATGGAGCATAGTCATTTAAAATTGAAGAGGAAGGAAAGCAATTTTCATGGAGAACTTGATAAGGGTTCTTGGACTTTGTATATCTTTGAGTTTGGAAAGTCACTGAGGAACGATTTGAAAAATCAAAGAATTTGAAATCTGTAATTATGTTTGGGAAGGAGAGAAAAATTATGGTTGGTATAGGTTTCCATTTGGTTTGTGATATTCTAAGTCAATCTTAATTGAAAGTGTTCTTCCATCCTTGCTGAAACATCATTATATTTCAATTACACCAGCAATGAGCCAAAGAAGAGATAGGCATTACCCTATACATCCTTGTACTTGACTTGCGTTAATTATTCACTAAAAAAAAATGAAAGATAAATTGAAAGTTGACTGAACATCTTTGTCTTTCTCATATGAGTTTTGATGTCTAACAAGATTGGTTTAACTTCCATATATATGTGCTTTAAAACAATAATAATAGTGATTGAAAAAAAATTCCTCTATATCTTTGATGTTCATGGTTTATTGCAAACTACTTACTTTTTCTTGTAAGTATCCTCATGCAAAAGCTTCCCTTTGTCATGCTTGTTACAGTGCATTACGCCTGACTAGATCCTTGGAGAACAAGGCTTCTGAGCTCCTAGAAGCCATACCCAAACCCTTTCTCTCACTTCACCTTCAATTTGAACCTAACATGGTAGCATACAGCCAATGTGAATACTCAGGTCTTTCTCCATCTTCTGTCAAAGCCATTGAAGCAACACAAGGAGATAGAAAACCGTGGACTGGAGGGTTAGCCCAAGTTTGGAGAAAACAGTGAAAATATCCTCTTACCCCTAATGAGACGGCCTTCATACTTCAATCACTTTCCATTCCAACAGACAAATATATATTTGGTAGCTGAGGATGGTCTGATGGAAATCGAAGGCTTGACATCTGTTTACACCAATGTAGTTACCAAGTCTTTCCTCCTAAGCGATGAGGATTTCACAAGTATGCATGGGAACACAAAAGCTGCATTGGATTATTATGTGTCTATTGATAGTGATTCTTATGTGGCTGCATATTTTGGAAATATGGATAAGATGGTTGCAGCAATGTGAGCTTTTAAGGGCTTGTACAAAACCCTTTTCTTAAGCATAAGAGCTTTTGCAGAGTTCACTTCACAGAGTTCTAGAGGATTATGTCATGGGGAGAAGGTCTGCTCTGCCTGACTGCTTTTGTGAGTTCAAATTGTGATTTCGGGCTCATCTTTCTTGCCATATATTGTATTTCTTCATTTTTGTATGTGCTATGACTCTAGAAGCAGTTTTTTTGTTAGGTGTTTCTATAATTTAGGGCTTGTAGAATTAATAGTTTTCCCCTTTTATCTTATTTTTACTAGTTCTAATGTTATTGATTGACTTTAATCATGTATCTCTTGGCCAAAGTTTGGGCATTGCACCTAACCTTTCTGTTTTCACTTTTTCTATTAAACAAGTTTCCTTTTGCTACATTCGTAAATTCTTAATCCATCTCTTTACATTACCTATGCACGAATGTGTTTTATTTAAAAACCACTATTCAGAATAATCTATGATTAAGATTTCAATTGTGTATTTATTGGTTTTGATGGTTATCATACCCGCAGACCTCACTTTCAATGAAAGTTATTAGAATTATCAAGATCCTAAAGAGATGAATGTTACATTATAAGAATGTTTCTTCAAGTAGGCAAAAAGGATTCATTCATCAGTACCAATATAATTGGTATGCTTGAACATCTTGACTGCAGCTGTCATATGCTTTAGGTTACAAGATTTCCTAGGATCACATTCTCCTTCTTTGAGTGAAATTGCAGATAAAAAGGGACAGTATAAGTCCATTTTAATGCTTTGGTTCACCTTTGAGTAAGCTTTGATCTGGGTTAAAACAGAAATTTCTGCATGTATTCCTAGGAGACAGACTTTTCCTCTATTGCAAGCACCATTTCTTCAAGTGGTTGTCATTTGGAATCTTGTACAACTGATTGGCTAATGAACCTTCAAATGTTAGTTTTAGTTTTTGTAATGCCATTCTTCATAAAATGACAAAGGTCACAACCAAAAAGCAGAATTCTCTTATGAGGTTCCTGCAACTTAAAATGTAAATATCATGATGAATAGTCTGGTTGAGTAAGCCTTGCTAGCTCAGTTGGCTGAGTGTGCTTTTCAATGAGAGATGATTCACTAATCTAACATCAACTACATAAGCTCAAGTTTTGAATCCCATTTTTGGCATAAGATTAAATATTTATTGAATAATGTTCTATCAATGAAAAAGGTGGAATTTCTCAAAGAAAACTGTCAAGATAAGCCAACTGTTTTATTATTATTATTATTTCTTTTTAAGACTGATAAAAAAATTATTTAAAAAAAAAAAAAAAAAAAAAACCAATCAACCAAGCCCTTAGGGTTGAAGTAGTTGTGCCTAGGAGAATGCTCACAGAGATACCTGCTAAAAATATGAAAATTTGTAGGTACAATGTTCAGTCCACTACCAAAAGTAGATAAGAAGGTTATATGCTGCTCTTTGTCTTTAGGGGTGAGAAAAATGTACCATATTTTTTCATGTATGAGAATTGAGAAACTGTAGTGAAAACATTTTACATAAAAGGTTTCTTGCCTGTAACCCTTACACTATATTTGGATGGTGAGAAAAATGTACCATATTTTTTCATGTATGAGAATTGAGAAACTGTAATGAAAACGTTTTACATAAAAGGTTTCTTGCTTGTAACCCTTACACTATATTTGGATGGTGAGAAAAATGTACCATATTTTTTCATGTATGAGAATTGAGAAACTGTAGTGAAAACATTTTACATAAAAGGTTTCTTGCCTGTAACCCTTACACTATATTTGGATGGGTGGATTTTAGGGAGGATGAAAAAATTTGGAGAGAAAATGAGAAATGGTGTTGTTTGGTAAGGAGGGTGGGAGAGGAAAATTTTTGATAGGGCCTAGGCATTTTTCACCCGGGCCCACCTCAAACTTGTCTCTCCAAAATGGAGAGAAAATGGTGTGTGAAGAGTTTTATAGATAAATGACAAAATTGCCCTTGCACTAATTTCGTCCTATTGCCTTTTTTTCTTTTTTTCTTTTTTTTTTTCTTTTTTTTTTTTTTTCCTTCTGCCTGCTTTCCTGGCATTTGCTCCTGGACGTTAGTTGCCTTCCTTTTTTCTTTTCTTTTTTTTAAATCCTTCTTTCTTTTGATTTTCTGGGCTATACGTGTAGTTTTTTTTTTTTTTTTTTAATTAGACATGATTTTTTTTCTTAGACATAATTTTTATTGTTTAATAAATTTGGGTGATTGTTTTTTTTTTTAATTGCTTGTCATTTTTTTTATTTTAATTATGCATCATTTTTTAACAAGGGTATATAAATAAATTTATATAAACTCACTTTTTCCACCCCTCCACTTTTTCACTCCCAACCAAAAAAAAATGAGGGAAATTAAAATCTTTTCTATCCTCTCATTTTTCTACCCTCCTACCATTTTTTATCCTCTCACTTTTCCACTCATCCAACCAAACACACCCTTAGTTCATCCAATGACATTTTGAGCTAACCTGATGAAGTAAACGAAAAATATAATAGATTTTGGGTATAATCTTAGCCTAACTTTTTGCATAATGCCACATGGTCGCTTCCCCATGTGGAAATAGCAACTCTTTTTTGGTTTTTTTTTTTTTTTTTTTGGAATAGATGGAGTCAATTTAACTAGTTTGTTGAGGATCTATAAATCCTAAAATTTGAGGCTAAAGCTTGGTTGTTGTTATTCTTATTTTTTTTATGGGGGATATTGTCCTTTCTTTTTCTTTTTAACCCTAATGATTTTTACGTCTTGCTCTCAAACAAAATTAAGGAGACGAATGAGAAACATGATTTCTTGCTGTACTTTTGACTATTATACAATTCAAAGTAGTTCTTTTTTTAAAGGAGTAATAATACAATCAAATTTAAGCTTACATGTCACATCTCTGTATCTTGCCCAAAAGAAGAAATATTTGATTTTCTGCTGTAGTTATGTTCCTAATAAAACTGCTTCAGCTAAGTTTAAAATTATTGATTGGAGGCACCTAATACCAACAGTTTAACTATATATATTACATTATATTTAAACTAATATATTGGATTATTGTATTTAAGCAAATATTTGTGCTTATAAAATATATGGATTTTGAATTATATGTTAATAAACATTAAAGGATAAATTGCAAATTACACTCCTAAAGTTTGGAAGTGTTTAGATTTTACACCCTAAAGTTTTAAAATTTGGATTTACCCTTGAAATTTTGAGATGTTTGGAATTTACACCCTGATATTTTAAAATTTAAATTTTACCCGTAAGTTTTAGGGGTGTTCGGATTTACTCCCTAAAGTTTGGGGGTGTTTAAATTTTACACCCTAAAATTTCAGATTTTAGGGGTGTAAAAATCTAAATACCTCCAAACTTTAAAGTGTAAAATCCAAATTCTGAAATATTAGGGTATAAAATCCAAACATCTCCAAACTTTAGAAGGAAAAATTCAAATTCTAAAACTTTAAAGTGTAAAATCTAAACACTCCTAAATTTAAAGAATGTAATTTGCAATATACCCAACATAAAAATAAATAAATACATATATATATATACACACACATAAATAATAATAACACGTGTATGTGTAAGTATATAAACAGTGTTAACGCCAAAAACAATACACAATCACTACTAAAAACTAAACCAAAACAATATCATTTATGAAATTAACTCTCTTAATACAAACTGTAAATCTCTACAAACTTTCATAACTCACTATTATTAGAGGTATGCAACTCAACTAATGTTGTCATTTGATATAATTGAAGATGGTTAGAATATCCAAATTGTTATGCCTTCACTTGATTAGAAATTCAAACTCCAAAAAATAAAATATTGTAAACTCACTATCAAAAAATTGAGTTTAAAACAATCATGGTAAAAAAAATAACCAAGCTTACAATCTACAAAGAGTTTGAAATTTTCTGGTAAAAGAGTTTTACATAAATGAAATTTAAAAAAGAAGAAAAGATGTAGTACACCGGGCCAATCACTTATTAGCTAGCTTATTTTGCCCAACTTATTTATGTACAACTTTTTGAAATTTATCTTTTTTCTAAGTTATAATTTGTCAAAATCTTACCAAAACGAGTCTTAGTAATTGAAATAATGTTCCCAATTAAAAGTTACCCAAAATTAATGCTAATAATAATTAAAGAACAAAGAGGAGAATAACACACTCACCTCATGTCAAGAAATACAATTTACCTAATGAGCAAAATTCTTATGTTATGTTTAGGTAAGAATGAGTTGCATGTCTTTTCAAATTATGTGAACAATTAAATGAGGGGGCATTGTTGTATACAAGATTTTTTCATAATGTCTTTATTAGTTAGCAATAGAAATTGTACTTTTTTTTGCCTCTTACTGTTAACTTTACTTGAAATATTGGAGAAAACTAAAAATTAGTAAGTATTGAAGTTGATATTTGGGAGAGGTGATTGGTATGTAATAAACTAATTCTCTGTCTACACCATTGTTTGGGAATGTCGATAATATGGACTAGGGTTGTCCACTAGTTAGCTGATTGAGTTTGAGATCAAACTACCACTCGACCCGCTCAAGTCAAATGGAAGAAGTGAAGACCCAAGGTCGACCGGCAACCACCACAGGTTGAGTCGGATTGGGCTTTGGTGGATGATCGGTCAGTTTGGTTGAAATCGATGAAGGAGTGGTGGTGGGTGGATGGTGTTAGATCTTCATCGAATTTGAGTGGAGGAGAAAGATTCGGCCATAAACTGATGATGCCTTATATAATAGTCGGCGCAAGGGATGAGCCCCAACGGCTATTTTTTTATAATTATTTTTGAAAATTAATTTTTTATATATTTTTTTTAAGAATTAGCTTTTATATTAAATTAGAAAGGAAATTCAAGTCTACGTGAATAAGTATTCAAAGGATTAAATCCAATGCTCAAAATATTGAACATTATCTGTCCACACGTGCCATCTATTTCTCTTCTCTTTTCAACTTACCTAAAATACCAGAATCAACAACTGGGTCTTGATCATCATACGGGTTTTGGCCCCCAGTGTCCGTGTCATCAAAGAAATGCACCTGATCAAAAACACTCTTTGGAGAACCCAAAATACCAGAATAAAAAACTGGGTCTTAATCATCATATAGGTCTTGACCCCCCATGTCTGTGTAATCAATTCCGTCAAAGAAATCCACTTGATCAAAAACACTCTTTGGAGAACCCAAAATACCAAAATCAACAACAACAGAGGGTGGTCTTTCCAAAGCCAAAGCCAAACCCCTCTCCTCCTTCTTCTTATTCTTTTTGTAAATTACACAAAGAACCAAGTCGGAGCCCTTTTCAGCAACACTAAACTCATGCATCAACCAATCAGTGGTCTTCATCTCCTTACCCTCACCCTTCACCCTAAAATTCAACAATTTGTTGAACCCAATAATCGTCTTCCCAAAGCCAGACCCAGACCCAGAATCATAGATTTTCTTGGTGGAACTCTCATGCTAAGTCCCATAGGAACCAACAGAATAAAGCACGCGATTCTTCCCCCTCTTTAATAGAGTGAAGAAGTAATGCTTCTCATCATCAAAATTAGAAATGATAATCAAATCTTTAAATTAAAACTGCATGAGTAATATGTTTGAAAACATATCTAGAGCCAAGAGTCTTGTAGCTCAACTAGCACCTCTTAATGTTTCCAACGAAGACATTCAAAGTTCAAATCCCCCCTCCCCTATTGCAACTATCGAATTATTGAGAGAGAGAGAGAGAGAGAGAGAGAGAGAGAGGAAAAAACGTATCTAGAATGTTCTTGAAGATTATATGCATGGTTACCAATTAGTGTAGAATATGAACTTATATGTATGGAAAATAATATACTTAAAACAGCACCTTTCTACGTAACACATTTGAAAGGAAAAATGAGTAAAACCCTACCAATTCTTCACAACTTTTTGAACCCCAAAATTGTAAATTGTGAAGGATGATGGCAGAGCAACCTAGCTAACAATCGCAATCCCCATAGTCATGAGAACAGTGGAGATGATTAGTTGCTTTTTCAGTGCTGGTTCAATTTCCTTGACAGCCTTGATTTCAAAGAAATTAGTTGCAAAGAGGGTTGTGATTAAACAGACAAGGATACCCATAGAACTGATGAGAAGTGGATAGCACATTGCAGTGAATTCATGGTTGATACCAAAGGAGGAGATGGAAGCAACAACAAGGGCAGCACAAGATGATTCAACATACGAGCCAAAAAGATCAGATCCCATACCAGCAATATCCCCAACATTATCACCAACATTGTCTGCAATTACCTGGATGAATGACAACATACCTTAATCATTACAAACCCACAACAACAGTGGCTAAAACAGTTAATTTTAGAAAAGAGACATTGCTTACAGCTGGGTTTCTTGGGTCATCTTCTGGAACGTTTCTTTCACCCTTTCCTACAAGGTCAGCAGCAACATCTGCAGCCTTAGTATAAATACCACCACCAACTCTTCCAAAGATTGCCATGGAAGATCCACCAAGACCATAACCGGTTATAGCCTCAAAAAGGCCTTCCCAATCATCACCATAGTACAGCTTAAAGAGATTGATAGTAATGTAAAGAACCAAAAGACCATTTACAGCAAGTATTCAAAGGATTAAATCCAATGCTCAAAATATTGATACGTTATCTGTCCACGCGTGCCATCTATTCCTCTCCTCTTTTCAGTTTACCCAAATGATTTCAGAAAAAATCTCTCTCCTCTCTTATATTTTTCCCTCATTCACTCACTTCCACCAGCGGTTTTTCTCTCTCTACCTCCTTCTCCCTGACGCTCCTCTCAACCCCAACTGTGCCTCCAGCACAGCCATTGCTCCGCCTCGCCAATTTTGACAAGAGCGGGCTTGGTCTGTCAGGTTACTCTAAAACCGACAAATCTCTTTCCCTACTACCGCCCACACTATTCTCTGAAACCCACACTATGCTCTGAAATCTTCTAAAAGCAGTAGATGGTGTCAATCAACTGCTTGTTGTTTGTCTCCATTGAAGTCCGACTGTTCTTGGAGTGGTTCTTGAGCACGCTACTCCAGCTATTCCAGCCAACTATTTCCCTAAGGTAGTTATTCCGAAATTCATTGTTAAAGAATCTATTAAGCGGCTTTGTGCGTGTGTTTTTGGTAATGTGAAATGTAATGGTTGCAAAATTATGCTTATTCATAGTTCTAAGTTTGGAACTTAAGGTATATGTAAAGATTCACATTAAAAAAAAGATATGTAAAGGTTAAAAAAATGTATATTCTATAAATAAATAAAAAGGTATATGTAAGTTTTTTATTAACTTAAAAGAAAATGAAAAATCAATTATTAATAACAACAACAACAACAACAAGAATAATAATAATAATAATAATAGTAATAATAATTGTGTGGGTAAAAGCCCAAACGCGTATATTGGGCCTTAGGCTCTATTTGAAGATATGAGTATATCCGAAGAGGAGTAAAGGATTGGGAAAGGCTCTAGAATGGAGAATCACGTAAGAAAATGATGGAGTATAGTCCAAGGAGTGTATCCTCCTCGGATTTGAAGAATATTGGTTAAGCAAATACCTAGGCAGTTTAGGTAAACTTGCAGGAAGTTTCAACGATAATGATGAACTTCATGCACGTATAAAGATAATAAGAATAGAGAAATATCTTAAAAAAAAGCTGTTACCACCGCATTTAATGCATGCAACAACTTTTCTGGCTGCATTTATGTGGAGAAGACCCCTGAATAGTGCAATCTCAGCTGCCACCACTCATGAAGAACTAAAGAAGATACCTGATGTGACATGTACTCAAGTGAATGCTTAGATGAAGAATAAGTGTACGATGAAGACGATTTAAAAGAAAACTATATAAATGTAAGAGACCTCTCATGAAGGGGGGATCGAAAGAAAAGAAGAAGGAAAAAAAAAATTTGCTGTAGCTCTAAGAATGGTATTTTCCTTTCAAACAATAATTTATCTCATCAGACATCAATTTCTTCAAGTTTCAAGTGTGATTTTGTACGGGTTCACCTTTTAAAATCTTGATTAACTGTTGTTTAGTTCATAAACAGCCCAGTTCTTTTACCCACTTTTTACAAATTTATTGTATTGGACTTATTGGGTTCACATTCCATATCTTTTGGGTTTAGGCTACAAATTTTGACCCTACAATAATAATAATAATAATATAGGGGTAATTACATTCCCCTTCCTTGATGTTTGAAGAAATGACACTCTACCTCAAACTTGAAAGGAAAAAGTATTTTCACCCTTTACATTTGTTTGGCCAAACTTTGTTAAATTAATATTAAAATATTGTGGACTAACTTGTCTATGCTTAAGGTAGGTTCCAAAATTATCCTTAACTTTAAAATTAAATTCTCTTGTTTTAAAATTTTAAATTAAAGTGTATTTCAAAATATTAAATAATGTCTTTTATTATTTTTTCCCCCCTTTTCTTTTCCCAATGAGTTATGGAGAGATTTGTCATTTCAAATGTTTTGGTATTTTATAAATTTGTATTTTAATTCTAAAGCTATGAGTAATGTCTTTACTAACCATGATTAAACATTTATAAACAGATTCTTAAATAAGTTTAAAATATTTTGTTATTAATATAAACAAAATGGGAGAGTGTTATTACTTATTACCCCAAATATATTTAATAAGATTAACCTAAAAAAAAAAAAATTATTTCGCCTAATGCGCAGGTCTGCGACTAGTCTATATCTATATATTACTAAAAGCTGAAGCGTAGCGTTTAATGCTGTTGTTCTCACGTTGTGCCACATCAGTTGCCACGTCATTCTTTTTTATCTTTTCTTTTTTAAAATATAGTTTTCCTACAATTTTAAAATGGTTCTTACAATTTTCAGCCCTATAAATGTAGCCCATTACTTATTTATTTACTTCCACTATCACCCCATAATAAATCCAGCTCATTATTTATTTATTTACTTCCATTATCACTCTATAATAAATTTGTATAATTAATTCAGCACACCTCTTATTTATTTAGTTCCACTGTCAAGCCCAATCCAAAGCCTTTTCAGTTTAGCTTTAGGATTTTTTGTGAGCATTTTCAGTTTTTAAAAAAAAAGTTGAAGCATTTCAAGCTTTAGGTTTTTTTTTTTTTTTTTTTTTTTCAATTTTCCTATAATTGTTTTTAATATTTACACTTTTTCAACCTTTCTCTCTCCCTTACTATTTCATCTCCCTACTACTTCTTCTATCTTTCTTCCTCCCTTACCTTTTCATCTCCCCACTACCCTCTACATTAATATCATTCTTCCTCTTTCCCTTCATCTTTCTTTATTTTTATCTCTTCTTATTCACACCCTCTTACTATAAATTTGTCACTATCTTTTCTATTCTATGCATAGTTTTCCCTCACAAAAAAAAAAGTTCCCTCTCTCTCTCTCTAAATTTTTTGATGGATTTTTTTTTATTTTTCTTGCATCTCTACTTTAGGTTGATAATTTTTTATATTCTTTAAAACTTTATTTTGGGTTAATGCAATTTAGTTTTGTTTTTTAAATTGTGATTTAGTTTTGTTTTTTAAATTGTTGTTTTTATTTTTTTTATTCTCTTTGATTGTTAAATGTTATCCTATTGCGTTTTAAAGAATTAAACATAGCATATAAAAATATAATATTATTCTATTATATAGCATGATTTGAATAATTTGGTATTTATTCTGTTATATAGTATGATTTTTTTATAGTGCTCAATTTAAATGTTAAACTATGAGACTTTACTAATTTTTGTTTATTTTCTAATCTTTTGTGGTGGACAAAGTACTCTTAATAGTTGTATTAGAAGTACTTTATAATGCCATTTATTTAAAGAAAAGCAAAGGTTAGCCAAATGAAAATAATCAGATAGATGACAAATTTTAACTTTTGCAATTTTATTTTAATTATTATTATTTTATAACAATGCATGTATAGAAATTTAATTCTTAGATTTTGCTAATAATTGTTTATTTAATAATATGTTTTGGGCAGCTGAAATTATAATTTCTACAAAGAAAATAACCTTAATAGATTATCAAAAACAAAATTTTACCCTAATATTGGTTCAATTAATCATTGTTAAGTTTTATTAATTTTTTTTAGTTTACATTTTTTTTGGTATTTTGAATTGTTCCTATATTACATTTATGATTATTCCTATAACAAATAAAAATATAATTATGAAATACATTACTCATTATTAGATTAGTTTAAATTGTAATTTTTTTTTAATAAAACCATCATAAAAATAATTATCTCAGGCAACGCGCGGGTTCGCGGCTAGTATATATAAAAGTAGAGACATCATACTAGAAAGCATGGAATTGTGCCAAGTGGCGCATTCCTTGAAGTTCTTTTTATTTAGGCTTCTACTTCAAAGAATTTGCATTTATATCAAATTATTAGTTCATTGAATCAGCTAATAAAGTAAATGTATATATATTAATTATTTATAGTTGTGCATAAATTATTTATATTAAATGAATTTATAAGATTATTTTTATAAACTTTATTTAAGAAATAGTTTTTAGTTGGAATAATAATATTAGATTTACAATATGACATTATTCCTCATGTTTAGTTGATTTGACAAAAATTGACACAAAAACTAAAAATTAAAATTAAAAATTAAACATTTGTGAATTTACTAAAAATTAATCTTAACCCTTTAAATTTCCTGATTCCTTTTAGTGACATGTTATACATATATATATGTATGTATGTATGTATGTATGTATGTTTTTGGAACTAACATTGTGTTATTTATTTTATGTAATTAGAAAGATAACTTATAGAATGAATACATTTATTTTGTTATATTAATTATTTTAAGCATAATGAAATTTTAATATCACTTTTCTAAGATTTATATGAGAAACAATTGATTTTTTTTTTTTTAAATGTGAGAAAAAATTTATTTGAAATATGATATTCTTACTAAAATTTTAGTTGTCTTTGCAACTATTGAAACAATGTCCAACAAAAAGGGGAAAAAATAAATAACTTTACTAACACAAAATTCAAAATGTAAAAAAAAATAATAATTAAAGGATATTTGCATTTTTTGTACGCATGAAACATGCCAATTTATATGACCCAATATATCATGCAATTTTCAATTTAAAAACACATATATATACTATGATCAAATAACTACATTATTCTTAATGTCTTTTGATTTTGTCTATAAAATAACTAAAGATTACAATTTTTTACAAGGAAAATTATTGAAATTTTTTTATATATACATTGATAATTGAGGGTGAGGTATCTAAATCTGAATGTCTCTATTAGAAATTGAGATGCCAACCAATTAAACTAAATCTTATTGAAATATTGAAAGAAACTAAAATGAGTTGCAGGAACCCAGCTAGTAAATTATAATTATTAAAATATTATCAATTAAAAAAAAAATAGCTGTTAGGCTCACAGCCTTGCACCTAAAGCACCATCGTTGATCAAAATTCAATCCTAGGTATAAACATCCTGTTCGCTTTTTTTTTTTTTTTTTTTGGATGAAACAAAATAAAAATTCAGCAGACTTGAAAGGGATTACAAACACGTTTGTTTAGCCAAATTAATAATCATATTGTGTGATTAGATTTGTTCAAGTTTTCAGTTAAGGTCTGGTGAAAGAAACAGGTGATTTTAAGATTCACAAGGGCAATGAATGCCTGCAATACTTGGAATCATAAAGACACCGATGTGAGCATAGTACTCTACTAGATCACGCGCAATAGTCAAAGTTGAAATGTTGAATCATGACAATATTTTGAACAAAGGATGTACTAACTAGGAAGCAAGAGATGTAACAAAAAATGTTTGGAATATCAACCATTGAAGTAGGTTCACTTATTTGGTTGAGAACTGGTAACTTCAAAAGGTTCAGTGAGAATCAACAATATCAAATAGATCAATTAATGCATTCCATCTACTCAAAATATGCTTGCCAATGATTTTAAGTCTCATTAACACACAAGTGTCCAAAAAAAGACAGAGAGAAAGAGAAACATTTAACAGGCAACTAAATATTTTATTATGGGCAAAATTTAGGTACAGTATCTTAGGTTCCTTACTTAAAATTTTGATATCTGTCCAATTTAACAGCCCAAACAAACGGAGTTAAAGCTAAATTTTTTTTTCCTCTTCTTCCTTCTTCCTCCTTTTCCTATACTACAACTGCAAAAGAACCCACGGGTTCAAATTTCAGATCTTTCTACTCCAAATAAATCCAAATAAAATAAAAATCAAAAATCACTGTGGGAAATCCAAATAAATCCAATAGTCACTGGCTCACTGCAACTAAAACCATATAAAATAATAAAAATAACCATGAAGACAATGGATGTACTCCTTTTGAGAGAACAAAAAGGAAAACAAAAAAGTCTAAAACAACTTTCAAGGAATTTACGTGTTGCAAAGATTATTTGTAAGGGACTGCAGTCCATCACCTGTAAACTTGTTCTCATTTCAGCCCATCAAAAGCTATGTGCTTTCTGCTTTCCTACGATGCTCACCAAAAGCAAATAAAAAATCCCCAGCAAAAAAATAAAGAAGAAAGGAGAAAATAAAGAAGCTGGTGGTTTTTTATTGTCGGAGAAACTACGAAAATAAAGAAACCAGCAGTTTTTTGTCGCCGGAGAAGGTGACATTTTTTAGAAGAGGCGAGTCATTGGACTCAAAGATCAAGAGCTGAGTCTAGAAATGAAGCTTTCTGCATTTTTCCCCTTTCTTCCCTTTTTTTTTTTTTTTTTTTTTTTTTTTTTTTTTTGCTAGGGCTTTTTTGTTTTCTTTTGATAATGATATCTATTTATTCTTTAGCGGAAGGCATAGATCCTACAATTTGAAAGATTTGAAGCCATGGTTTTCTTGCAATTGCAGTACGGGGAAAAGAAGGAAGAAGGAAAAAAAATTTAGTTTAACCTCGTTTGCTGGGTTGTTAAATTGGACAATTGTCAAAATTTTAAATAGAGAATCTAAAGTACTGTACCTAAGGTACTGTACCTAAATTTTGCTCTTTTATTATATTAAGTAAATGCAAAAACTCTAATTTATAATATCATTTTTATACTCCAGAGACACATGGAAAAATATCTGTAACTTCCCCACCAAGACCTATTCCCCAGTTTAGAGTTGGGTGGGGGAGTAAAATTAACCCTTGTTCACACATCATATTGTTTTCATTATCTTTTTTTACATAAGGAATATAGAATAAATAAATAATAAAAAAGGACATATTTAGGCAAAGCAAGCACCTGTGATATATTCTATATTTTGGATATTTTTCCTAAACAATCTCATATTTGCCTATCACACTTTTCTTTTTCTTTTTTGGCCAAGTGCCTTATATACTGTTTGTTTCCACTCACCAGAGGCACTTGAACACTATTATTATTCAATCAGTTATAAATCTTTTGCAGTTCATTGGTTATGAAGTCATGATCAGTTGTGAAGAAGCAGTACATGTTGTCTGTAAGTACAAAATTTGATCAATAAATTTCAAATTAAGGAACCAGTGCATACAAAAAAACCATGCATAGATCCTAAATAAACCAGAAGGCTTCAATAAACACATAACCAACCTAAAAAGGAACCAATATACTTAAATCAACTCATTCCTACAACAATCCAAGAATTGAATCAGGATGGACAATCATGTGATGAATAGCCCGCAAAATTCTAAATGCAACTGATGAGCAGCATGAAACGGTTGCAGAGGAGAATATGTTAGTCAAAAAGTAGAAGAATCACTGAATATGAAGACAGTCACGATCTGCAGCAGGCAAGAATTGAATCATAGCAGAGATACCAATACTCTTTGTAGGGGATGGACATCCACGGCAATGGTGAAGGAAGAGCAGTACCCAATGTAGAAGCTACCCTGAACGTATAAAAATGTGATAGATATAGATAGATAGAGGAACTAAGTTTGAATTTCAGTAGCTATGAAACAATAGAGCAGCAAGATGAAAACTAAATAGGCAAAGAAGACGCACCTTTTCCCAGTGAGGACACCATGAGTAAATTTAGCAAAAAAAGAACCAAAAACCCCAAAAAAGACATTTCTATAATGAGGCGCAACTAGCTCTCCTGAAATATAATTTCTAAAGTTGGTTAGCAAAAAAAAACACCACATACATTGAAAGTCAAAGATAGATGTGATATGGTAAACATAGATGTGTGTGTGTGTGTGTGTGTGTGTGTGTGTGAGAGAGAGAGAGAGAGAGCTAGTTGAGTATTGAAATGAGAGGCTTTGTTAACACTCATCCCTACAGAAACATCACTAAATAATATCACAAGTGATAATATAGCTAGAGGCCTCCCTCACCTATACTCAAGAAGTTGCTGTGTAGAAATGAAACCAAAATACTAGATTTCCCTCCATTTTGATTACAATGCAAATTCACTGACGAAGAATCAATTTTATCAGGACTACAAATCGCAGCATCACCAATCAGATTACTCCGACAAGATACAATTTCAAACCATATCCCAGAAGGAAATCTTCTTCGTCTTGCCAACCAAAGGAATATTTTGATATAAGGTGTCGCATGAATAACAGAGATAGTGACTTCAATCAGTATACATATAAGGCTGATGGTTGTGTTCACAATGCTAAAGAAGGTATAGAAAATAGAAGTAGTCGGTAAGAGAAGTAAGAGTGGTGTAAACAGAAGAGATCCAACGACGTGTTGCTTCACAGTGTAGTCATAGCTATCTAATCTCTGACGAAGAGGATTCCATTTTCGACCACTGCAAAAGAATCAGCAATTACATGAATAGCTTGAAACAGGGAAAGAAAAGATATGAACTCTGAAATAAGACATGATATTATCAATGAAGTAAGGAAAAAGATATTTTACACCTTGAAGTTCTGTCTTGCAAAGAATATTGAATCTAGCAAAGTGCACAAGCTGATCTCTTTTAGAGAATAGAATTTCTCATCAACCAAAGAAAGAGGAATTCTTCTTAAATGTCAACAAAAATTTAACCTATTTTGCATAGGAAGCCTCCCAAAATTTAAAATTAGTTCCTTCAAAAGTAACACTTCTAACTTTCTAAGATATAAGAATATCATTCTTCCATTAAATGTTCACAGTAAAAGCATCTCTCTAGAAATATGGCAAAGAAGGGCCCTAGCCACAAAAGCAACTAGAGCCACATATCTCTAAAGAGCACCTGGCATCCACAATCTATCAACCGCTCAAGTGATATGGGGACCAAAAATTACATCATTTAAGAGGATATTACCAATTCAAATTAGCACTCATGTTAAAATGTGAACAATCAAAGGTGTCCAAGGTATTTGAGAATATATGAATGAGTAACAAGCATTATTGAATCATGGAAGAAAGACAGGCAAGTTTGGCCAATGTACAAGCTCACAAGTAAAATGGAAATCAATTTCTTATCCCTATTTTTACCTCTTCTTTAGCATCCTTACACATTTAACATGTCTTTTAGCTCAGGGATTGATACCCTTCAGAAGAAAAAAGCACTCAGAATAGCATCAACCATATAAGAACCAACATCAATTTTTTTTTTTATCAGTAGAACCAACATCAATTAGGCAATCAAATATCACCATGACCTCTCATATCTTGATTAAAACAGATAAAGAACAACAAGGTGAGTATAAGTTTACAAAGTCCTTAAGCAATGAATTTAAAGTTAAGAATTCTAAGTTTTACATTTAAGATTCATTTCAATATTACCCTGGAAAGAAACTATGAATGAGAACTCAATTGAAACAGATAGATAACAATAGCAACAGATGTTCAAGAACACATAAAAGATGAAGTTTTCAGTTGATCCAAAGACCATTATCTAGCAATCCAAGAGGCTACATAAAGAGTTAAACATACCAAGGACAAATCATATCTACCAAAAAATCATATATAAACACACACAGAGTTCTGTATAAACTACTGCAATGGCAATAAATCAGCATGCATGGCACATGCAATTCCCCCATCTCTTATTTTCTCCTCCTCTTTATAATGGTTTTCTTTCTTTTTCTTTTTTTTTTTCTTTTTTTTGATTGGCAAGAATTCAATTTCATTGATAAAGAAACAAAACCTTGTGCTCAAGATAATGAACACAAAGGATCATAAGAATACAAATAAATCAAATTCTAGATCTAAGAGAATTTTAAAACTCATAAATATCAGAACATTGTGAAGAACCCCAAGCCCTTCTTATTATGTTTTTTTTTTTTTTTTTGATAAGTCCTTCTTATTATGTATTTTAGCTCCCATCTCTCATTATTCTTTGTATTGCTTCTTCTTTTTCTTTGTTTTTTTTTTTTTTAATATTATCTTTTCCCCCTTTCCCCCACTCTAAGGAAGGCCCCATATACTGATTTTGTGTTTTCCTTCACCTCCTAGGATGCCTACGAAGTTACTCATCACAGTGATGAGAAAAATGGCAATATAGAACTTATAGGATTTTGGACAAGTCAGCTCAGATATTTAAGAAACTGCAACGATTCTTACACTATCAGCAACACCAGGAAGAATCACACAATGAACCAATTTCTCTAATTGTTTCTTAATGAATTTTTTGATTTTTTTTTTTTTTTTTTTTTTTTGGTTGATAAGTAATAAGAGTAGTTATATAGATTAAAAATATTAAAAACATTGAGTTCACAATGATGAACACAAAGGAAGAAAGCAAAAGGACAAAAATCAAAAGGATAGTCTAAGAGAAACAAGGATGTTTCTTAAGGAATTTTCAAAATTAATTATCTCTTTACTCACCTCAAAACTCATAAAAACCACAATTTCTCATAAGATTCTGCCATTTTGCAATGAACTTTCACTCATCTAAATTTCTCGTTAGGTTTTTCTCTTTCCTCTTTTTCTTTTGATTGATACATTGCCCTAATGTATGGAGCACGAAGACAGTTATATTTTAATCTAGTTATATTTAATTTTAGAAGTCAATTTTATACATTTGGATAAGTAGAAGTCAATTATAATATTAAATTTCCTAGAGTCAAGGTTATTTTCATAATTCAATAATTGGGCTTTGGCCCCAAGTCAATTTGGATTAGAGTTTAACTAGGGGTCGTCAATGGGTTGGGTCAGGCCAGCCGGCCCATTTTTACTTGGCCCATGGGCACAATGGGCCGTGCATAATGAGCTATTAACTAATTAACGAGCCGGTCAGGCTAGGCCGAAAGAGAAAACCTCAGCCCATGACACTGCCCATGGGCAATACCCATTTTGTCTTTAGCAAAGTCGGCTATTAGGTTGGACCTAATGGGCTACCCATGGGCTTGTGTTAGCATATTATTTTATTATTTCTATAAAGAAAGAATCAATTTTTTATAAAGGAATAATCAATCTATTTTTTTAAAGAAAAGAATTAAAGAATTTAATACTTAATTACAAATTTTTTTACAATTAAATCTATTTAATTTTTTTATAAAGGCTTTAAATAGTTTTTTATTTTTATCTTTAATTAAAAAAAAAAGTCAAATGGTTAATTCAAATTTGCTAGACTATTAGAAAAAAATATATATTTAGTAAACTAAGTTTAGCACAATTACTTTGAATATCTTAGCAGTTGAGGGAGTTCTCTTAAAAAATTCCTCTATAATATCTCAAGATCAATCCTTCATACACTTCCTACATATTTTTGTTATGAATTATGAGTTATTGGGCTGGGCCAACGGGTTGGGCTACTAGGCTAGTCCACCGGGTATCCATGGGCATAAAAACTAGCCCACGGCCTGACCCACTGGGCTAGTGGACTACACATGAGCCTCAATAACAATGGGTTGGGCCACCCATTAGCCCGATGGGCTGTCGGGTTTCTGGGTCGAGCTGTGGGCCATGGGCTATTTAACACATTATTGTATTCCAACAAAGATAAGTTTACAATTGATGAATAAATTTTCTATTGGAATTTTTCCAATGACTTGGTGCTAATTCCTAGGTTTTCTATCCCGTTTGGTACAAACTCAAAGCAACCCTAGGTGTTGATTCCTAATTTTGTTTTAATTTTCTAATTGTTTCCCACAAAATCCTTCTTAAAGTTATACGTTTTAAGGGTCTTACCACATCTGGACCCAAGGGTCTTGATGTTATTTGTGCTACATCATACCCAGCACCCAATTAATTTTGAATCCACAACATACGGCTCCTCTTTATTCTTATAAGAGCAGCTTCTCTTATTTTTGTGGAGCTGAAAATAACAAGATTTTAATAATTCATTGCTCATGTTAAGCTCCTTATATCAATCACTAGTGCATTGCATGAACTGCATGATATCTTGATTTAAATGGTAGAGTTGTTTTTTTACTTTTTAATGCTTATGATTGTTTTGATAAAAGTGACTACCATGACAGCCAGGTGGAATTTTGACCGATTTAAGAGTTGTAAAAACTAAACCAAGAAATGGAATCACAAAGTGTTACCTGAAAAGGCGCCACAAATCTGCTAATGCCTGCGTCTGTGTTGAATATACAAGTGAGACCAGCCAATGAAGGGTTGAGATATGCAGAGTTGCTAGTAAAAAAATGTCTATGATCAAAGCAGCTGGTATTGTCATCCCAAATAGAATCCCTGATATTGCAAGTCCTTTAATAATATAAATGGAAAGGAAACCCAGAATGACTGAGAGGGTAGACCATATTTGGATTGCATTAAGAGAAACCATGCCAAGAACACCGGCCAATTCCGTGTTTAACTTGAAACCTGCAGGGGCTCCCATCAACCAAGCACAACTTGACCGCATTGATTTGTATGTAATTTCACCAGTAAAGTTCATAACCCACCAGCAAGCAGATTCTGCATTGTATAACAGTGCCCAACCAATCAAGTTTCCCAAGAGAACATCAAGAGCCAAGCTTGACCACATGGAATGCCTATGTAATGCAGCTTTCTCCGCATACTCAACGCATGATAGAGACCTTAAAAAAAGAATAAAAAATGCAGTGATGAGTTGAGAAAAATAGGAACCTACTGCAAACGATGAATTCAGCCAATAAATAATAAAAACAGTGGCAAATTTAAGTGATATTCATTCAAGGTATTGTAGACCTACAATAACACCCTGATTAGATGATTGGGCCATCATCCCCACCCCCCCCCCCCCCAAAACCCCCAACCCAACTTTTTTTTGTTCCTCCCTTCCCCACAGATAGACTACAGACGTTTATTTATTGAGTTTATACTCAAATTGAATATCAACTTCAACCCTAGAATTACATGAAATGAGCTTCTTCTTCTTCTTCTTTTTTGGTAAGGGGGGATTCATTAGGATATAAAATCTAATTAAAATGCTTAGATCTAAAAAAAAGGAAAAGGCAGAAAACAACTGAAATTCATAGTGGCTTTAAACCTAAATTTAGGCACAAATCTGATGTAAAACCTGATGTATTAATTAAAGACTGAAGCGTCGTATTAATTAGCATTTAAAACCTGATGTATAAATAAAAAGTATTCTTCAGAAACCTCATCTTACCTCAGGCCATTATCTTGGAGGAAGATTGGCCAATACAAGATCTGACAGCAGCGGATTCGAATACTTATCCATGTAGACCTGAGTATCCTTGCTGATTTAATATATATCCACGATTGTGATCCAAAACTCAAAAGGATATGGAGAAGCTGAAGAATGAAGTAGAATAAAGTTGATAATGAAGCAATGGACATTGCAAATACTTGCCAGATGAAAGTAAGAAACCTGAAAGCCAAAACATAGGCCATCAAATATTGCAGACCAAGGTGTAAGGGAAGAAGGAAGGTGGGATGCAAGACTAGAGTCTTCAAGAGAGATACCTGCAAACAATAAAAAACCGAACAACGGGCCTCCTAGGAGCCACATGTCTCTCAAAAAATATTTTAGCAGAAGCAGCACTGTTAATTGCCAAAATTACTGTATCCTGTACTTTTAAAAAAAAAAATTTGAAAAGGCATTTTAATAAGCGGCCAAAATGTCTAAATGCACCAAAAAAAATATAAAATAGACAACAAAGCAAAAAACTTGCAAACTCTGGTACCAAGTCAACTGGTGGCTGCTTTTGGTGAAGTTCATCAACCCACTTGGGTTTCCTGAAATCAGCTTTCACTTGCTCAGATGAATTCCACAGGTGCAACGAGAAATGGTGACCACCATATGAGGGAGTATCATAAAGTATTACCTTCATTGTTCAAATAAAAAAGAGGAGATTAATCACAACTAACAAATATAGCTTCAAGGAGCCACAAGCATGAAGTAGAAGCCATCATGACTTACGATTATCAAAAAAGAAAAAAAGTAGCCATCATGTCTTACATACGTGGACATCACACTGAAACACTATTTGCCCATTCCAATGAAAGTGATGCAATTTAGGAATCCGATAAATTTCACCACCACACTGTTCAGGAAAATCATTTAGCAGCAGGATCCAATTACTGCTTCCAATAGAAGCTTGTGTACATTGTCCTAATAATCCATCATATTTGTGGCACCCGCAAGTCCAGTGTCCATGGTTTTCTCTAAATGTACCACTATTGTTCTGCACGCAAGCATTGCCACAAATTGAGGAATTTCTTTGATCTTCTTTTGTTCCAGAGCTTAACAACAGGCCATTACTGTTAAGATCTACACCATGCTGTCCCAGTATAGAGAGCTTTGATTTATCCTGAAGAAATTTGGGCATGCTTCCATTTGCATCATGAAGTGTCCCCTGATAAAAAGCAGTAGTTCAGACTGAAATTTACTTACCATATCAAAACACCTTCAGGTAGCCAACCAAGAAAAAAAATTCTAAAGGTCATTATGGTTCCCATAACAAGAGCAAACTTCATTCTGGAGTTGTTGCATAGCTTAATATTTACCCAAGCAAATATTTTCCTAATTACCCACCCAGGTGCTCCTTAGGAAATTTCAGTATAAAATTCTCTCTCTTAGCTTCTTGTAGAGGTGTCAAAAATTAAAAATCACCAAGTTAAGGGCTACCATAATAAAATAAAAGTGACCACTAGCATACTGCCCCTATACAACAAATTCTTAATTGGTAAGTTACAGGTGCACCCAATGGGTCTTGAACCCACGACCTCACCCTCCATCTAGAACTTAAGTGCTAGAGCTCAAATGGTGCTAGAGCTCCTATACAACAAAACCATAACAGATAATTGGATAGAAGAACAATAGAGGTACATTTAGAGAAATGCACATTAGCCAAGAATCAATAATTCAATACACTAATCCAACTTGAGCATATATGACATGACCAATCAACCAATATGCTTCAACACTTGGCCTTCGTCATGTATTCCATACATCACATTAGATATATATATTACATAAAGAATTGCACTTTAGTTAGACAGTGGGAAATGACACCAGGAAACAAAGCAAAAAAAAAAGTTCAGTTTTGATCCATTCAGGGTGGAAAGTGAAAACTAGCAAGTGGTCATTGATGAAAAAAATAAATAAAATAAAATAAAATAATTGTGGATATAATATTCTAATATGCTACTGTTATGCCTAATGTGGAGTTGTGGACCATACAGTGTGAATGTAATTGGAGGAAATATGACAAAATAAAGCTTCCTCTGATAGGCTTAACTTAAGTATAGGTATCAGGGGATGTCTACTGAAGGCAGTTGGTTGTCACTTTTTAGGTATACTTGCATACTTTTTACGTGCATTTGTAACTCTTGGGGTTCCAAAGTAAACTACTTGTGTTGTGTACTTTAGTTTCCTCTTTTCTAGTAAATTTTTTTTTATGACTTATCAAAAACAAAAATTCCAATGTATGCCTGTTTAGTTATGAATTAAAAGAGGGAACATGAATTCTACATTTAAGACAAACCCCAAATACCAAAGCAAGCATTAACATGTATTAGAATAAAAACGACAAGCATGACACTGAGAACACCTCTCTACCTCACCTAGATGGTGGAAAAATGAGAAATCGCTCTTAACATAATCTGGTATTTTACGACCAACATTTAACATATTAGTGTTTCTTTAAGTCATACTTATTTGAACTTAAAAAATGAGGATGCAACCAATTACTAATGCTAAGAGTATTTGGCCCCATTTTTTATAAGTGTATACAGGCATTCTTCAAAAACTACAGGTGCTATACCTCAAGGCCAGACTGATAATGCAAAAGAGAGCCTTCACTACACGCAAAAGCTACCACTATGTCAAGAGAAACTGAGGAAGACACAAACCACCCAAATAAAAAATTGGAGGATAATGGTTCAATCAATGCCAGCTCCTTCGGCCACCAGATCCTACACTTTCTTCTCATTTTCACCTCATGATTTTGCCTCTTTATCCATTTAATGGTCCCCTAAATCCTGTAATGGAGTAAAGCAGCCATTTAAATAATCTTATACATTGAGCATAGTAACTCAAAAAATTGTGAATATTATTGAATTTGCATAGAACACTTAAAATAATTTTCAAACAATGAACTACAACTCAATTGGCCCTACCTCCTTCCACAATAATGGTTCAGGAGTGACGTTGCGGGTTCAAAACCTACTAAGCACGTGCGTGTTACTTACTAATAAAAATAAAATAAGAAACAACAACGACATCCAAGCTTAATCCCAAATTTTTTAGGGTCGACTATGAATTCTTAACATATTAGTTAGATTCGGCCACATGTATATTCTTTTGTGCCATTCTATTATATCCAAAGTCATAATAATAATCTATGTTATATTCTTAATTGACATGTCATTTCTTACTACTTCTACAAATGTTATTTTTGGTCTTCATCTACCTTTTTTGTTCCGTCAAGTTGAATCAACTCACTTTTACTCACACTGGTGCATTTTAATCACTCTGCGCTAAACATTGACCAAACCATTTCAAACAACAACAACAACTCTCTCTCTCTCTCTCTCCTCTTTTCATTTTCCCCATTTCAAATACTATCTTTTGGGTATTTCCACTTATCCACCTTTAATAATTATGAAAATTTTACACATTATTTAAAAAAAAAAAAATAGAAAATTCAAACTTTATCATAACACTCATAAAAGAAGATCAAAAAAAAATGAAAATGATACTACAAAAGGAGTAACCAAATACATACAACAACAACAAAAATTAAACCAACTATAAAATGAAAAATTTACATAATATATAGCACTGAAAAATTAGAAAAATGAAAAACTCCATAATAACACTAAATTAACATAAATGAAATCAAAATGCATTCATATTTGATGTCATCTATAAACAAAAACCTCGATTTTAGTGGAGTTTTGAGTCTGTCCGTGGTTTCTTTTCCTGCAAATTCTCGGCATCCAAACAGGTGATTTTTGCTGAGAAATCTATGGACTTGAGTAATGGCATGCAGTTGCGTAAAGCTAGAAATGAAAACGATAATGAAAGGTGAGATTTTTACCCCTTTCTTCTATGAAGCAAAGCAGCTCTGATTGTAACAGCGAAACTTTCTTCACTTATCGATCGATGATTGTGACTTTGAAGCTAATTCCTGAAACCCGAATCAGGCAGTGCAGCTACAAGGGAAGCGAATAGGTGATTTTTTTGTTGTTTTTTGAATTCCCTCCCGATATTGAGAGAGAGAGAGAGAGAGAGAACCAATTGGGAAGAGAAGGCCGCAATTACGAGAAATCTGGGAAATCTACTTTTGGAGTTTGGAGCAGTGAAAAAAAAAAAAAAAATGCAGCGAAGGTGTAGGGTAAATTGTACTTATACTAACATTATAATAATATTTCTTGTAACTTAAAAGCAAATGGCCTATTAGCTCAGCTGGTTAGAGCGTCGTGCTAATAACGCGAAGGTCGCAGGTTCGAGACCTGCATGGGCCATTAACAAACAATTTTTTAACAAACCAACTACTAATTTTTTTTACCCTTTTTTTTGGTTTTTTCCATTTTTTAACAAACTTTTTTTCACTTTTTTACTATCATTTTTTTAAATCATTTTTAATAGTTTTCCCCATTTTTTAACAAACATTTTTTTTCCCATTTTTCAACAAACATTTTTTTTATTACTTATTTTTAATAGCTTTCAATTATTTTGTAACAATTTTCCCAATTTTTAACAAACCAATAACTACTCATTTTTTTACCATTTTTTAACAAACCAATAACTACTAATTTTTTTACCATTTTTTAACAAACTTTTTAAAAATAATAATTTTTCCATTTTTTAACAAAAATTTTTTTTTTATCTTTTTTAATAGTTTTTCCCATTTTTTATCAAACATTTTTTTTTTTGGCTTTTGTTTTTGATTACTTATTTTATATACTCACTTTCAATTAAGAGAACATGTTAATGTCAATAGTCTTATAACTCAACCAAAACCTCTTGGTATTTATAATGGAGACCTATAAAAAAATCTAAAATTTTTATCGAGGAGGATGGTTCAAAGACAAAGATGAACAAATTTTACTAGTGGTTTCTAGTGTGAAGTGATGGAAGGCATGCCACGTGAGGCGGTGTATGGTGGCCAGGATCCTCTCTCCTCCAATAGCGTGAAATGAACTAAACTGCCCTTTTGTTGTTGAGTACAAACAGTGGTTAAAGTGAATAATTTAGTTAGGGCTTACGGGTTTAATTCTTATTTCAAAAAGTTCAGGGTTTAGCTCCATTACTTTGAATTTTAGGTTTAATAGGATTTATAGTGATAAGTAAGACATGAATTCTGTTGTAGCACATTGGCAATTCTATTATTCAATGTGATTGAATACTGAATCCGGGTTTGAATCCTGGCAACGGAAAATTCTTTTTGGCTGTTTTTTTATTGGGTCTGTGCATGAGAATTAAGTTTTTCTCATTAGGATTGCACTTCTTACAAAATCCAATACAAATGGCCCACTTTATTTTGTATTTATATTCTTTTAAAAAATATGTTAAAAAATAAAATAACCTTTGTCAATCAAAGTTATCAAACACACCCAATTTTTTGTTGTTTTTTTATTGGGTCTGTGCATGAGAATTGAGATATTCTCATTGGGACTGCACTTCTTACAAAACCCAATACGAATGGCCCACTTAATTTTGTATTTTTATTCTTTTAAAAAATTGTGTTCATAAATAAAATATTCTTTGCCAATCAAAGTTATCAAACAAACCTTAATATGCTCACTCCCGGTGTTCGTTTGTTTGACCTTTTTTTTATTTATATACTTGCTTTCAATTAAGAGAACATGTTAGTGTCAATAACCATATAACTCAACCAAATCCTCTTGGTATTTCTAACAGGAACATATAAAAAAAATTCACATTTTTATTGAGGAGGATGGTTCAAAGACAAAGATGAACAAATTTTATTGGTGGTTTATGGCGTGAAGTGACAAAAGGTGTGCCACGTGAGGTAGTGTGTGGTGGCTAGGTTCCTCTCTCCTCCAGTAACGTGAAATGAACTGAACTACTCTTTTATTGTTAAGTACAAACGGTGTTAAAATGAATAATTTGGCTAGGGCCTTGGGGTTTTATTGTTATTTTAAAAAGTTCAGGAATTAGCTCGTTTACTTGGAATTTCAGGTTTAATAGGATTTATAATGATAAGTAAGACATGAAATTTGCTGTAGCACATTAGCAATTCTATTATCCAATATGATTGAATATTGAATCCGAGGTCAAATCTCGGCAGCAGAAAATTCTTTTTGGTTGTTTTTTTATTGGGTCTGTGCATGAGAATTGAGATATTCTCATTGGGACAGCACTTCTTACAAAACTCAATACGAATGGCCCACTTAATTTTGTGTTTTTATTCTTTCAAAAAAATATGTTCATAAATAAAATAACATTTGCCAATCAGAGTTATCAAACACACTCAATATGCTCACTCTCAGTGTTCATTTGTTTGTTTGATTTTTTTTTTTTTTTTTATATACTCGCTTTCAATTAAGAGAACATTTTAGTGTCAATAGCCATATAACTCAACCAATACCTCTTGATATTTCTAATGAGGACATAAAAAAATAATAATAAAAATAAAAATAAAAACTCACAATTTTTATTGAGGAAAATGGTTCAAACGCAAAGATGAACAAATTTTACCAATGGTTTTCAGTGTGAAGTGACAGAAGGCGTGCCGCGTGAGGCCGCGTGTGATGAACAAATTTTAACAAACATTTTATTTTAACAATTTTCCCATTTTTTTATCAAACCAATAACTACCAATTTTTTACCATTTTTTAACAAACCTTTTTTAAAAAATGATTTTCCCATTTTTGATCAAACTTTTTTTTTTCATAGTTTTTCCCTTTTTTTTATTTTTAGTATTTCCCTTTTTTAAACAATTTTTTTTTTTAACAATTTTCAAAATATGCAGCATAGATTGACAAATAAGGTTGCATGACGTGGCTTGAGAGGGAAAAAAAATTGAACAAGGAGAACCAGGGGCTAACGAACAGCAACTATCTTTTTTATAGTTTTTTTACTTGATCTTTTGATCACCCATTTTTTAACAAATTTCTAAAATATGCAGTAGAGATAGTTTTTTCTAATAACATTTTTTACTTTTTTAACAAATTCACATAGTGATTCAATCTTTTGATCGCCCAATTTTGAAAAACCATTTGTGGGGCCATTTTTTAAAAAAATTTCTAAAATATGCAATTGAAATAGTTTTTCTAATAACTTTTTTTAACAAATTTTTAAATATGTAGCATAGACAAATAAGATTGCACCACATGGCTTGAGAGTTTAAAAAAAATTATTTTTTAAAAAGGGAGAAAAAAAAAAAGATTTGAACAAAAATAACCAAGAGATTCAAGGCTCCAAATAGAATCCATTTTAATTGGATTGGAGACTTTTCATTTCTTCTTCTTCCTTTTTAATGGGAGCAAAAAGAAGATTTGAACAATAACCAAGAAATTCAAGACTCCGAATAGAAGTGCAAAATGAAGAAGGCTCCAAATAGGACCACCAGTTTTATGATTTTTTTTTTTTTTTTTGAGAAGGCAGTTTTATGTAGTTATTTATGGGCAAAACTTAAATACAGTATTTAAGTGTTGTTTTTTAGGTTCCCCTTTTAAGATTCTATCTTGCAGATTTTTTTTTTAATGGGATTAAAGTGTATTTTTTAATTAAGTAGCCACATGGCTAAATTTTAAGAGAGAAACTTAAAAAAACAGTACCTAAGATATAGTACATAAATTTTGTCCATTATTTATTAATTTTGATTCATAGACAATATATGTATCCAATTAGGTTGATACAATAATGCCAACATTGAGTTCAATAAAAAAATCACTTGTGCAAATTAATCGTTTTCAACATCCTCCTAATTTTACTATTGAATAGTTGAAGAGTACAACATTTTTTTTTTTTTGGATACTAGTACAACATTTACTTTAATCTATACAGTATGATATATATATATATATATATTTTAGAGGAAAATATAATATATGCATTAAAATAAAATAAAATTATTGAGTAAGTGTCGAAAATAGTGCCACTTGGATCCCACAATTTGGTTTTAAAATTTATAATATCTAGTCACTAACTCATGCAATACACGAAATAGTTTAATAAAATTACATATATGATTAGAAAATGAATAATGAAAAAACAGAAAAATGCCTAATATATTTAAATTCAACTGCATATTAAAATGACATTATTCTCAATAATACCATGCTTTACAAATCTATCAACAAAATACACAAAATATATTATATACATTTATGCAATTAAATTTATAAAATCAATGAGGCTAAGTTAAAACTTCAAATGGTCAAGATGACTACTATAACAACATATACTATTCTGAAAGGAACTTACTTGTTCCTAATGAAAATAATGATACAAATATAAATATGAACAAAAAGAGGTGTAGGCCATGAGAATAATAGTAGCATATTAGAATTTAACTCTCTCGAAATCAACCAATTTGCAAACTCTAATGCATAAACTCTAATAGTAGTATGAAATCAGATTAACATTAACTTTATATATATAAAAGCACTTAGTCATTTTTTTCTCTCATTTGATGCTTTTGATGTAATTTAGGTGTGATGATTGTGAAGCATTTGGCTATTTCCTTATTTTCTTTTAGAACAACAGAAGTTATGGGAGAAGTAAAATGAAGAATTTATGGATGAGGTTTTTGGTACATCTATTTGCTTATTGTTGATAGATTTGCCGGCCTTTTGTTTTGCTAGAACTTAATTTTTTGTTTCCTGCAGTGTTTGTCATTTATTACAAATGTTTCAACAAAAATGTGCAAAATAAATTCATATACTCAACTATCTAATTTTTTCATAACTAACCTAGCACACATAGTAGAAGGGGAATAAATTGTGTTCCCAACTAATGAAGATTGATATCATACAGTGCAGATCTTTTTTTTTTTTTTTGCCAAAAAATGAAATATATTAATTGAAGTATATTAATTTGGTGAAGATTGAAATATATTATCATACAGTGAAGATTGAAATATATTAATTTGGTGCTATTGTGTAGACTTAAAGAAGTAATGAAATTTAACAGAGCAAGTGACAATTAATATGTATATTCATAATCAACTGTGAAAAAGTATAGCTAAGCAGTCAAAAATTTGTGAGAATGACCATTTTTAGAAGATGATTTATTTAGTTTTTCTTTTGTTTGAAATAGCTAACTTGTAGGCTCTTTTCATTACGGTAACAAACAAACAAAAAAAGCTATCTTCAACTAAGAGTTTAAAGTAAAAATTGTGTGCGCTTTGTTTTAAGTAACATTCATGTTCTTTTACTTATATAATCAAAAGTTTCAAATGTGTGTACTTTAATACACCATTGAACTTAAAGTGACTAACAATAATGCTAGTAGTGTGGATCCTGATTTGGCTAAATTTTGTTTCAAAGCTGGCAAAAAACAAAGAATTCCACAAATATAGAAAACTTAAATGATGGACAACACAAACCAAATTTTAAAAACAGGTACAGTGAAACAAAACACAATCAGTGAAAACAAAAAATGCTCTTATGGAGTATATGGAAGAGTAGAAATGGGTGTGTTTTTAGAGGGGGAAACCCGAACCCAAATTTAGCCGAGGAGATTGTAAATCAAGGGATGGAGTTTTTGTACTGTGCAGCTTCGCCTAGGGACCTGACTTGTAGAATCATTAAAAGAGTTAGGTGGGAGAAGCCGCAGGTAGGTTGGAAAAAGTTAAATACAGATGGAGCTTCTAAGGGTAATCCGGGTTTGGCGGGCTGTGGTGGAGTGGTTAGGGATGAGAATGGCAGCTGGGTTGCTGGGTTTTCCAGGCGTATAGGGGTGACTACAAGCTTTGAGGCTGAGCTTTGGGGGCTTCGGGAGGGTCTCATCCTTTGCAACAACCTAAACATTCATTCTTTACTCATTGAACTTGATGCTAAAGCTGTTGTGGATATTTTTCTTAATCCAAACTATCAAAACAGAGCTGTTTCGCCAATTTTGGATGACTGCAGAGAATTGTTGCTTCGGTTTCATCAGGTTCAGTTTAGGCATTGCTTTCGTCAAGCCAATCGTTGTGCGGATATGTTAGCTAGGAAGAGTATTGAGCAAGATGTTGTTTTCATTTCCTTTAATGGTCCGCCTGTGGACATTAGAAGTATCCTGAATGAGGATGCTATTGGTTTGTATGTGAACAGGGATTGTTTTGTTGCTGCTGTCCCTGGTTAGTTTGTGGAATGAAATCCTTTTATAACCAAAAAAAAGAAAACAAAAAATGCTCTAAACCACAAACTATCTTTTTGAAACTGGTTTGAATTTCAAATGAGTAATTATAGAAGCATCAATATGTAGATTTTCAATTTTCCTTTCTTTCTATATGTCTTTAGTACCAACCTGCATCAGCATGTAGCTTTTCAATTTTCCTTTGTTTCAATATGTCTTTTGTACCAACCTTCATGACTCTTTTACAATTTTTTTTAGATATTGTTTTTCAATTACTCTTGATTTTAAAGACACAACTATTGGATCTCAACAACATACCAATGCAAATATTAATTACTTAAAATTCAAAATAAATTATTTAAACATGATAAGTTACAATTCAAATTGAGTCTCATGAGTTTTTTAAATGCAAAGAGAACACTACAATATTTAGAAATTAGATGTATATAGACAAAGAGTTAACGCTATACTTATAAAAAAAAAATCAAAAATTTATTTCAGGGGCAAACAAAAAAAACAAAAAAAAAAATCTAACAAAAAAAGTTGACAAGCAAGAAAAAAATTCTAACCAGAAAAAAAGATTGACAAACGAAATCCAAGAAATTGGAAAATTTTAATTGTAATTTAGCATACCTTTAATTATTTCTTCAAAGGTATTTATAATTTAAAATTGTAAAAGGGTCTAAGAAAAAAAAGGGTCTTTAGCGTCAAAGGTATTTCTTCTTCTAGCGTCAATGTTAAAGGGTCTAAGAAATACCTTATTAATACCTTTGATGCTAATTTACAATTTAAAATTAGAAGGAATAATGATAGAAGAAGAAATACCTTTGACGCTGGAGAACCTTTTTTTTTTTATCATCAATAAAATGATAAGAGTAAGACCATCAATTCAACTGTGATCAAGTAAACAATATAGCAGAAATAACCAAATCTCACTACGTTGCTAAACCATCTATATATTACTTCAAGATTCATATAACAATATAATAATACTTGAAGGTGGGGTTCTCACCTCGATTTTGCCGCAAGCAAAACCTTACGCCCTTAAACAAAGTTTCTTTCACTTTAGAGAAGCTACTAATAACAAATACTACGTACATTGACAAATAGAAGCGATAAATAAAACCATAAACAATAACAAAAATATTTCCATAATTTGACGTATCAAATAAAACTATCATAAATATTCGTAAAGCATCAAATAAATTAAATGCCTACAATGAGTCTATAAAAACATCCGGTTGTTGAAAGATTCCAACTTTCTACAAAGTAAGACTTAAATACAAAATAACTACATTGGATTCGGGGATTAATTAGCCTAGCCCTACAGACAAGAGGTTTAAGCCTTGGTTTATTGTTGTAGAGAAGAGTCGTGCATATGAGAGAGAGAGAGAGAGAGAGAGAGAGAGAGAGAGAGAGAGAGAGAGAGAGAGAGAGAGAGAGAAGGTAGAAGACAAAAGAGAGATTTTTGTTTGTAGATACCTGGTTTGGTGTGGTGACTTGGGACTGTTGCAAACTTTGTAGCAGCCTTAAACCCTAAGAAGAAGAAGAAAGACAAAACATAAAATACTTTTCAGAAAACTCGAAACAATAGGCGAAGGCGGGAGCTCCAGAAGACATCCGGGTTTTTTTTTTTTTTTTTTTTAATTTATTTTTATGGAAAGAAAATTTTTATTGAACAAAGAAACAAAAAAACAAACAAAGACTAGCTTAGCCTTTCCTTCCTAATTACAGAAGCAAAACAAGGAGGACAGCTACCCCAGTCAAAAGAACCAAAAAAATTACAAGCTAGAGACCACTTAACTAAGGAGTGAGCTGCCATATTAGCTAGCCTAGGAACCCAAACAACATACACATTAGAATAAGATACAAGAAGAGACTGCATATCCGCAAGGATAGAAGCAATTCTCCAAGGCGGCGGCATCATTAGCTCATGAATAGCGTCCTGACAAATCTTAGAATTTGTCTCAATAATAACATTTTTCGCCTCCAACTCTGCAACCAAAGAGATAGCCCATCTCACAGCTTCAGCCTCTGCTTGGAGAGGGAAGGTGGTTTTCGCTTTTTAAGAGCAAGCAAAAACCAAACCCCTCTCCAATCTCTAGCCACCAAGGCTAAGGATGAATAATTTGGACCAATAGCTATATCAACATTAATTTTAATAGATAGACGCCTTGGAAGGGACCAAGGCTGCAAAGGATGATTGATATTTACAAGTGTAGGAGCAACCGGTCTTGCGATTTTAAATTCGGTTGTTAAATAATATATACACACACATATATATAAGACTTTGGATTGAGCTTCTTGTGTAGACTCAATAAAAGAAAAAGAATCTAAATTTAAAAAAATAGTAGTAATGTGGAAAATTATGAGAGTTTCAGATACTTTGATTTTATATGATTTTATATATATAGATGATTATGATAACAAGTTATGATTAAGAATGTGGGTCTCTTGCCAGGCAGGATAAAGTGGCATCATTCTCATTACCAAAATTTTAATAAGAACCTTCCTCAAAAAAATAAAATAAAATAAAATCTGAACGACCAACAAGCCTCGTGAAAATACGCGCATAATCGGGTATTGATTACCTGAACTGGTCCCACCATACAAATTGTAAAAAATCTATTTGGCAAAATCGCATTGGCCTTTGATAAAATAAATCTTTTTTTTTTTTTGTTCACATCAGTGGATTAGGTTCTCTTCAGCTTTCTCTTTGCAGAAAGTCAATATTAGTTCCCATGCGTGAGGCTCACACGATTTTGAGTTTTAACTAGTTAATCGACAAAGATGATGAATCATGGCCATGGAAGACCAAATTGAGCTTTTTCATCTGCCTTGACGAGGACAATGCTTGGCTCCTTGGTTTAGACATGTATCTATAGCTATTTTTAAATGTTAAGAGATATATTTAAAAAAGATTTTTAAAAAATATAAGAAAAACATAGTAAAAATTTAGTTGAAATCTTGATTTTGTCTCCTTTGTACACATTTCCATTTCATTTCTCCCTCTCTTTTTAGTAAGCTCAATCCCAAAAGGTCCACCAAATCCAATCGCATATTCGCACACACTGCATAGCGTAACTATCAAGCGAGCCACTGTGAGAGAGAGAGATAGAGAGAGAGAGAGCGAGCACCGAACGCTTTTCACAGAAAAAAGAAAAGAAGAAATCAGCAGAGGAGCATTGAGAGATTCAGAAATCAAAATCAGATTTGCGAGCAGATTGGATCGGATCGTAATGTCAAGCACAGGAGCATATCCGGGCACGTGGGCCCACGCCCTCGTAAAGGTGTCCCCCTACACCTTCTCCGCCATCGGTATCGCCATCGCCATCGGCGTCTCCGTCCTCGGCGCCGCCTGGTCTCTCTCAATTCTCTATTCTCTACTCTCTAATATCTTTCCTATCATTATCTTTCTTTTTCTTTTCTTTTTTTTTTAATGAAAATTTGTGAAAATCCTAATGTTGTAATTATGTGGTTGTTGATAGGGGTATTTACATAACCGGAAGCAGTTTGATCGGCGCTGCGATCAAAGCTCCCCGTATTACTTCCAAAAATCTTATTAGGTATTTATTCTATCATTTCTTCATATTTTAGTCGAAACGTTACAAAATCGGTCTTATTGATTTGTTGATATGAATTTTAAATCTAATTAGCCATTGATTGATGATTCAACTTCTTCACGGTTTGTTGGTTTACATAGTGCTTTTCTGGGGTTGTGGATCACACTGTTACGTATCTTTTGAGTTTCGGTTAAATTTGAATTGAACTTGATAACAAACTCACACTTGCTTGGTTTTCCTCAAGTCTTTTAAAGTTTAGGATACAATATGACATGAATACTTTAATTAATTTATATATATAAATCAATCTTTAAGTGCATATTATGTAAATTTTATTTTTAATAGATAACTAAGAAATGTTAGGAAGCCTAAAATGCGTGTGTGTTTGACAGAGAGGGAGAGAAAAATAAAATTAAACAAGTATGCCACTGTATCCATGAGTATTTGGATTGGATACAGATACGGCTTCTACTGTGTAGTATACATGCTTCCTAGACTACAATGGTGGAATTGAAGTTCACCCATGTATACTCCGTGTACTTGAGTGTTCCTCTCTTTTTGATTTCAATGAATCTTATTACTTATCAAAAAAAAAAAAAAAGGTTTAGAGTTATGAAAAATTGTGGACTTGGGATTCGTGGTTTAAGAAGGAGTTAGGGCGATAAGATGGGAAAAAAGGACAATATGCTAGTTCTTGAAACAAACAAGTTGTCAGAAAATAATGGTTACAGTTTTTTTTTTTAGGAATCAAAGGTTGGTTTGATGATTATTTGATAGAAATAGTATGTGGGGTCATAGAGTTCTAATAGGTAACAAGAAGGCTTGATTGGAAGTTTTAATGAAGAGGGAAAACTGAGAAATTAATGGTTTCAGGTGCTATTTGAGCTAGATATCATTGTTGTATTTAGGGGAATCATATTTTGTGGAGATAGGTGTTTGTTTCACTAAATTCCTTATTCTGTGAATTTACTTTCCCAATTCAGCATCCTCATTAATAGGATTAACTTAAAAATCGACAAAACCTCATGGGAAACAGGAGGAAAGGTTAAAGATGATATAGAAGATCAATTAGGAAAGAGGAACATGTGTTGTTACTTGTTAACAGATGCAGCATGCGTAAGAATAGTTAGGAGTCAGTGGATCACCTGCTCCTGCACTGTTCTTATGCATATAATTTATGGACATTTGTATTTAGCCTGTTTGGTGTTTCATGGGTGATGCCTAAGCAAGTGGTGAACTTGCCAGCTTGTTGGAATAGGGCTGTTCGTCGGTGTCAAATAGCAATTGTTTGAGGGGTGATTCTGTTGTGTCTCATGGGGACTATTTGGAGAGAACAGAACCATCCTTGAGTTGAAACAGTTCTTTTTGCTTTGTTTGTTTGATTGGATTATTCTTTCACTTTTGGATTTTTTAGATTTGTGTACTTTTGCTTAGTTTTTTGTATTCCCTCAGTACACGGCTTGTGTACCCATGGGAGCATTTTGTACTTCTTCTTTTTTTTAATTTTCTTTTCTCTTTACCTATAAACAACAAACAAAGCCTTAGTCCCAAAATTTTGGGGTCGGCTATGGATTCTCAATAGGATAGTTTCCTCCATTCTACTCTATCTATAGTCATACTCTTTGTTACTCCCTTATTCGTCATATCATTTTTTTTTTTTTTTTTAACTTCTACTTATGTGATTTTTGGTCTTCCTGTCCTTTTTTCCATTCCTTCAACTTTAATCAACTTGTTCTTTCTCACTGTTGCCTAAGTCGACTCTCCCATCTTTTCATCAATAGGGGCTACCCTTATCTTTAAGAAAATTTCTTCATTTCGAACTCTATCTTTCTATGTATTTCCACTTATCTATTTTAACACTCTCATTTCAGCCATACTCATTTTATGAATATGCTGCTTCTTAAATACCCAACATTCGATATCATAGAGCACAGCTGGTCATATAGCAGTTTTATAAAATTTTTCCTTTAACTTAATAGGTATTCTAGTATTCTATGATTGCACAATACTCTTGATGCGCTTCTCCACATCATCCACCCTACTCTTATCCTATGATTCACGTCCTCTTCAATCTCTCCATCTTTATAAATTATTGATCTAAGATATTGAAAGTTGTCTTTTTAGTATCCCTTGACCATCAAGTCTTACCACCCCTTCGTTTGTGTTTCTTTTTTTACTAAATTTACTTTCCATGTACTCTGTTCTGGTCCTACTTAATTGAAAGCCTTTAGATTCTAGAGCATCTAGTCAAATTTTTCTAACTTGGCATTAAGCAGATCAATCAAGACAATTTGGTAAAAATTATGATGAGAATGATGTTATCTCTCTCTCGTCCATGGGTCGCTTGAGGTGTATTTGCTTATAATTTTGGGTTTTGGGGGTGTTTACTTGCTGTGATGATCTTTAAGCCTAGGAGGTAGATTGTCTCATATTCTTCAAAATAATCTTTATACATCTAGGTGTAGTAGTAGATCTATTATTTGGATGGAGGAATTGGTTAGCGCTCGTCTGATATTTGAAATTTTTCACTGTTGTGTTTGATGTGGAGCATTTTAAGAGAGCGTTATAATCATACATCATACATTTGAGGATGAGGAGGGTTTGGGGAATCAGCTTCTTGCCTCATTTATGGACTCTTTGTTTGATTGGTCTCGGGCCTGGGGACTCACATCTAGTGGCTCCCTTCCAATAACATTTTTTTAGTTGTTTTGTTCTTCTTTGTACTTCCTGGCTGCCTTGTGATCTTTTCTCATGAAGTAGTCTTTTTTTAGTAGATCTTTTCTTACTTATCAAAAAAAAAAAAAAAAAAAATATTACCCAAAAAAGAAGAAACTTGAAAATGTGAAAAAGTAGTTGGAGCACTAATAAAGTAGTTATTCTTATTCTTGATTTAATTCATGGAAACTACATGTCTAGCCTACTGTTTTTGCAGCAGAATGCAATTTTGGGTGTTGGCTCATTTCTTGAAGACAAGTTTGTCTTGATCTAACTCATTGTAAAGGTCAGAACCTTAAGTTCATGAATTAAACCTCATAAGTTGCCAAAAACAAAATCTATTTTTAACATTGTCCTGGAACTGACTCATTCATAACTGATTATAATTTAAAATGCAGTTTCCTTCATACTGATGATCCATTATCAATCACATGACCATATATAAATGGCTGTGGAACTTGATGTATTGATAATGAATGTGTCTTTCTAATTATTTTTACGATAAGCTTTTGATACCATTTTTAGATATTTGGTTGTGTAATGATTGGACTAATCATTATACTAATTGTTGGTACATGTTAACAATTAACTGATTAGCTTTTTGTAACATGTGAGAGTTGGTAATGGTATTATTAGAAGGGAAACAATTTTAAAAGGTAGAACATATAAAGTATGATTGACAGATTTGCTTGAAAACATTAATTCTTTGTAGTTGTAGTTCTTTTATTGACAAGCTTTGGTTTCAAATTAAAAATTCAGTTTTGAATAGATTAAGGCAAAGAGGAAGATGTCGTTTTTAAAAGTAGGTTATTTACCATGAATTCTAGACAATTGTTAAAAACATATACATTTCTAAATTAGAAAAAACTCGAACTTACATTCAACAAAAAAGAAATTGCAAAACTTCTTAAATTTTATTTTCATTGGGGTGAATAAGGTGAATTAGATTTGGTTACATGTACTTGGAAGTATACTAAAAATATGCTAAATGATTTAAATTCTTATATCATTTTCATTCATTCTTGCATAACATTTTTCTTTCTTATTTATTTATTGGTGAATTTAGTGGTCCAAAATTGAGGTAGATTTCATGTATAGGTTTTAGTTTTGATATAAGGCTCACAAGGTATGTTTACTGCATACAAAGGTTTTTGAGTTTTCAATTCATTTCATGACATGAGAAAATCAAATCTGTATTCTAGATTGGGCAGTGAAGACCCTTTTTGCATTTGATGTTAAAAAGATTGTATCTTAATTTATTGAAAGCCATGATGTTTTTGTTTATGTGCACAAATACTAAATTTACCGTCTCATAACAATATGATAGTGTTCGCTTCTTAGCTTTTTATGTTTCTGCTTTATGAATTCAATAGTTTGAGAAGTGAAAGTTTCTTCATATGACACATGTCCTAATTGTTCCAGTTCATCAAACAGTTCTTGGCTTTCTCAAAAGTGGGTTTGTATTTTCAGTTTTGTGGTTTTTGTCATTTTATTTAATACAATATTTTTTATTTAGTGTTTTTATTATTGCGTGGGTTCGAACATGAGAGATAAGATTATTGTAATTGCATATTAGTTAAATATGTATCATAATATAATATATCTTTTGCAAGATAGTGAGTGATTTCATTTCGTTCATCAAGATTTGATTTGATTTTTTTATTTTTTTATTTTTATTTTTTATTTTTTTACGTTTAATAGTATTGAAAGGCTCAAAGTTTTAATATTTTAGTAAAAAATTTGTATACGTCAAGCCAATAAGAGCAACTGATTTGTACCAAACTATTCGTAGTTTGTTCTTGTGTTCCATGAAGCTAAAGAATGATATTGCTGTTAACCAAAGTGAGAATTTTTATTCCTCACTTTATTTGTTTGCATTGATTGAAAATTTCTGGAATTTTTAGCATAAAATTTTTGGAACACACTGGAATTTCAGGGGCCGTTTGGTAATGTAGTTCTAGTAACGTTGTTCGTATTTTTGGAAAATATATATGGGTGAAAAAGTGTGTGGAAATGCATGTATATTGTTTAAAAACTAAAAACATGTGTTTAAACTCCTATACCAAACGGCCCTCTGTCTCTCTTCCTCTAACTTTTAGATTCTCCTTCCCGGCCTCAATATCAGACCATTCTTTTTCGATAATTGGGGGAGATTACCTGCAAATCTGAACTAGGTTTATAATTTTTCCTATTCTTTTTCCTTGTTTAAAATTCTTTTCCCTCCAATTGATTTGATTTTTGAGGCAATTTTATATTTGACTTTATAGACTAAGGAGTTTATCATAAGGTTTTAAGCCTTTGTGTTTTTTTTTTTTTTTTTTTTTTTCTTTCTTTTTTTACTGGGATTTGTTAGTTTTGAAAGGATAATTGTAATGTTTTGTTTGATGGGGTTGCAAAAATATTTTAGTGCTCCTATAAGGCTTGCATTTTTGTTCTTCAAAAAGAAGTTTATGATCGCACGTGTAGTTTTTTCTAGTTGCAGTTACATTGAGGTTTATTCAATCTATTCTTTTCTATTAATGTTTCCTGAATGTGGGTTGAAAATTGGATTCTTATTGTTTTGCTTATAGGGATTTGGCATTTTATTATCTAGGTTATTCGGAACTTTGGATTCTTTGTATCTGTGTAAAACTCTTAATACATTACTCTTAATGCGTTACACAAATCCTACTACTTGAACAATTCAGAAACTGCAAGACTAGAATAGCTAGGTATTTACCAGTCTTCTCCTTTATTCTGTACGGTTTCTTGCATATTTATTGTTAATATGTTTCTATAAAGAATCTGAAATTGGAATCTGATTGCATATTTATTGGTTTTGATATAGGAATTTTATTTTTTAAGTTGAGGCTGTTTTTCTTTTCATTTGTGGTTGAGATTTTCTACTTCATTTGCGGTTGAGATTTTCTTGCATATTTATTGTTAATATGTTTCTATAAAGAATCTGAAATTGGAATCTGATTGCATATTTATTGGTTTTGATATAGGAATTTTATTTTTTAAGTTGAGGCTGTTTTTCTTTTCATTTGCGGTTGAGATTTTCTACTTCATTTGCGGTTGAGATTTTCTTGCATATTTATTGTTAATATGTTTCTATAAAGAATCTGAAATTGGAATCTGATTGCATATTTATTGGTTTTGATATAGGAATTTTATTTTTTAAGTTGAGGCTGTTTTTCTTTTCATTTGCGGTTGAGATTTTCTACTTCACTCTCCTTAGAATTTTGACTTAACAATTGAAGTTTTTCATTGAATTTGATTCTTCTGCTTCACTCCATCATAGAATTTTGATTACCCTATTGAAGTTGTTAATTGAATTTTGGCTGGTACAAATTTGCATGGATTTAGTTTGAAAATTTTAAAGTTTAGATTATCAATGTTTACTTCTTTATGATGTTTTGTATTTTCTGAATTTTTGAATTTATTTCAGGTTCCTTCTTAGGTGATTTTTCTAAATTAAATTCTAAATTTCCATTAAATCTCTACCAATTCTGACTTTCTAATGATATCATTCAATTTACCACCTAAGCAAGAGAATGGGTGATTTGTTGTCCCTTTTATACACCAATCTGTTTAGTCCATAACTTATAGAGTCCCAAAGTTCTCCAAATGGAAAACTGTTGTTTAGAGGGAGTTCAAAATATAAAGAACCAATCATGAGAGCAGTGCTGCATTGGCTGCAAGTTAGGAATGCTATGTGATATACTGGACTGAACAGAATTGAACTACTGGTGTGGTTATCAGAGAACTGAGTCTCTATGGTGAGCAGCACCCTTTTTGCCACGAGAGTATAATCAAATGCATGTGTGTCTCTGCATGCGTGTGCACTTGTGTGTGGCAGGGGCATGTTGTAAAACACGGGTCAGTCTCAGTCCCTAGCAAAACTCATTTATATTGTGTATGATACTTGGTTTGGGTTGACACTGTTTAGATACCATAAATATGTAAATGATGGTTCTACGAAATGACCATCCTGTGCTCAAATCCTGATAGAGCACAAAATTCATGCACGTTTGATATTTTAACCATAACTGGCCAGCCCTCACAAACCATGATAGTCCTTATTGACCGACAGTGGCAGTTCTGTATCTCTTCTCTTGAGCATCTTACACATGTTTTATGGAGACATATTGTGAATTTCAAGCTTAATGAGTCTCTCTCTCTCTGTTAGATGAATAGATTTCATTACACAACAAATACTTAAAACACCTAATAAACAGTACTAAGTTCAATTTTTTCCCTAAAAAAAAATCAACTTTTTTCCTTTCATATTGATTGAGATGTTGCCTCTTGACTGTTTCGAAAATCATTCTTATCTATATTATTTTCCTTTGTTAGATGAATAAATTTCATTACACAACATACACCTAATGATAGTAACAAAACTTTTCCCAACAAAAAAAAAAAAAAAGGAGTAAAGAACTAACCATTGAAAATATCAGTATGAATACCCGGCTACTGCATTATCTGAAAAAAAGAAAAAAGACTGTTCAGTGCATTGTGCAACTCCTAGGCCTAGCATTCTTTTAGAACTCAAACCATATGAAGAAGTTGTTTACTTAATATTTGAAAACCCATTTAAGTAGGTTGGCAATTATCATTTCTGCAAGGCTAACAGTAAGTTAAGATTGATGGTGCTCAACCCAATTTGTGGTTTTATTTTATAAATGGGTAACTGGGTTTCCGTCTTCAAGTATCATATATTATGCTCCAATCATCCTCACAATGTTAAAATTCAAGGCAAGTTCAAGCTTTAGAGAATTTGATTTAGAAGCACACAATACCATATGGTTGCAAATTATATAATGTCTGGATATGGAAATTGCAATTTTTTACCTTCAATGATACCTTGAATTGAATCTTTTTTTAGCCCATTCAATAGACCAGCAAAGCACTTCTTCTAGTTGAACTTCTCATGCACAACTACTTATTATTTTGTGGTATAAACCTGTGATACCTCTTTATTTGATGATGGCTCCGGTTCTTTTGTTATTTCAGTGTTATCTTTTGTGAAGCTGTTGCTATTTATGGTGTCATTGTGGCAATTATTCTACAAACAAAGCTAGAGAGTGTTCCACAATCACAGATCTATGAACCCGAGTCTCTTAGAGCAGGATATGCAATATTCGCGTCTGGGATTATCGTGGGCTTTGCAAACCTTGTCTGCGGGTTCAAATCTCCTCTCTTTTACTCTTACATACTCCACTGGAATTCTCCTAATCAAAATTCAGAATTATTTTCTTTCCTTGCTCTTACAATCCTTATGATTCTTCTTTTGACAACAGGTTGTGTGTTGGAATCATTGGAAGCAGCTGTGCTTTATCTGATGCTCAAAACTCCACTCTTTTTGTGAAGATTCTTGTGATCGAAATCTTTGGTAGTGCACTTGGGTTGTTCGGAGTGATTGTGGGAATTATCATGTCAGCTCAAGCCACATGGCCGGCAAAAGCGTAATTTGATGTTCTCATTTGAACACTATGAAGTGGTTATGACAGAGTGCAATGTATTATGTATTGTAAATGGACTTTGTATCTTGTTCTTTCAGCCGTTATTAATCGGCATCATAAAAGTTAGTGTGGAGATAGAGATTATTCAATCTTAGGTTGCATTTTTGTTGATGGAAATGAATTTTTTAGCATGTTAAGGCTGGTATGGAGATTCATTTGCCTCAATGTAACGTTGGGCTGCATTCCAGCGGAAATAGAAGAAATTTTAGGACTGTCATTCTGTTGACTTTTTTCCGCCCTTTTTTTATACAAAGTGGTGCCCAACTTTAGTATTTCACTTTGTAGGTAGCATAGACAAATAAGATTACACCACATGGCTTGAGAGTAAAGAGAATACTCTTTTTAGTTTTATGTAGTTATTTATGGGCAAAATTTGGATACAGTACTTAAATATTGTTTCTTAAGTTTTCCTTTTAAAATTTTGTTATGCGGATTTTTTCTCATAAAATAAAAGTGTATTTTTTAATTAAATAGCTATATAGCTGAATCTTAAAAAGAAAATTTAAGAAACAACACTTAAAATACTATACCTAAATTCTATCCATTATTTATTAATTTTAATTCATAGACAATACCTGCATCCAATTAGGTTGAAACAATAATGCTAACATTGGGTTTAATAAAAAAAAAAAAATCATTTGTGTAAATTAATCATTTTAAACATCCTCCTAATTTTATTATTATGAGGACAGTATGATATATACATTAAAATAAAATAAAATTATTGAATAAGTGTCGAAAATGGTGCCACTTAGATCCCACAATTTGGTTTTAAACTGTATAATATTTGATTATGATAACAAGTTATGATTAAGAATGTGTGTCTTTTGCTGGGCAGGATAAAGTGGCATCATTCTCATACCCAAATTTTAATTAGAACGACCAACAAGCCATGTGAAAATACGCGCATAATCGGGTATTGATTGCCTAAACTGGTCCCACCATACAAAGAGTTACAAATCTATTTGGCAAAATCATATTGGCCTTTGATAAAAATCTTTTTTTTTTTTTGGGTTCACATCAGTGGATTAGGTACTCTTCAGTCTTCTCTCTGCAGAAAGTCAATATTAGTTCACATGCGTGGGGCCCACAAGTTAATCATGGACTGATGTCCCCCAAAAAAAAAGGTTTCCAAAGGCAGACACCTCGCAATTTTATGGAGTAATTTTTAGTATAAAATATTTATAAATTGATGTAATAATAATTGTGATTGATTTCATTTTAATAGTATAATAAATATTTATAAAAAATAATGTAATAATTTTATTATTATTATTAGTTTTTGTATTTAAAAATTGATATATTACTTTGTAAAGTTTATATTATAAAAGGGTACGGATGCTGTTAGGGCAATAGTCAACAATCAATCTTATGAAAGTTTTGATATTATTTTTATGGGAAATGAAAAAAGCTGTCAAAATATTAATTGTTTTTTTTTTTATCCCATAAAAACTTCTTTAAATAGATTATTAATCATTACCCTAAGAGCATTTGTTAGCATTTTTCATTATAAAATTGGTGGTACTCTTAGCATTATTCTTTTTTTGATTACCTTGCCACGTCAACCTTGACTGAAGGTATTTTGAGTTTTTGGTTTTAAGTTTTTAATTGGTGAGTAAAGAAAAACGATATACACTTAGGTTTAATTGGACGCATCCCTCAAACAACGCAATTTTTTATAATAATAAAAATTTACAAGAGTGACACATTACTCTTAACATTATTCTTTGTTCAATTACCTTGCCACGTCAACATTGGCTGAAGGTTTTTTGAGTTTTTGGTTTTAAGTTTTTAATTGGTAAGTAAAAGAAAAATGATGTACACTTAGGTTTTAATTGGACGCATACCTCAATCAACGCAATTTTGGATAATAATAAAATTTTACGAGGGTGAGACATTCCTTATTCTCTTTTTAAAGAAAGATTAATTATCGTACAATTTTTTTACTAATATAATGACTTGATAATTTGTACTCAAATTCTATATGTATTAATATTATGAGTGGTTAACAAACTTGTAGGTCAAATCCACTCATTCAATCCGACTCAACCAACCAAAAACAAAGCAATGGGGAAGGAGGTAGAGAAACAATGGAGGATTCTGTAGTATGTAAAAGGACAGTGGTCTAACATGAAAAGGGTAAAAAAAAAAAAAAGATTTTCCAATGTTAAAGAAAAGTTTAGCAACATGACCTTGTCTCCATGAGGACCTCGACAAAGATGATGACTCATGGCCATGAAAGACCAAATTGAGCTTTCATCTGCCTTGATGAGGACAATGCTTGGCTCCTTGGTTTAGAGTCTTAGACATGTATTTATGGCTATTTTTAAATATTAAAAGATATATTTTTATAAACACTTGATAGTTTTTGCTTTTTGATAATAGTGAAAAATTGAATATTTAAAAGGAAGTTTGTATAAAATTGTATATATTTTTTGTGGGGTGTTGGGTGTTAATATTTATCATACCTTACGATCCACTTAAAAATGGGGAGCAAACAGAAATCATTCGAATTTTTGGATGGCAATGGGTGGAATGTCCACCCAAATAAATAGCATTGGGTGACGAGTTGAATATATCCCAATCCAAACTTAACCAACCTATGATCACACCTAATAACCAACCTATGACCATGCATAATTGATACGTGACCAAATAAATTTAAAGAGATGCAATTTGCTTAATTTACACATTTAAGTTTGACAATACATCATGTGAAAAAAAAAAATTAAACTATGTTCTAACTCTTGAGGATCTAAAATAATACATTAGAAAATTTAAATTTTATCACTTAATTTATGAACCAAAATACTAGTATGGTAATATAAAATGAAAAGTTAAGCATTTTTTGGAATTTGTTCAAATGCAAATTTGGTATTTATAGGAAAAATAAATAAATCCCTTATGAAAAGGTAAAATTTGACATTATTTTTCTTCTTAAACTTGACTATTATATAATACAAGAAACTTAAATAATTAATACTTATTCCATCTCTTATTATTGGTCCATATTCAATTTTAAATACCCCAAATTATATATTTTTTAATTTATAATTTGCTACTTACAATAATGGGAGATAGGGGATTCAAGCTGTAACGATCCTGCCCCAACTGTGTAGATATTGTCCGCTTTAGGACCCATACCCCTCACGGTTTTGCTTTTCCCCAAGTTGCACTAGGAAAAAGGTCTTTACACATTGAAGGGAGGTCATTCCTTATAAACACATTCTCATATGCTTCCCTAGGCGATGTGAGATTCCATGAAATGCAAGACCCTTCTTTTTGGGTCAATACAATCCACTCCCCTTACGAGTACACGCGTCCTCGCGTGTGGGACCCACACTTCCGGCTAGGGCATGACTTTGATACCATTTGTAACAACCCCACCCCAACTATGTAGATATTGTCAGCTTTAGGACCCATATCCCTCACGATTTTGTTCCTCCCTAAGTTGTGCTGGGGAAAAAACTTCTACAAATTGAAGGGAGGTCATTCCTTATAAAACACATTTTCATATGCTTTCCTAGGCGATGTGAGATTCTATATGGAATGCAAGACCCTCCTCTTTTGGGTCACTACACAAACCATGGTTCTAATAAAAAGAATCAAGTTATACGGTTATACTACAAAACTACAAAACTCTCTACTGAAATATAATCATTTTTGAAATGACAAATAGACACAAAATTAATAACATTTTTCAATTTACCATTTACTTCATTTGAAAGGTTAACATCTCATTTTTATTAATATTAATTTTATCTAAATTTAAATTACCTTTTTCTTCAAATGTATTGCATTGAAGAAAATCTTTTGAACAAGCTAAATTTTCCACAAACGGTTGAAGTGCATAAAAAAATTTAAAGAAAAATAAAGAGAAATGCTATATATGCAAAATCAATTCACAATTATCTTGTTATAAGTTGTGATTTGTGCAACATTATTTTGGTATAAGCTTACTACTGGCTACAGTTGGTTCGTGATTAACATCACTTTGGTAATATCACCAAGTAATTGACATAAGGGTAATTTTGTGTAATAAGGAATTTTACCATGGAAACAACTTAAATAAAGTTTCTTGGAGCATCAACATCAGTTCTTCTAAATTTTTTGTCTATTTTACATGAAAAAACCTCATCTTTCTATTTTACGCTATCACTTTACAAAACACCCACATCAGTTTATCTATTTTACACGATATTTCAATAAAATATTCATTCTACTCAATTTTTTTATCATTTCTCTCAACTACTTCTACCTATATACGCTCGCCCTCTCTCTCTCTCTCTCTCTCTCTCTCTCTCTCTCTCTCTAAAAAACCACCAACCTAGATCAGTTCTTCACCGGGTCCTTACTTCACCGGCCGATCCACACTCCATGCTTCATCGGCCAACCCATGAGCTCTGATCAAGCAAGACCCACGAGCTACGGCGACCCAGATCCTTTCTTCATCGGCTGATCCATGCTCCACAAGCACCGATCCACGCTCCACGCTTCACTGGCCTACCCACGAGCTTCGATCAAGCGAGACCCACAAGCTCCAGCAACCCAGATCCTTTCTCCATCGGCCGATCCATGCTCCACAATCACCGATCCACGCTCCACGCTTCACTGGCCGACCCACGAGCTCCGACGACCCAGATTGTTCTGATAAGCGTTGATCTCTCTTTGTTGTTTGTCCGTTTGGGTTTATTTGTGTGTGGGTGTGTTTGTGTGTGGGTTTGTTTGGGTTAATTTTCAGTTGATTCTGGTGCGCTGGGTTGTTGTAATGGTTGGGGAAGAGAGGTAGGAGGTGAGAGTCAGTTAGAGAGGAGAGAGAAAAAACTATTAACAAATTAAATACACGAGCTATAGTGCCTGTGTAAATTTACATGGGTACTGTAGCTCGTTGATAAATTTCCACAAGTTTACATGATTTTAAAAGGACTGATGTGGAGTATTTTTTGGTTCAAAATGTGTATTTTACACATTTATAAAAGAGTTGATGTGAATGCTCTAAGGTGCTATATATTTGGTTTCCCATTTAAATTCAAACACAAGGTTGCATTGTCCAATAAAGCACATAAAATATTATGTATATATATTTTAAGAATAATTAAATCCAAGGTTAACACTTAAATACATTATTTTAGGTGCAATGCATTAGGTTATCCAATTCAATCAACATACATAGCTACATTGAATTCAATTGTCCTTAAAAATGATAATATTGCTTATACTTATTGGTCAATGCAATTGAATGTTTCAAAAACCTAATATAGTGATGTAAGATATTACTCTATCTTACTTTTACCCTAATTTTTTTTTTAAATGACGTAAAGGTTTGTTTGGATACCGCTTATTGCTGAAAACTGAAAACACTATAGCGAATTAATTTTTAAATGTGTGAATAGTGCTGTGGGACTCAGTTTTAAAGTTAGATTTGCGTTTTTTCATACTTGCGAGTCCCGTGAATAGTACAGTGAGACCCTCAAAAAAATGCCAAACTCAGCTGAGTTTGGATATCAATGCTATCCAAACTCACACTAAAAAGGTTATAACCTTTCATCATTATAAATCTCCAAAGAGATGAAAGTCAATAAACAACAAACAATAAATTCAGAGACACACACATTTTCAAAAAATATTTTACAATTGTTAAAGTGGTAAGTTATGAATTGTAAATGATAAAGTGACATTAATATTTAATAGTGTACCAAAATGAGAATCAACAAAATCTTACTAATTCAATTGTTATGAAAAATGTTGCGAAAATGATAGTGTTTTTTTTTTTTTTTGAGCAAAAATATTATTTTCTTCCCTAAAGTATGAATTTTTTTTCCCAATAAACTATCAAAAAAAAAAAAATGTTTCACTTCTTGTCCTTAAACTTAAAAAAAAATTGTTTATCTTTAAATTATTTTTGATATAAGCTTACTACTGCCTATAGTTGGTTTGTTATTAACGTCACTTTGGTAGTATCACCAAGTAATTGACATTAGGGTAATTTTGTGTAATAAGGAATTTTACCACGGAAATAACTTAAATAAAGTTCTTTAGGTGCTATATATTTGGTTTCCCAATTAAATTCAAACACAAGGTTGCATTGTCCTATAAAGCACATATAATATTATATATATTTTTAAGAATAATTAAATTTGAGGGCAACACTTAAATTCATTATTTTAGTTGCAATTCATTAGGTTATCCAATTCAATCAACACACATAGTTACATTGAATTCAATTGTCCTTAAAAATGATAATATTGCTTATATTTATTGGTCAATGCAACTAAAAGTTTTAAAAACCTAATATAGTGACGTAAGATATTACTATATCTTACTTTTACCCTAATTAAAAAAAAATACATTCGATTTTTGTTTTTAAAATGATGTCAATAAGATCCCCAAAGAGATGAAAGTCAAGAAACAAGAAACAATAAGTTTAGAGTCACACAAGTTTTCAAAAAATATTTTACAATTGTCAAAGTCATAAGTTATAAATTGTAGATGATAAAGTGAAATTAATATTTAATACTATACCAAAATGAGAATTAATAAAATCTTACTAATTCAATTGTTATTCCAATATTAAATTACGATTTACGAGGCAAAATCAAGTGTCTACATTATGAAAAATGTTGTGAAAATGATAGTGTTTTTTTATTTTTTTTGAGCAAAAATATTATTTTCTTTCCTAAAGTGTAAAAAATTATTTTTTTCCAATAAAATATTAAAAAATATTTCACTTATTGTCCTTAAACTTAAAAAAAAAAAAATTATCTTTAAATTATTGAATATAAAATTCTTTTTTTCTTTCCCAACTATGACCTCAAAATAAAAATAATTTTTTTTTTTTTTTTACAATGGATAGAAATGAAAAAAGAAATTTTTTTAAATTTAGAGATAAAAAGTAAAAACACTAGGAGGAAGATAATATTTTAAGCTTAAAAGAAAAAAAAAATGATTGAGTTTGTACTTTGTAGAGATAGGTGAACAAGAAAGACACGTACACCGTCCAAGAAATTACCCATAAGGGGTAGCGACGACTATGCGCTGACTAGGCAGGCCCGTACAGTAAACTTCTCGTTTATTCGTTCAAACTGTTCATACTACCAGTGGACAGGTTCGGCACCCGAACCTCAAAACGCGTACCTCCAAACCACCTAGGCTCGGACTGCCCGCCCTATAAATACAGAGCCTCTCCATCTCATTTTCTCACGCGTTTCACGCTCTCTCTTTTCTCTGCCCAAACACTCCGAACCTAACGCTTCGTCAAAGATATTTTCGCTCAAAAAAGGTAAAATTATTTTGAGATCTAGGAACGAATTTAAGATCTGTTTGTGTAATTTAAATTTGAAAGGAAAATTTTTGAATTTTTGAATGTCTGTTTGGTTGCTGAGAAAGTGAAAGGGAAAGAAATGATTTAAGAATTCATTGAATTAGGTTGATGTGTTTTGTGAATTTTGACCTTTTTTTTTTTAATTCAATTTTTTGTAATCTTATTTTGATGATCGTGAAGATCCTTTTCTTTGTTGTCATTGCTTTGTGAATTTTGACACTTTTTTTTTATCGTTGATCAATTTTTGAATTTTTATTTTGATGATCGTGAAGAAACTTTTTTTGATATCCTTGCTCTGTAATCTACAAGTAAATAAAGTTTTTTTTTTTTTTTTTTTTAAATTTATTTTATAATTTTTTTTATTGTGAGGATAATTATATCCGATTTATGTAATATCTAAATAAAATTGAAAAAAAGAAAAAGAAAAAGTAATTTGATCTATTTGTTGCTCTTGCTATAAAATTTGAGTGTGTAATTGAATGTGTTTTATAATTTTGTGATTTTAATTGTATTGGAAACGATTAAGAATGCGATGAATTGTTGGTACCAAAAGAATGGTGAAGAGTGAGATCGAGGGATCGGAATACATGTGACTGACCTTGATTAGTTTGTTTAGAATAATTTTGAAATTTTGAGATAAGGGTTTGTTATTGTTTTAGACATTCAAAATTTTGAGAAAAGGTTCTGTCGTTGTTGTATCATTGACCTTGACTAGTCTCTTAGAATCTGTAGTTGAGTCTCAAAATTTTGGGAATAAAAGGTGTTGAGAGTCTTGATTTGGAGTTTTTATATGTTAAGTTTGGCTTTAGCTTGACAACGACCACACTAGTCATGAATATTAATCTGAGTCTTGGTTGTATTTCGTAGAAACAACTGATTTAGTGCAAAAAGAATCCATCTTTGTATCGTTGGTTGGATCAAAGGCTGTTTTTTGTTTATCAGTGAAGTAGTTACAAAATCTATGCAAATGGGTGGAGAGGGAAGTTGTGGATGTAAAAGTCAAAACCCATTGGGTGTGTGAATAACTTACCAATGAGAATTGTATGAATTCTTAATTTACTGCATTTGTTTCAAGTCAAAGTCCCCATTTCTTATCGTGTTCTTCTGACTTGATCAACAGATAAAAAGTACAAAGTTAGATTTGATCGGGAAGGATGGCTCTGGTTTCAGGAGGAAGGTCGACTCTAAACCCCAATGCCCCACTTTTCATTCCTGCTGCTTTCCGCCGAGTGGAGGATTTCTCTCCAGAATGGTGGCAATTGATTACCACCTCAACATGGTACCGTGACTACTGGCTAAGCCAGCATCAAGGCGAGGATGGTTTCTATGACAATGCTGAGGTTGACTTTAATAGTGTCAATGTTGCTGATTTACTGCCAGAGAGCTTTGATTTTGATGACGATGACGATTTTTCAAGTATGGAAGCTCAGTTTGAGGAGTTCATCCAATCTTCTGAATCTGAAGGTGGGCATAATAAATTGTAATGGCAGTGATTTAAATTTCTTGTCCTTGTATTTTTCAAAAACCCCTTTAGACCATTGGACTTAATTACCATACCTTATCTTGATTTGGGATGATAGGCTTTGGAGTGAATGCTGCTGAGGCAGTGATGAAGAATCTGAAGTCTTTGGAGGAAAGAAGTCCCAAGGCTCCAGTGCAACCAGCAAAGTATGCAGAAAAGGCAACTAAGGGCTTGAGTGCAAAATGCAGCCCTCGACGCATCCAGCAGCCCCGTTAAACAAGAACAAGAGCTTGTCGTGACTTTAGTTTGTAGTTTATCCAGTTGAACAAAGTAATGTGTAGCTTTTGCATTCTGTAATTTTCTGTATGGAGCAAGGTTGCAAACTCTTGTATCCACCCTTGTTCATTCTTAGTGTCTTTTGTTCAGTTTACAATCAGTGTACCAACAAAACCTTGAAGAAAATGTAAAACTAAAAAAATGTAAAATTTTAACAAAGAAGAAAAAAAAAAGAAGAAGATTCTGTTTCCTACACCGTGTGTTCTGTTTAATTCTCAAGTTCTTTGTTCAAAAAACTGGTAGAAGACAGGCAAAATGTTCTTCCAATGGAATGATTCTTGGGTTTGAAGAGAAAATTGTTTTACTAATGATATAAGAAAATCCAAACTGCTAGAATTTTGCTGCAAACAAGGAAGAGGCTTCTGTAGGATCATCTTTAATGTGTCAAGGAGTGGGGAGTAGGAGAATTTGGGATGTTCGTTGCATTTGGGGTCCTAATGATTGGGAGGTAGATGTGGTGGATGATTTCTTTCGATTCTTGGCATTTAATTTACCTCTCTTTCGATTCTTGGCATCTAATTTACCTCTAGTGACTGATGGTGATCGTATGAGATGGAAGTTGGCAAAGAACGGAGATTTTACTATCCGCTTATATTATCATAAGTTACATGGTTCTTCCACTGTATTTTCATGGAAATGTATTTGGAAGGTTAAGGCACCTTGATGGGTCTCTTTCTTTGTTTGGACAGCGGCATGGGATAGGATTCTCACATGAGATAATTTGAGGTTTAAGGACTTCGTCTTCATTGATTGGTGTATTATGTGTTGTTGTGGGGAGATAGTAGATCCCCTCATGTATGGTGTTAGATTTCTTTTTGGTTTGTGGAATTGGTTGGAGAAACATTTATCTCACATTTGGAATTTAGTTCCATTGTGTTTGATGTGGTGTATTTAGAGGGAACACAATCGGCGAATATTTGAGGATTTGGATAGATCCAATGACCAGCTGCTTGCTCTTTTTTCTGGTTCTCTTTTTGATTAGGTTAGGACTTGAGGATTCACATCTAGTGATTTTCTTTCTTTATTCCTTAGCTCTCATCTCCTTCGCAATTAGTGTTTTTTTTTTTTTTTCCATATGTTTTTGCTTCTTTGTATTTTCTCGTACTTTTGATATGCTAGTACTAATTTGCATTTAGCAATTTTTTGAATATACATGTTTGTTACCTATCAAAAAAAAAAAAAAAAAAACTAATTAATCAATAAAGAAATCCTTCTCAATTTCTATCACAATAACAGCAATTATGAACATATGTAAACCCCATAGCAAAACTTGTTACACAAAATGTGTTACATAATTCTCTCTCTTTTCATGGATTAAACATTGAAGACCTAAAAATCAAATAGCTACTGCTTCCATATTCAATTTTTCATCCATAGACTAGGGTGGTTGAAATGACCCAGATGGCTGATATTCAATGTTTGCAACTCTTTTGCTTGTAAAGACTGGAGCCTTATGCTCCAAAAGTCCAAAGTAAGCTTGTTAGTTACGGTCATATTCATACGCTTGTCTTCATTCAAACACGCATGGATTATACCATTATAGTCAAATTTGATTTACTTGAGCAGAAGTTGAGAAGAAACTTCCAATTTGGCAAGCCTTGGATCCAGCAATTCAGCTCGTTTTAACTAGAATTAATGATGATGTGCATGAAAAGGAGGAAAAGGGCCTAAAGAGACTTCCAACCAAAGCATATTATCCAGCATTCGAGATTGGATCCCCTTTTGGAGATACTGAAGGCACTTGAAAGCAACCTGAGCTCTTAAATTTTTGATGGGTGCAAGGGACTCTTTTAGACATTAATTCTGACAATTGACCAACCATACTGAATTTACACGCATCATAATGCTGCTGATACCATTGTTCGGCTGCTTCTCCAATTAAGATAACTAGATATCCTTTGCTTTGGATGTATATTTTATAGGTGGGCTGGTATAACTTGCATGTCAAAATGCTTAGCTTGAAAAAGAAATTATTTCTTTTGTTACACTGTGAGTACTATGAAAATATGGATTACGATTTGCCCAAATGGGGGCTCAAGCTCAACTGACAAATCATACTCATCTGTTGTACCGCAATACCTGTATATTTGTTATTCTCTTTCGTAGGTTGATTGATAAGGACTAAAACAACATTTTCAAAAGATTTTAAAAAAAGGGGGACCAATACAGCTGTTGTCTTTGTCTTGTAAGATGAAATTAAATTGGTACATATCATTCCTTAACATTTAAGTATGTTTTGAGAAATAATACATCTGTTGTCTTTGCTGAAAACCTTGTAATTCAACTGATCTTAGTGTTTCCAACAGAGCCGGTCATGGTTTAAGCCACTCCTCCCTCGCTGTTGTAAATATCAAATTTTATATAGTGAGTTGATTTAACAGATAGAAGACGAAAATTTGAAATAGATTGGTGCTACTTTACCAAAGAATATGGTTAGACTCTCTAATTTATGGTGACCTTTTTGTTACATTAACTCACTGAGTTTGAATGTCTTCAAAAAGTAAAAGTTAAAAAAAAGAGAGAAAAGAAGAGGTTTTTGACTAAGATGTTTGTGTACTGAGAAACACAGGAACCATTAGGAAAACCCTGAAAAAAATAAAGAGGTATAAATTGCTTGTTAATACCAACAAATTCCAATTCTATATGAGAGCCTAATCCAGCAGTCAGACTACACTTTGAAAATCCATCTCATTATAAATTCTCTTTCATTCATTTAAAGTTCATTTTCTCCATGATTAATGATAGAATTGCTGTTTCTTAGAGTTTGTGAAACACTCACTTGGAATTAGTGCAGGGAAGAATGTGCTCAAAACGTCTCATTGGTCATTAATGGTTATTCCAAAGACATCTTCAAGATTCTTTTTAGGAAGAAAAAGTTATCCATATTCTATAGAGGATTTTGAAAAACAAACACTAAAATAATAGTTATCCATATTCTACTAGTTCAAATGGTGCAGAACTACCATTTAAACTTCAAACCAGAACGCTTAAAAGTTATGTTACTGTAAGGACCGATTTTGAGCGCTCTCCTCCTATTGGGAGAGTGGACCCTGTGAGCGTGCTTTTTTTTTTTTAGCACTATGGCCCAAGGATCCTGGGCCGTGTGAGGTGTTCTTGGTGGACTGTGATCAACTCTCCGCAGCTAATGGGTCGTTTTAAGAGTTGAGTGGCGCACAGAACAAACTTCCTACAATACAAACAGCTAAACAAAAATATTCGTATTGACTGAGCTTTTAACAGTAAAGAAAATTCATAGTAAATGAAATGCAATGTGAAGAACACGTTAGGGATCCTCTAATTAGTGAGGTGCGTTTCATTAGTTTTCTTTTGATAACAACTACAAAGCTCGCTAAGACATGATGCAAGGTTCAAATGAGTTCAAAAATTACAGACTTTGATAGCCATTCAAGTTTCAAAGACTTGCAAAGTTTGAATCCGTTGAATCCGAGCGTGTACTGTAGCGGCTGTTTCTAGGATACCGGGAACAAGTTCCCCTGTTTTCCTTCCGTTTTACAGAGCTTCTCTTGTAACTTTTGTGAGACTGAAAAATAACAAAATTTAAATGACTTAGCCAATAATCTAATCGTCCAGAATTCAATGTCCTACCCCTTTTCCTTCCCCCCTTTATATAGCACAGCCTCGGCCTCCGGGGTACTATCGATTTTTCCATTTTGCCCCTCAAAGTCGATTCCGTGCCTGGTTGTTTCAGGATCATGCCGTTTCCCTTTTCTTCATAGTTTCTTTCTTTTTGTTGCGACCAGATGAAAGTCTCTCGGCTAGCTTCCCATTTTCAGACTTTCCCGTTGGTTGACCTGAGGCCTTTTGGCTTTTTCTGCTCCAGCTTTCCCAGTTGTACTTTTCTTGTCTCTTTCTTCAAGTCGCTGGAACCAAAGCTCCTGCATTTTTGCTCTGTACCTCACTGTGTGCCTAGGTCATAAGGTCCGTGTGCCTTTTTGTCTCTTTCTCTCTTCAAATCTGCTTTAATTTTACTTCACGCGTCCGGGGATCCTCTGCCTCTGGTACTGCTTCTGGGCGTCCCGACTCAATTCTCCTTTCTGGGCTTCCTTTGGCGGGCTGCTTCTTTTATTTCTTTTCTTGGGCCCTTTTCTTTGTGGACCGCTGGAATAGATTCTCTGGGCTCCTTTCCTTTTCCTTTTCTTTTCTTCTTCCTTTTCTTTATTGTGAAAACCCACCCTCTGTTTCCTCTCTTTTTTTGTGTGAAATGGGCCTAGGGTCCTTCTTCCATCTCCCTTTTTTTGTTTGGGCCTATGTGGCTATTTGATTATTTTGACCCTCAACAGGCCCAAACCCAATTAACCCCGCAATAAATTTGTAGAGTATGGGCTCAAGAGCTAGGCCCTAGTAAAGAACGCAACGGCCATGCATGGTTATTCGTGGGCTATGATAACCTAAATGTGGGTTAGGGGGCACAGCAGGGCTTCTCGGACGTGATTATAGAGGTTGGAGTTGATCTTAATTCCCTCAAATAAGTTTTACAATGGCTGAAAGGAAACACACTGTTACAGTATATATTTCTCTCCCTCGTTCTTCATCCGTCCCCCTCTCAAGGGGTACTTCTTACATTATATATCCCTCTCTCAGCTGATCTTAGCCCTACATTTGTTGATCAATCCGGTCTCCACTTGAGTGCCTGTCCCATCAGCCGCATTCCCATCCCTCTGTGGGTTGCGGCGCCCAAGATGGCTCTGTTCAGAGGTCCTATCCTCATTAATGCGGCCAGGACGTTAGTTGGGGGCATTTAATGTGGAGGTGACAGTTCGTCTAGGACTTGCTCCTCCACCATGCTTCCATGTCCGGTGCTTGGCACCTACTATATGCTCCTTGGATACTCTGGGAGATTCTCCTTGAGGGACTGCTGCTTGTCTACTTCCTGACTTCGGATTTCCGAGGATGTGATCATCCTCGGCATTGCTTCTTGGACCACTAGGCCTTCGCGCTTTGTCCTCGGACCTTAGACACGTCCTCGGATCCCAGGTGGTCCTCGGCATGGGCCTTTGGGCCTGATTCAAAGTGGGCCGGGGTTGCCAACTCTTTGTGGCCCCACAATTACCAACAATCTTACAGGAATATCTCAAAATATAATGCCTTACATTCTTTCCATTTCAAAAGGAAAATAATTATCGGTTAAAGAGGGAGAAGAAGATTGTATTTTTAGAAATATTTGTACCTCACTGTTGTAACAAAACAGTGTTGTTGACAAATTAATTTCAGATCAACTTTGTAACCTCACAAATATGAATATTTTATTTACATAACATCTCCTGCCAATTCTTTACAAGAGCAAATAAAAAAACAAGTTATAGCAACACAATAAAAAAAGGCTTATGGTGATTCATGTTACAGCTTAACAGATGATGTTGGTGGGTGATGTGAGTCTACAACTGCAGCACTGACTAAAAAAGGTGCAACTGCCGACAATGGTGAAAATCATAACTTGGTTTTATGCAATGAATAAGAATGATAGTGTTTGAGTCGAGAATCTGATTGTAATCAAGTCCAATGGTTGTAGTGGTAGCTAAAGGAATGCAAATATAGTAACATTTTTGTCTCTGACTCAATTCAATCTGAGCCAGATCATTTTTTGAATAGTATTCTGCACCAAATTTTACAAAAGATAAGGTGAAATGAAACCATTTTTTCCTATTTTTCTTCCTTTGTATTATCAATTTTCACTAATTGTAAGTGACTATGTTTTGTAGTTGCACATCCCACTTGGAAAATGAATTCATTTATGATAATGACACACAATAAAATAACTGTTGGTGATAGTGTGTTTGGTATTAATATCATTGGTCCACATTCTTAAAGTATAAAAGCCCCTTAAATTTATGGATTTCATACATGGAATTAGGTACTTGATTCAATTCTTGTAGACTCCAAGTTGTACTAGAAGCGGGCCAACAATAAATATCAAGTATACGAGATGCTAATACCTACCCCCATCTGCAAACCTACCCAACTACCTTGAATGGAATGCAATCCTAGCACATTGAGAACAGAAAAATTAACTGAATCAAGGTGGTCACAAAGACTAGGATCAGAGACATTAAGAACAAACAGGCTGTCAACTTGGTTCCCTTTAATTCATGTGGGTCATTTTTCAGTCTCCAGATAATAAAAGTACAAAGAGGTAGTCGGCCTGGATTTTCATAATTTGCAAAATCCATTAACTATCAGAATTTAGAAAATCATACATTTGGTTTCCCCAAAACCCAGGCAGGTTGGCAATTTCTTAACCTACTATATTCTCTCCCTTTAATTACCATGGTAAAATCTATCACCATAATACTTGATTCCATAATATAATTAGCCAAATAGCCCCATCCTGAAGGGTTAGGAACCAAATTCCAAGCCCTATAACCATAATCACTGGTACTTACCCCAAAAAAAAGAAAAAAAAAAAAACCATAATCACTGGTAAAATATATCCAATCAAAATTTGTGTGTACCAGCCCACAACAAAATGTCCACAGAATAAACCATACAATAACTGTAAACTAACATATAGCTACTCAATAAGTAATACATTTAGTACAATTCATGAATGTATGTTTCTTGATTGGTCCCAAATACTATTTTAAATTCCAAGGCAGCATAGCTAAGTCAGTTTATCCTTTAAATATTGTAACTTTTTCATACTAATTTTCAAATAAGGAATTCATTATTGATCTTAATTCTAGCAAGCATTAGAAGGCTCCTTTTTCTGTCTCCAGATTGCATGTACTTCATCAGTACGGAACCGCTGGGTGAAAGTCGATTCCTCCAGTGGAGTTACCGTACCATGAGCATAAGCAAGGAGACCAGTGTATGCAATCATTGCTCCGTTATCAATGCAATACCTGTCATCAGTAGCAAACAACTTTCCACCACGCTCTGAGCACATTGTTCTCATCATCTCCTGCAAACGCTCATTGCAACCAACACCACCAACAATAAGAACATCTTTCGTGTCACAGTGTGCCATTGCCCGTTCTGTAATCTCCACAAGCATTGCAAACACAGTTTCCTGCAACATATTAAATATCAAAATATTACACAATATATGTCAGAATGATATAAATAAAGTTCTTTTCGGGTGTATAAGTAAAATAAAAGAGAGAAACTGTATGGCCTAGTATATGGAACTTTAGAAAAGCCCCTCCCACAGAGGGTGAGTTAGCTTTTGAGAGGAAGAGAATTAAGGCAAAGAACTAACAAACATGATGATACAACATCTAATGATTGAGATATGAAGAATAGCTTAGTTCAAATACAATATAATTTACAACTACACTTTACCTGCAAGGAGTAACACAAATCTGCAGGGGTGCACTCATTATTTTTTAGCTTCTCCACAGCAGTGGCTTCAATATAGCTCAATATTCCACTAAAAGATACATCCATTCCTTTTACAACATAAGGAAGGTCTATAAATTGTTCTCCTTTCTTTGCAAGCTGGTGAAGAAAAAAATAAAATAATATCAGGCATTTTAACCCCATTTTCAAAAGGCTGAAAAAAAACTGTAAGAAATGAGTGTGGTCAAGCATTTAGAATGAATCAACAACCAAAGCATAGAGGCTAAAAAAATAGGATGTGATAGAATATAACATGAAACAGCATAGCAAACCCAACTGCAATCTAAACTTTTCTGAAAAGTTTAAATCTAAATTAAGCCACCCTAAAGCTTTAAAGAACCTACTGTCAGAGTTTCTTACATCTTGCTTTATAAAAAAAAAAAAAAAATATTCCCAATTTCCTGTAACTTTTAAGCTGTCAGGGATCAATCTTTTGTAACCTGATTTCAACCACAAATCCTCTAATTTCCAATCATATTTTTTAGAACATTAAAACTTTGTTCCCCAAAATTTTCCCCCATTTCTAGGAAGGTTCTACTTTGTTACTGCCCTATGTCTGCTCAGTTGCATATGTTGGAAGCAATTATTTGCACTGTATCACACGATCTCCTAAACCATCAAACTTTGCACCAATGAAAGATCAAAGAACATTAGCACCAAGTATTCTTCCTCTCTTCAACCCATTCATAGACATGGGGGAACCAGTAGATGACCCTGAAAAAAACCCAAAATAGCTCACAATTGACGGTTTCTATCCTCCATAAAATAGAATGAGGAAAAGCAAATCACAAGTGCAATTTCCAATAATAAAAAATTCATTTCCAGAAAAGAACCCACCTTGCATCACCTTATAAATAAATAATTAATATTCTAGTAAACTAGCCACCACTATCCAATGAACTCTTCTTGCACTAACCCTATTCAGACTAAGAATCACTTCTACACACTAGAAAACCTACTAAAAATCACACTTCACTCCCACCTCATCTTCAAAGTCAAAAGACATCCCTCTCATTTGGTCTTGATTGCATTCACATTAGGACGCTGTTAGCAATGAAGTATCATTGTGTGTAAAAGAGACCAGAATTTCATTGCAAGAGTCTCCTAATTATTAACAGGTAAACTTACCAATACATAGCATACAAAGAACAAATTCTCATCTGCACCATTAATCTTTTGATAAGTCATGTGCCATTAATCTATACCAGAAGCTGATATAGCTACACCAATCGGTTAAAACCAGAGCAATCAAACTCTGTGATAATGCATAGTGACACATTGTGCTGGAAATCCACTGGACACCCTGGAGAACACATAGGTTATGGCTATTATGGAATGAAGGCACTAATTGTAAATCTTCAAAGAAGAAGAAGAGAAACTCCATAAATGTAATATTAATATATTGTCAATCGAGATACAGGATATCATGAATCATCAAAGTATTGACTACTCTCATTTAACATTAGATTGCACGAAGTAAGATTTCTCAATAAAAATCACATTGTTATTCTAGATAAACCAATTTGACCTTTTAAATTTTGGACCCAATAGAGAAGGCACTTAAGTGTCCATACATATATCCTCCATAAATTAAAGTATTTTAAACAGTAAAGTATGTTGAGGTTAGTATACATTATGATTAGCCTTTGCAGATGCCAAAATGATAAGCACATCGCATTTTACGTTGTATGATCATCTAAAGCAAATAAGGATATAAATATGTGTCTACACATTCAACAAGCATACATTTTTTTTTATCACCAAGTTACATATGCACACAGTGGATCTTAAATCCGTGGCCTAACCATTCATCTTGCTTTTATAAGGGAAGGAGGTGCCATACGGGCAAGAGCTTATTGGCCATGTTCCACACACTTACATGTATATTAATCTTAACAGTCCTTATAGTGAAAACGATTTTGTCTTAGTTATATTCAACAAATAAATTAATTATCAATATATTCAATAAATAAATCAATGAAAACAAATCTCTATATAAATAAAAAAATACAATAAAAAAAGAAACCCAAAAAGGAACCAGATGAAGAAGCATTGAAAATATTTATATGCAGGGTCAGCTGTATAAAGTGAAAACTCCACCCATGTTCAGATACATACCTGCTCAATGTTATATCCAGGGTTTGGATCATTGGAGAGTGTTAACACCCTAGCAAATCGATCCAAGCAATTTCCAACTGCAATATCAATGGTCTCCCCAAAGATCTGGTACCGCCCTTCACTATATGCTATTACCTGTGTATTCCCACCACTAACGTACAATACAACAGGATCATCTGCCCCAGTCACAATCCTCCCCATCTCAATATGTGCCACACAGTGGTTAACTGCAACAATGGGCTTCTTCCACAGCTGTGAAAGAATCCGAACAACAACAGCAGCAACTTGTAGTGGTGCTCCCATGCCAGGACCCTTGGTGTAACATAGGCAATCTATTTCATCTGGGGTTATTTGGGCAGTCTTCAAAGCAGATTTGATCAATGGAAGAATGTGTTGGAGATGGTGTTGAGCAGTTTCTCGGGGAAGGAATCCTTGGCCAGGAGGGGTAATGTAGGTATGGCGTGGATTTGATAGAATGGTGCCATCTAAAGTTACAACCCCAACACCAATCTTGTTGGCTGAACCCTCAAAGCCTAGGGCTATCATCTTCATTTTAAAATTAATAATAAGAATACCCTGAAATTCAAGTCCATAAACAAAAAGTTAAGCATCTTCCACTAACTAAAATATGTGAGAAAAGATGGATAAACTTACACACAGAGGAAAGATGAAGATAACAAAGAATTTTTTTATTTTATTGATAAGTAAAGATAACAAAGAACTCTCTCTAACAATAACATTGAATAAAACTGTACAAAGATCTTTGAAACATTATACTTAGCAAGTCTGTCTAGCTACAATTCAGTTTTAAAAGGGTTTTGAGATTAGGGAAATTAAAAGACAAGCCTAAGCCTAACAAGTCCAAAATAGTATCATAATCACATTTAGTTAAAAGACGTAGCTCACATTAACATTTGGTACTTTATCATCAACATGCTAACCATAAATTGCACCAGACCAAAACAATGACCCGAAACTGCTTCAGTTATTTCAATGTAAAATGTAACACATTCCCTCTTTTAGTTCCTCAACCCGTGATTCAGTCAAATAGACAAGAAACTATAAAACCATCAAAAATTTTTATCTTTCAAATCCTACTTAACTCTTAACAGTTGTATTACATCCTTTTATCACCCTTGGAATCATCTTTCCCATCAGCTATCAACATACTAATAGATTTTATTGCAATGAAGCCACCTCAAGAACATTACATAGCAAAAGATAGCCTAAAGAGTATCTATAAAGAAAATTACACAAAGTATCTAACAAAAAAAAAAAAAAAAAAAACAAAGAATCATACATTCTTTGTTTTTTTTATAACCCAGCAGGGACATTTTCATCTACTGCCAGATATTATAACCCAGCATATGTCACTGTGTCAAATTATGTTTTTTTATTATCAATCCTAGGATGTTGTTGTTTGTGTTCTGTGAAATCATCTGTTGGGTTTTTGATATTTTTAATGAAATTCTACTATTTCTATCCAAAAAATGGAAAATCATAAAGAAAGCTACTTTTATATCTTAACTTAAAATGTGCCCTGCCCATATGCATGCCCATATTACAATCCACAATTTTATTGAGGAGGAGGTTTCAAAAGAATAACAGATTTTACCGGTGGTTTCCGGCGTGCGGCGACGGAAGGCGTGCCGCGTGTAGCGGTGTGTGGGCGGTGAGCGGCGGCGGGGCTCCTCTCTCTCTATCTCCACTGAGCTATCCTTTGATTGTTAAGTACTAGGCCTGCACTTCTTACAAAACCCAATATGAGTGGCCCACTTTCTTTCCTTTTTATAAAAAAAAAAAAAAAAATTAGTTCATAAATAAAAGCAGTAAAGATGCTAACTTTCAGTGCGTGTGTGTGTGGGTGTTTTTAAGGACAAATTGCAAATTATATCTGAAAGTGTTTTTACATCTTAAAATTTTAAATTTTATTTTTACCTCTAAAGTTTGGAGTGATTAAATTTTACAATTTAACATTTCAGAATTTAGATTTTACCTTTTAAATTTTGGAAGTATTTGACTATTTGGATTTTATAGTCTAAAATTTTGAAACATTAAGGTGTAAAATTCAAACACTCTCAAACTTTAGAGAATAAAATCTAGAAATATCTAATGTTGAGGTAAAATTCAAATTTTGAAAAATTAGAGTGTAAAATCTAAATACCTTTAAACTTTCGGAGTGTAATTTGTAATGAAGAGGGTTTGATGTCATTTGAGCTATGTTGTTAGTGTTGAGTTTAGGGCATATGTTATAGAAAATCAATCATATATTCACATTGTTCTCGTTCCTAAAGTTCATAACCTAGAGAATATGATTGAGTTCAGACCAATTTCCTTATGTAATGTTTTAAATTAAGGTAGGCAAAGATATTGACTAATAGATTGAAGAGAGTGCTACCTTGGATTATTTTGGACTCACGTAGTGCTTTTGTTCCAGAATGGCTTATAATTGATCAAGTTTGCATTTGAGATGCTTCATTTGATGAGTATGAGAAAAAAACGATGAAATGGGAACATGACCTTAAAAGCTTGATAAGAATAAAGCCTGTGACAAAGTTGGAGCGCCTAAAACTTTCAGCTATGTTGATTTTTTTTTCCTGTCACTGCCTATCTGGTTTGGAATAAGAAATAGTCTTGTCTTTGAAGGTCTCAAGTGGGAAGTAGGTCATGGACTTTCAGCAGCAATAACAACTGGGCCATTTTCTTCTACTGCTAGATAATATAATCCAGCATATGTCACTGTGTCAAGAGCCTCAAATTGTGTGTGTGTGTGTGTGTTTTATTTTTTTTTATAAATCCTAGGATGTTGTTGTGTGTGTGTGTGTGTTCTGTGAAATCATTTGTTGGGTTTTTGATAATTATAATGAAATTCTACTATTTCTATCCAAAAAAAAAAAAAAATCCCACTTTTTTATATCTTAAAATGTGTCCTGCCATATGCCCATATTAAAAAATCCACAATTTTTATTGAGGAGAATGGTTTAAAGACTAAGATGAACAAATTTTACCGGTGGTCTCCGGTGTGAGGTGCAGAAGACGTGCCACGTGAGGTGGTGTGTCGTGGCCGGGATCCTTAATCTCTCCCCTAGTAGAGCGAACTGAACTATCCTTTTATTGTTGAGTACAAACGGTGTTAGAATAATTTGGCTATAGGGCCTAGGGATTTAATTGTTATTTCAAAAAGTTCAGGGTTTAGCTCATTTACTTGGAATTTTGGGTTTAATAGAATTTATAATGATAAGTATGACATGAAATCTGCTGTAGCACATTGGCAATTCATAACGAATATTGAATTTGGATTCAAATCCCAGCGATGGAAAATTCTATTTTGCTGTTTTTTTTATTGGGTCTGTGCCTGAGAATTGAGATCTTCTCTTTGGGCCCGCTTTTCTTACAAAACCCAATATGGATGGCCCACTTTTAATTTTTTTTTTTTTAAATATGTTCATAAATAAAATAACTTATGCCAATTAGAGCTATCAAACACACCCAATATGCTTACTCTCATTGTTCGTTTTATTTTAATTTTATTTTGTTTTGTTTTTGACTATTTATTTTATATACTCACTTTCAAATTTTAATTAAGAGAATATATTAGTGCTAATAGCCTTATAACTCAACCAAAACTTTTTAGTATTTTCAATGGAAACATATAAAGTTTAAATCCTCTCATTCCCATAACTGAAGAATAAGGCCAATGTTAGTGGATTTAGATGTGAGAGGTAGAGGTAGAGGGCTGATTAGGGTATGTGCTACAAAATGCAAACGGTTGTAAGAAACAAAGCATGATAAGTGAGTGTTAAACTTGGAATTTTTTGTAAACTTAAAAATGGATAGAATATTTAGATCCAACTCATCAGTCAGCTCCCGATCAAGTATACCTCCTGATATCCCTGATATTATCAATGAAGAAAATTATTCTGTTGAAGAAGAAAGCTGCTTAAACTTTAATAAATGGACTATTCCTAAAATTAATGTTAATGCAATTTATAAAACAAGCTGGCTCAATTCTACTTTTAAAACTGAATTTAATGTTAAGACCATCAAACGGGCTTATGCCATATATATCTAGAATTCACGAGAAATGTTGTTTGTTTAACAAGAAATCTATTCATGATTTTCTTACTAAAGGATATAGATTCTTGCATATTGGATCTGTTCAAGTTGCTGTTAAGCCATTAACTCGTAATAGTGTTAATGATTTAGTTAACACTAATAGTGTTAATGATTCAATGTTGGATACATTTACGTGATGCTAGATTTAGAAAATTCGAAACTAGCATACTTGGTAAGATTCAGTCGTCTTCGTTTAATGGTCCTTTTCATTTTGATTGTTTCTAATTTAAATCTTGCTTTAGATGATCGTCATAGTGCTAAAGCTTTAACTTTAAATATCCTAACTTCTGGTTATGATATGGATGAAGGTCAGAAGATGCTAAACTTCTTGCTATTGTTTATTATGTTTAATATAAATTGTTAAAAACCAATTTAAATCCTCATGCTAGAATTCAACATTCCGGTTATAAAACCTTACTAATTATGAGTTCTATCCCGAATGCTAAAATTTTACCGGTGGTTTTCGGCATGCTGTGGCAAAAGGCGTGCCACGTGTTGGCGGCGAGTGGTGTCCGGACTCCTCTCTCTCTCTCTCTCTCTCTCTACTGTAGTAGCATGAATTGAACTGTCCTTTTATTGTTAAGTATAAACGGTGTTAGAATTTCGAATAATTTAAGGCTTGACTGATATTTTAAAAAGTTCAGGGCTTAGCTCCTTTACTTGGAAGTTAAGGTTTAATAGAATATTTAATGATACATAAGACATGGAATCCGCTGTAGCACATTGGTGATTCTATTGATTGAATCCGGGTTCAAATGTCGGTAGCGGAAAACTCATTTGTTTTTTGTATTTATTTATTTGGTCAATGCATGAGAATTGAAATCTTCTCATTGGGCTTGCATTTATTAGAAAACCTAACATGAGTTAAAACCTTTCGGTACTATATTGATGCATGCTCTTTAGTTGCCATGCCTTTCCTATTTCTTGTTTGTAACATGTGGGGGATTGTTGGTGTGAGTGTGTGTTCCAAACACTTTTTATTATTATTTATTTTTTGACCATTGGGCATTTATGAATAAAATGGCCGTTAGACAATAATGGACAATATAGTCGTTGGGCTTTTATGAGTTATTAGTAACTAATAACTATAGATCATTATTGTCAAATGGATAGCCTATATAATACCCATCATCACACCCTTTCCTATAAGATATATTTTACTATGCTATATTTAGATATACACAATTCTATTTTCTTTCTCTTCCACATATTTTTCTACAATTTATATTTGTTCTAAGGAAAAACAATAGAGGGTTGTTCTTGAACCTTCATGAGTGGAAGTGTGTCCATCATAAAAATTGACGCTGTAGTTTAATCTTGGGGAATGTTTGGTCAAGACAACCAGTCGCACCAAGTTTTACTCTGGGTGGCATAAATCAACCTTTAAAGACAATACTTTCGCAATGTGATTCCTTAACACTGTGAGATTGTTCATATATATATATATATATTGTTCTTGCTTATTTAAATTCTAGATAAAATACTTGTGATATTATTTGTTGTATCAAAACTTATTTATTCACTAAAGTATTTCCAACATAACACACAAATGACATGGGTATTCATATGATACATAAACAGAATATGCATAGATGCAAGTCTTTCTTCCATAAGTAGAGACACAAGTTTTCCTCATTCATGTTAGTAAGTATTTTGAAAATAATGAGTACTTGAGTTTATAAAACTTGAGTTATACGTGGCATTTTATATTTTTTTAATTCTAGGTCAGCGGGTGCCATTATGGCAGATTTTTAGGGAACTCGATTTTCATAAACTCAAGTTACGGGTCAAACTTGAGTTTCCTAAACTTGAGTTTAAAAAAGATAGTAGATTGCAAAATATTTTCCAAATAGTGGTAGATTATTAATTTCTCTAAACAATGGTATTTGGCCATTTTTGCTTTGAAATCAATGAAATAGTATTGTCTTTGAAGGTACCATGATATTGTATTAAGTGGATTTTGCCAAATAATGATATTTGGCCATTTTGGCCTCAGAATCAATAAAATAGTATTGTCTTTGAAAGTACAATGATACTGTATCAAGTGGGAAGTGGGTCGTGGATTTTTAGCAGCAACAATAGTTGGGATTTGTTCTTTTTCTGCTAGATATTATAATCCAGCATATGTCACTGTGCCAAGAGCCTCAAATTGTGCTTTTTTATTATCAATCCTAGGATGTTGTTGTGTGTGTTCTATGAAATCATTTGTTGGTTTTTTGATAAGTTTAATGCAATTCTACTATTTCTATCCCAAAAAAAAAAAAGAAAAAGAAAAAGAAAAAACCATAAAAGCCCACTTTTATATCTTAAAATGAGTCTTGCTGATATGCCCCATATTACGCTCCACAATTTTATTGAGGAGGTTTCAAAAGAATTCAAAGACAAAGATGAAAAGATTTTACCTGTGGTTTCCGGCGTGCCACGTGTGGGCAGCGAGCAGTGGCAGGGCTCCTCTCTTCACTATCTCTACTATAATAGCATGACCTGAATTGTCCTTTTATTGTTAAGTACAAACGGTGTTAGAACTTATAATAATTTGGGGGTTAATTGATATTTTAAAAAGTTCAGGGCTTAGCTCCATTACTTGGAAGTTAAGGTTTAAGAGAATATTTAATAGTAAATAAGACATGAAATCTGTTGTAGCATATTGGTAATTCCATCGAATCAATCGATTGAATCCACTAGGCAGCGAAAAAATAATTTTTGCTGTTTTTTTTTTATTGGGTCAATACATTAGAATTGACATCTTCTCATTGGGCTAGCATTTATTAGAAAGCCCAATATGAGTTAAAACCTTTCGGTACTATATTGATGCATGCTGTCTTTAGTTACTTGCCTTTCCTATTTTGTGTTTGTAACATGTGGGGGATTGTTAGTATGGGTGTGTATTCCAAACACTTTTTTATTATTATTTATTTTCAGGCCATTGGGAATTTTGAGTAAAATAGCCGTTGGACAATAAAAGATAATATAGCCATTGGGTTTTTATGGGTTATTAATAACCAATAACTATAGATCATTATTGTCATGAATAGCCTATATAATACCCATCAGCACACCATTTCCTATAGGATATGTGGGGTCATGGGCCCAGGTCATACAATTGGATTTTGGGCTTAAGGCCCAAGTCGAGGATAAGGGGCCGTCCGAGGATGGGTAAGTATAGACAAGGAAAACCATGCTAGTGGGTAAGGAAGACAATATTGAACATAATGGCCTAGGAGTTTTTGTCGAGGATGAATTTGTCCTCGGCTAGCCAAGGCCGAGGTCCATAAAGGATGCTTGCCATCTAGAGGTGCGATCCATGAAGTTCTAGAAATATGGATAAACATTGCAGGAACAAAAGACAGAAGAATCCCAAAATATCTTGGGAAAAACTGCTGTCACCGCATTGAATGCACCCCAGCTAACTCCCTGGTCGCATTAATGAGGAAGTGACCTCTGCACAGTATTATTGCAGCCTTACAACCACCCCAGAAGAATTCTAGAGGGGGCTGATGGGACAAGTATCAATATAAACCATTAACTGTCCACGTGTTGGGTAAAGGTGAATGAATAGATGTAGTATAAATAAGGAGAGAGACTTAGAGAAAGAGGGGGCTAGCAATTGAAAGAGAAAGCACTATAGCAATCTCAAGAACTTTTGTAACTATTCTCATCCAATATTTACTAGAACAAAGCCCCTTTGATTGTGCTGAGGACAAACTTTCTTTGATAAACTCAGTTCATCTCTGTTTGATTGTCATGAACACCATATTAACTGTTATCCATGTATGAAGATCTAGCTCTTTGACCCACTCTCTACAAATTCATTGTATTGAACTCACTAGGCCAAGATCCCATACATTTTAGGGCCTGGTCTGAAAATCGTGTCCCTACAAGATATATTTTACCATGCTATATTTAGATATACACAATTCTATTCTCTTTCTTTCCCACATATTTATTTACAATTTATATTTGTTCTAAAAAAAGATAATAGAAGGTAGTTCTTGAACCTTTGTGAGTGGAAGTGCATCCATCACAAAGGTTAACACTATAGTTTAATCCTTGGGGGTTGTTTGGCCAAGAGAACCAGTTGCATTGTTTTACTTTGGGTGGCACGAATCAACCTTTAGAGACAACACTTTCGCAGCATGATTCCATAGCACTGTGAGATTGTTCCTATATTTACATATATATATATATATATATATATATTGTTCTTGCTTATTTGCATTCTAGATAAAATACTTGATATATTATTTGTTGTATCAAAACTTGTTTATTCACTAAAGTATTTCCAACATAACACACAAATGAGATGGGCATTTATATAGTACATAAACAGAATAGGCACAAATGCTAGTCTTTCTTCCACAAGTAGAGACACAAGTTTTCATCATACATGTTAGTGAGTTACATATTTTGAAACTAATGAGTACTCAAGTTTATAAAACTCGAGTTATACATGACATTTTATATTTTTTAATTCTCGGTCAGCAGGTGCCATTGTGGCAGATTTTTACGGAACTCAATTTCATAAACTCGAGTTACGGGTCAAATTCGAGTTTCGAAAAAGTGATAAATTGCTAAATATTTTATAAACAGTAGTAGGTTGTTAAATATTTCACCAAATAATGATATTTGCCATTTTTGCCTTGGAATCAATGAAATCGAATTGTCTTTGAAGGTACAATGATACTGTATCAAGTAAATTTTGCCAAATAATGGTATTTGGCCACTGTGGCCTCGGAATCAATGAAATAGTATTGTCTTTGAAGGTACAATGACACTGTATCAAGTGGGAAGTGGGTAATGGATTTTCAATTGCAACAACAGTTGGGACGTGTTCTTCTGCGAGATATTATAACCCATCATATGTCACAATGTCAAGAGCCTCAAATTGTGTTTTTTTATTTTTTTTTTTATTTTATTTTATTATTATTATTAATCCTAGGATGCTGTTGTGTGTGTTCTATGAAATCATCTGTTGGTTTTTTGATAATTTTGATGCAATTAAACTATTTCTATAAAAAAAAAAAGGGAAAAAACCATAAAAATCCACTTTTATATCTTAAAATGTGTCCAACCGATATGTCCCATATTAAAATCCACAATTTTATTGGGGAGGTTTCAAAAGAATTGAAAGACAAATACAAAATTTTTTACAAGTGGCTTCTGGCGTGCTGTGGCAAAAGGTTTGCCGAGTGGGGGTGGTGAGCGGTGGCCGGGCTCCTTTCTTTCTCTATCTCTACTGCAATAGTGTGAACTTTAGAACTTAAGAGTAATTTGGTGGTTAATTGATATTTTAAAAAGTTCAGGACAAAGCTCATTTACTTGGAATTTGAGGTTTAATAGAATATTTCATAATAAACAAGACATGAAATTTGCTATTGCACATTGGTAATTCCAATGAATCTATTGATTGAATCCAGGTTCAAACCCCGGCAGCGGAAAAATCATTTTTGCTGTTTTTTTATTGGTTCAATGCATGAGAATAGGCATCTTCTCATTGGGCTCACATTTATTAGAAAACTCAATATGAGTTAAAATATTTTGGTACCATATTGATGTATGCTTTCTTTAGTTGCCTGCCTTTCCTATTTCATTAAGATTCTTTTAGGAAGAAAAAGTTACCCATATTCTCTGGAAGATTCTGAAAAACAAATGCTACTAGATTAAAACACTATCAGGATTCCGGAGTGGTGCAGAACTACCATTTAAACTTCAGACCAGAATACCTAAAAGTAATGTTACCAACAATCTTACAGGAATAACTTACAAATAATGTTTTACAATTTTTCCATTTCAAAAGGAAAATAATTATCGGTTGAAGAGGGAGAAGAAGATTGTATTTTAGAAATATTTGTACCTTGATCGTCTTCCTCTGCCTCTTCTACTGTCAACACCACTGCTTCTCCTTCTCCTTCTCCTTCTCCCACCACACTTACCACTATTCATCATCTGATCACTATCAAATTGACTCGTGACAACTGCCTACTGTGGAAAGCACAGATTGTTCCTTATCTCAAGGGGTAGCATCTCTATGGAACCACACTTGCTCCACCTCGGGTCATCACCGTTACAACTGACGGTGACATTCAAGCTCTTCAAAACCCCGAATTTCAGCATTGGCATTTGCAAGATCAAATGAAACTTCGTGCTATATATTATCTCCTCTCTCTCTGAGAAGATTCTGACTCATGCTGTTGTGTGTGATTTGTGAATTCATCTGTTGGGTTTTTGATAATTTTAAAAAGGTTAGGCTTTGGCTCCTTTACTTGGACTTTGAGGTTTAATATAATTTTTAAATGATTAATAAGACAAGAAATCCGCTGTAGCATTTGGGCTAATGAGAAAAATACCGGTTGATTGAAAACCAGGGTTCAAATCCCGGCAGCGGAAATTTTTTTTGCTGATTTTTTATTGGGTCCATGCATGAGAATTGAGATCTTCTCGTTGAGACCGCACTTCTTTAAAAAACCCAATATGAATGGCCCATTTGATTTTTTATTTTTATTTTAAAAAATATATGTTCATTGCTTCAAAAAAAAAAAATGTTCATAAATAAAATAATCAATGCCCATCAGAGTTATCAAACACATCCAATGTGCTCACTCTTTAGTGTTTGTTTGTTTGTTTGATTTTTTTTAAATTATTTATTTTATATACTCACTTTCAATTAAGAGAATATGTTAGCAGGGTCAACTCAACCTAATTTAGGGCCTAAGACAAAAGATTTATGTAAGACATTTTATATATAAATATTAATTAAATAAAATTATTTAATATTAATCAATTTGAGGCTAATTTGATGTGTTCAATACATAATTTAATGAATAATGGTATAATACTAACTAAAACTAAGGCTAATTTCATATAGAGAATTGAATATCATAGTTGAAAAATAAAATTAACAAGAAGAAAAATATATATTATTTTTTAAAAAGAAAATTAATTGATGTGTGGCTTTATAGTAGATTAGTTTACAAATATTAAAGTTTCAAACTATTAGGGGAGATTAATCATCATTGATGATCTAACACATTTGCAATTTTTTTTAAAGCCTTGTTAGAAATAAAAAAGGAAAAATGCTAAAAGTATTACAAAATGTTCACAATATAATGTGACAATAACAGTGATTGGTGAGCTTCAATAATGTAATTAATGACTATTTAAAATACTTTTTTTGTGATTGGCAACATGTCAATTTGTAAATCTATAGTAAAATTTGTGATATCCCTTATATCACTAATAATAAAATGTGCACAACCATTTGAAAAATTCATATTTTTTTATAAAATTTTTTGGCCTTTTACAATGGGATGGGGGACTTTTTTTTGTAAGGGGTAAATATTTTTTTTTGTGGTGGGGGCCTTGGGCCTAGGACTAAGTTGCCTAGGCCTTGGGTGGGCCCTGCATGTTAGTGCTAATAAGAAAACAAACTTTCTACCTTAGAACTAACTAAAGAGAGGTTTTTAATTTGTAAAAAATGTGCTTAAGTGCTGTGTGTGAGTTTTAGAAAAGAAAATTAGGGTTTTAAAGAAGATGGGGGCCAAAAAATAACTCTCTCTAGTTAGCTTATTGATTAGAGACATAAGATGAGTATTTATAAATTAAAATTAGGATTTTAGGGCATTTTAATGGTCTTTGGATGTTCCTAAGGATCTAGGTGCTAGCCCACATCAAAGAATGATGTTTTGGGCCCTTAAAATGAAGTTTTAAAACCTAGAAAATTGGCCTAGGTACGCATGGTCAGGGCATGCGTACGCATACCCTAATTTCTGACAACTCTGATGGCCCGATTTCAAATGGTCATAACTCACTCAATATAAATCCAAATTAGGTAAAATTTGTGTTCAAATTGAAGCTTAGGACTTATATTGAGTGAGTTATTTGTATGGTATAAAAACCTAAGCTTCAATATGAATATGGTATAAAAACCAAAAAAATCCAGTTTTCTTAAAGAAGACAAAACTATTGTTAGAACTAGCTACCCACCTTAAGGACATTACATAGCTTAAGATGGTCTAGAGAGTATCTATAAAAAAATTACACACAAAAGGAAATAAAATTAGCAAATTCTGTTTAGGGTACCCCTGTTAAATTAAGACCTATAACTATGGGCCATCCAAAGTGTAATCCAAGAAAGGAAAGCTTCAATGATCCAAAACTATGTGATGATGCCGAAAATCGTCAGTGAGCTATACGATCCTTACGTGCTCAAGACAATACCTGCATAACACAAGAGAAGACCTTAGGAGAGTACCGGTGTGGTATCGGCCAAATACCCTCTGAAGGTTAAGTTAGAGAATGTTCACAACTCTAGAGTACCAGAGCTAGGAGAAATTATGTGTACCTTAGTTTGTGAGGGCTTTGAGGTTTTTATAGTAGCGTAGGGTTGACATTCATTCCTTAGTGGAGAGGATCTTTCCCTGTAGGGAAGATCCTTATTAATGCACGTGTCTTGTGGGATCCATTCCTTATAGGAATCCTCTTGATTAGGATTTATCGTGGAGCGCAAGATGTTTCTATACATACTTATACGTGGAGACCAAGCAAAGTCATGTTGTGTCCGTCAGGGGCTTTTCCCCTTGTCAGCTTCTTCCTGTCACCTTCCCAGGGCACTCTTAGTCGTCAGGTCCCAAGTGACATCTTTTTGGAAGTGGAGCTATCGGGTTAGGATCAATCTCGTCAGTTTTGGTCTCATAAGGGCGTTACCTTTACTAAACGGAGTATGGCTGATGATTCTCCCCAAACTGACAGCTTTATCTAATGCAGATGATTACTAATGCTTCTTGAAATTACCCATATCAGCTGCCCCTTACTTCATAGCTCCGTCAGCTCTAGCTGACGGGTTATAGAGTTTAATTCATAGGTTTTTTTTTTTTTTTTTTTTTTTAAATTTTATTTTATTTTATTTTATTTATATGTTTTTGTTTATTCAGAAAAAGGAAGGGGCATTTATGGACGATTACTCGAGTAGCCATTATTAAATACTAGAACATGTGGCACAAGCTAGTTGGCCCTATTTTTGAGCGAGGGCGTTGCTTCGTCTTCCATGCACTTTTCATCCAATATATACCTCACTTCCTCCTCTCATTCTCCTTATTTCAATCCTGACTGATTTTAAGAGAGATAGTTCATCACCTCACTTTCGTCAACTCGCTAATCTTGTTGCACTTGCTGTCGTCATCTTACTGAGGTCGTCACTTCTTAAAGGACCGTCTACTTCATAAGTTTCATTTCCTTTTATTTCATTCAATCTTTTGTTCTCATTTTTCTAGTTGGTTGTTAATTATGTAGAGAGACCTGTTAGTTCTAGGTTCTTAGAATACCTCCGTCACTTGTAGGTGAATAGATGTCAGGACGTAGTGAAGTGACGAGTAAGCAGTCGCCAGTTCGTGAGGGAGCGGGCTACGACAAAGTGTTCCCATCAAACCAAGGGCCCAAGGAGGGTTTGTATTGGTTGTCAGAGAGAAAGCGATTTGCCTGATCCCTTATTGATGAAGATGACGTAGAGGAAAGAGAAGGAAAGGAGGATGACAAGGGTGAGGAGAAAATGAGGGGGAGTTTGAGATAGAAAATGACAAAGACGAGGGTGAGAGTGATGAGGTACCTTCTGTGGAGGGGGGCTCAAGAAGCCCAGGGGACGATCACTCTCGTCCCTTCATTCTCCCCAAAATTTGGACTATTAATGACTTTAAGCCGATGATGACGGCCAAAGTCTTCAACAACTTAAGGGATCATTACCAAATCCCTGATCATATCCCAATTCGTCAGCTTCGGAAGCTTGAGAAGTGCTACTCCGGGAAGACTGCAGATGTTGGCATGTATGATGCCATGTCTACAGGGTTGAGATTGTCACTGATGGGCCTACACCGCCAGTTGGCCAATTTTTTAAGATTGTCCATCAGCCAAATTGCTCCTAATGCCTTGAGAATATTTATTGGAGCTAAGATTTTGTGGGGTCCCGAGTTCTTTTTTTGTTATAGACCCCAACACATTATCTCATCCCAAGGGATATACCATTTTACGGTAAGGAAGAATGAGCTTAAGTTGGTATTACACATGCTTGATTCCAATAGGAATTGGAAGGGTAAATATTTTTTTGTTCAATGGACGGATTGGGTGTGCCATCCAGAATAGTGAGTGACGATGCCTTACGGATTTGATAATACATGGGGTATCGTTAAGGATTCACGTTTAGTACCGTCTACATCTCCCTCTATTTTTATTTATTTGTTTCAATTTCTTAACGTCGTCTACTTTTCTCATTTCTAGCTAGTGCCCGTCCACATATTACAAACGAGCAAGAACCTTTCATCCATCAAGTTATAGAGATCCCTTTGGATGAGCCTAGGTGCCGGGACTTAATTACCTTCGACACTTTGCACGCTTACTGCAAAGGTCCAAAGCTGTCACCTGCAGTGCGTAGGTTGAATAGTTATTCTCACAGTCATAAGTCCTTCCCCCGTTACCTATTTCTTTCCGTCGTTTCCTGATAGTCTATGTCTAATTCTCATCACTTGTCTTTCACAAAAATGGAGGCAGCCATAGTGAGGGTTTCAATGATGGCGTTAGCTGCAGTACATAAGAAGGGGGAGAAGGGGAAAGAAGGGGTGTCTTCGTTAGCCCCCAAGGTCGTCGGGAAGGGGGCACCTAAAAGAAAGGCTGATGGAAAGGGCAACCATCCTTCTAAGAAGCCATTAGTGGCTTCTGGGGAGAAGTATCCCGAGAAACCATCACTTCCCAAGCCAGGCCATGGAAGTGGTAAAGGCTTGATGACATCGTCGGGCCTCGGCACCTAGGGAATTCATCGCCTTCTTACCGTCGAGGATTACGCCATCGAGATGGTTGGATCAATCATCAAGGAGACGGATGTTGATCCTTATGCTGAGCAAGAGATGGAAGACCTAGGGACGTCAGGTCTTTTTGATCTCTCCAGGGTATGTTTTCTTCCTAAAATTTTCATTCGTCAGTTGATGGTGGCATTCCTCTCTCAGGCACTGCTATACATGAAGGCGCTCAAGGATAAGTGTGTTGCTGAAGAGGGGGTGATCAACCACTTGTGCAAGTGCAACGAGACCCTAACTAATGAGTAGGATCAGTACAAGGACGCCCTCCACACTTTCAACATGGAGGGGAAGAAGTTAAAAGAAAAGTTGAAAAAGAAAGCCAGTCAGAGGGAAAAAGAGCAAGCAGTAAGGGTGACGGTGAAGAAGGAGTTGACGGCCCTTCATGGGCAAGTGGAGACGGTTAGGGCTGACGTTGTGAATGAATTTAAGGCCTTACAACCTTTCATTGATTCTTGCACCGTTTTTTATGGTGACAGGTTTGAGGATTGCCTTAAACAAGTCAGGTTCGTCTACCCATACTTGGATTTATCCAATGTCACCATGGACGACCCCTGCCATCCACTCCTGTTGGAAACATTATCCTTGAGGACCGAGGACTCCATAGAGTTAGAGGTTGGTCCAAAAGATGACTCTTTTTTCCTTGCTCAACCTGTTGTGGATCCTCCCGTTAGCACTTTGCTCCCGTCCACTGAGCCCCTGATCGTAGAAAGCCCTCTTCGGGATGCCCAAGACCCTCCTTTGGAGAATGTCGAGAATCTTCAAGACGCCCCGGCCTCTTAGCTTAACTCTTTTATTTTGAATGATAATTTTTATTGTATACTTAGTCTAATTTCCAGACATTGTTAAATGCCCTTTTGTTTTTGGGCCTTTTTTGTAAAGACCTTTCTTTATGTATGGTATACTATTTACATCCGTCGCTTTTTAGCATGTGTTGATCTTTATGTATTGATATATATTTGCCCATTTTTTATGCCTATATGCAAAAGGACTTAGGTTAAATCCACCTGCTTTGTTGGACTTGCCCATTTTTAGCCATGATAAAGAGCTCGTCCTTTTTTTAGGACAAAATAAGAGACTCGTCCACTTGTGGACTTAATAAATTTACCAACGAACTCGTCCACTGGTAATGAACTCGTCCACTTTATCAAAGATTGTGCCCCAGGCCTATTTTTAGGAATGTTGGGCCAAATCCACATGAATGGGTGGAGTCGTGTTATTGCCTCTCAAAATGGAGGATCGACTAGTTATATTTTCCGCTTTAGATTAAGGGTTTTACAATGGAGTCGCCACTTATTTAATTATTGGAAAAATAAGAAAACAAAAATTAAAAAATTTCTCATTTTATTAATTTGAAATTTACACTGATCATAGTAAAATTACATGGTTTTAGTCTTAGATACAATTTAAGACAAGGTACATGACTTTGTTCTCTAGTTACAATCTAAAAATCAAAAATTACATGAATAAGCATTTGACCTATTAACCCTTGATTTAAGTTCGGAGGCTATGTTACAAGGTGAGAAGGTGTTAGGCACCCATCTTGCCCGGGAAACCGGTCTTCTATACTATGGTGACCAACATTCATATCACATCATCCAATATGTTATCAATCAATTTGCATGTTGAATTTAAATGTGATAAACCCTAATTCAATTTATTAAGCATTGCATTTGAATTGAAAAATAAATTCTAGTGAATGTGTGTGGATGGTGATAGCCTAAATTCAAGAATTTAAAAGAATTATTAAATAAACATGTTTTTCATGTGAATTTGAGATCAAAACTAGTGTCATGCATGAGCATGTGATGAATAACCAAGTATATGTGAAGAACATATAAGAAAAATTAAGAATATTCAAACATATTCAAAGTAATTCAAATGATTATTATCATGCTTTAATCTTAAACTCTCATCATGGAAACATAAAAAACAATTAGGAAATGGGAGTATATCTTCATGCAAGATCCATATGGTGGAGGAGAAGATTCTTGAGGGAGGTCTTAAGGGTGGAGGAAAAGAAGAGCTAGGAAAGGGAGAGTGAGTTTCACTCAATACCTTGAGTCTCAAGAAGACCAAGATATGACAAGACTACTTAACTTCACTAGAACTCAAGAGGGAAGAAGAGAGGATGGTTTTTTGTGTGCTTTGGAATGAATGAGAGGGAGGGTTTTTATAGTAGTAGTAAAGGAAATATGAATGGAAGACCATTTAATGAGAGTTGACAAAGAATCATGAACCTAGACCTCATTTTAGCTTTGGAAAAAATCTAGTGCATTAAATGGAAAGATTGATGGGAGTAAGGAGCAAGCCAAAATTCGGTTTTCCCGTAGTTGCTGTAACAGCCTGCGGAGTCAACTTCAAAAAATCATATCTAACTCGATTCTGATCGAAATTTTCTCATTCTTGTGCTCAAATTGAAGCCCTAGATATCTATTTTCTGGGAAAATTAACTTCTTTCACAGATTCAAAATATTTAGAGAGATATCGATGAAATGGTGAGCAGAGGTCATTTATTAGAAAATGGTTTCAGCATAATTAACATTAATAGATCCCAAATTAACTCCTAATTAACATTAAATGGCTCCAATCACTCCCATTTTAGACTTAATTGGTTCCAAATTTACTCTAATTAAAAGATAATTGCACAAATTACTCATTGATAATTAATGTTTAACTATCTAATTAATTAGATGTATGCAACCTCATCATAAAATGTAGTTCTAACCAATCAAATTATGACACGTCATTGATCTCAAATTGATTACACTTATAACCACATATAGTCGGATTGAATTTGTGATAGCGCATCTCAGCCATTAAAACTTAATTTGATGATAACTTTCAATCTGGTGGTCCGATTAAGGTTTATGACCAGTCGATTTGATTGTTAGAACATCAATGTCATTTTAGTGAAATGAGATTAAGGATCTAATGGACAAAATCAAGATGCATATTTCCAAGGCAAAATTACCCTATTACCTTCCATGTGAGGTTAAATACAGATTGCAAAATGGGGTGTCAACACATGTGTGGCCTTGATAACTTTAAGGCATCCTCATGGGATAAACTCGTCCACTTAGGTACTTAACAAATGAATTCGTTCGCTTATGGACTTATAATTCTAAGGCACCCTCTTTGGATGAACTCGTCCACTTTGTGAACTTGAATAATGAACTCATCTACTTGTGGACTTACTATTGAACCCGTCCACTAGTGGATTTATAATTCTAAGGCACCCTCTTTGGATGAACTCGTTCACTTTGTGGACTTGAATAATGAACTCACCAACTTGTGGACTTGACAATGTACTTATCCATTCGTGGATTTAAATAATTTCGAGGTATCCTCATGAGATGAATTCGTCCACTTTGTGGACTTTATAATGAACTCATCCACTTGTGGACTTGACAATGAACCCGTCCACTCATGGACTTAAATAATTCAAGGCATCCTTACGGGAAGAATTCGTCCACTTTGTAGACTTTATAACGAACTCGTCCACTTGTGGACTTACCATTGAACTCATCCGCTTGCGGACTTGACAATGAACTCATCCACTTCTGGACTTAAAAAATTTCGAGGCAGCCTTACGGGATGAATTCGTCTACTTTGTGGACTTTATAATGAACTCGTCTACTTGTGGACTTACTATTGAACTCATCCGCTTGCAGACTTGACAATGAACCCGTCCACTTGTAGACTTAAATAATTTCAAGGCATCCTCATGGGATGAATTCATCCACTTTGTGGACTTTATAATGAACTCGTCCACTTGTGGACTAGATCATTGTAGGGAAAAATAAATACACAGGCTATATCTAAATAACTCCTCTTATTGTGATGAAAGCATGCATAAGTAAGAAAATTGTTCTTAAAAAATGATAAAAACCTGCCCTTTGGGCTTAGAAAGTACTATAGGTAAAAATTAACTAAAAGAAATAAACTGGAAATGAGGAGTGTCACTTTTCATGCTATCATCTATTGGTAGTATTTCCTGAGATGCTTAGTGTTCCATGGATGGTGCAACTTCTATCCGTCTAGCATCTCCAAGTGGTAGGTGCTCTTCTTTTGCCAAGAAGTGACTCTGTAGGGTTTCTCCTAGTTAGGACCAAGCTTTCCTGGGGAGGGATCTCTAGTGGTGCTCATTACCTTCCTCAAGACGAGATCTCCAACGTTGAAGTCTCTGCGCCTGACCTTGGAGTTGAAGTGCTTGGCCATGAGGTCCTGGTATCGTGCTAGTCTTTGTTCAGCAGCCATCCTGACTTCGTCCACTAGGTCAAGCTGTAAACGCATGGCCTTGCCATTCCTTCTTTCATCATAGTTGTCCACCCTATAGCTTGTGAGTCCGACCTCAGCTGGGATTACAGCTTCGCTTCCGTATGCTAGCCGAAACGGTGTCTTTCCTATAGGTATTCTAGTAGTTTTTTAGTATTCCTATAACATGCTTGGCAGTCCTTCTGGCGATATACCCTTTGCCTCCTCAAGCTGAGTCTTGATGATTTTAAGTAATGATCGATTTGTGACCTCAACTTATCCATTGGCCTAAAGGTGGGCAGGGGAGGAGTAGTGGTTCTTGATTCCCAACTTTAAGCAAAAATCCCTGAAGGAGTCGTTGTCGAATTGTTTCCCGTTATTTAAGACCAAGACTCTAGGGATTCCATACCTACAAACGATGTTTCTCCATACGAAGCTTTTCATGTTCTTCTCCATGATGGAGGCCAAGGCTTCGGCTTCTAACCATTTGGTGAAATAATCTATGCCGACTATAATGAATTTCAGCTGCCGTATTACTATTGGGAATGGGTCCATGATGTCCAGTTCCCATTGAGCGAATGACCATGGGGTTGTCATTGGGGTTAGTTATTCCGACGGCTGTCTAATAACATTGCTGAATCTCTGACATTTGTCGTAGGCTTTGACATAAATTTGGGCATCTTTCTGCATAGTAGACCAGTATTATAAATCAGTTTGTGTACTAGCGACCGCAACCCTGAGTGGTTTCTACAGATCCCTTTGTGGACTTCTCTCATGACATAATCCGCTTCTTCGGGACTCAGGCACCTCAAGAATGGGCGAGAGAAGCCTTTCTTGTACAAGATGTCCTTTATCAGGACGAATCGTGATGCTTGGACCTTCAATTTTTGTGAGGCTTCCTTATCGCTTGATAGCACGTTGCTTTTTAGGTAAGAGACTAACGGCATGGTCCAGTTGTTTCCAAAATCTATCTCCTGCACATCGATATGATCTATTAATGGTGAAAACTAAACAAAGGAAAGTACCTTATCAGGGATGACCATGTGTTTTGCTGATGCAGTCTTGGCAAGGTGGTCGGCTTGCTAGTTTTTGCCTCTGGGGATTTGAACAACCTTGGCCTTTAGGTCGTCTACCCTTCTTCTTGCTTATTCTAGGTACCTTTTCATCCTTTTGCCCTTACACTCATATTTACCGTTTACCTAGTTTGTGACGACCTAGGAGTCGCAATGAATAACTACACTTATGGCTCTTGCCGCTTCAGCGAGATTTAGTCCTGTTACCAGAGCTTCGTACTCCACTTCATTATTGGTCATAGGGAAGTCAAGACGGACCATGCATTCAATCTCGTCCCCTTCTGGAGAACGAAGTACAATGCCTGCTCCACTAGCCTGTCTGTTGGATGATCCATCCATATGTATAATCCATTGAGGACCCTTTTCTACCCCATGGTCTTCCGCATTGGTGAACTTCGCAATGAATGGGGGAAGGGGGAATAAGGTGACGGACACAGTGAATGGCAAATCAGTTCGATGGACCAAGTCATCAAGGTTGCTAAACACCTGTCCTCTAAGGGCGTTCATCATGAAGTCCATTCGTTCCTTCATCATCTACATCTCTGTGACTATATGAGGTGAAGCCGTATTTGTGACGGATGGACAGCTTGTGTCCTATCGTTGTGGTTTGCTTGGGGCGTTGCTACCTTTCAGTCCTTCTTGGTCCCTTGCACTAGTACCTTATTGGTCCTTCTCCTAAATGTTAAGCCCCGTGTTCTTTTGGAGCAGCTACTTTTCCAGATCATTGTTTTGCTTGGTAAGGCATTCCATGGCAAAGGCGAGGGTTTGAACCTGCTTCTCGAGGGTAGTGGTACGTGGTTCATCTCCTTGAGCATTGTTGGTGGTTGTCATTGAGCGAGTAAGTACCATGCAACTCTTTGTCCGAGAAGCGGTAGTATGGCTTACAAACGGGTTCCCACAGACGGTGCCAACTGATGATGCCAAAAATCATCAGTGAGCTATACAGTCCTTACGTGCTCAAGACAATACTTGCACAACACAAGAGAAGACCTTGGGAGATTACTGGTGTGGTACTAGTCAAAGACCCTCCAAAGTTTAAGTTAGAGAATGTTTACAACTCTAGAGTACTAGAGTCGGGGGAAATTATGTGTACCTTAGTGAAGACTTTGGGGTTTTTATAGTAGCGTAGGGTTGACATTTGTTCCTTGGCGGAGATGGTCTTTCCTTGTAGGGAAGTCCTCACTAATGTGTGTGTCTTGCGGGATCCTTTCCTTATAGGAATCCTCTTGATTAGAGTTAACCATGGAGCGCAAGATGTTTCCATACACACTTATACGTGGAGACCAAGCAAAGTCATGTTGGGTTCGCCAGGGGCTTTTCCCCCCGTCAGCTTCTTCCCTTCACCTTCCTAGGGCGATCTTAGTCGTTAGGTCCCAAATAACATCTGTCTGGAAGTGGAGCCGTCAGGTCAGGATCAATTTGGTTAGCTTTGGCCTCACAAGGGCGCCACCTTTACTAAACGGAGTATGGCTGATGGTTCTCCCCAGACCGTCGACTTTATCTAATGCAAATGATTACTAATGCTTCTTGAAATTACCCATATCACTATGTATTCCTTGTGATTAGAAACGCCTTATTTGAGATGTTTCCTATGAAAGTAATGGTATTTATTCAAAATAGAATAGTACTTCATGTTCATAGCGATGAACACAAAGTATCTAGCAAAAGAAAAAGAAAAAAAGAAAAAAAACATAGAGGAAGATTGAAGAGGGCCTGATGTCATTTGAGCTGTGCTGTCAGTGTTGAGTTTGGGGCATATGTTATAGAAAATCAATCATATATTCATATTGTTCTCATTCCTAACTCAAAGAATATGGCTAAGTTCAGACCAATTTCCTTATGTAATGTTTTATATTAAGGTAGTTGCAAAGGTATTGGCTAATAGATTGATGAGGGTGCTATACCTTGGATTATTTTGGACTCACAGACTGCTTTTGTTCCAGGATGGCTTATAACTGATAATGTTCGTGTTTGAGATGCTTAATTAGATGAGTATGAGGAAAAAAAAGACGAAATGGGCAAATGGGATTAAAGCTTGATACGAGCAAGGTGTATGACAAAGTTTAATGGCCTTAAACTTTCAGCTATGTTGAATTTATTTATTTATTTATTTATTTTTCCTGTCACTGCTTATCTGGTTTGGAATCAATGAAATAGTATTCTCTTTGAAGGTACAATGATACTGTATCAAGTGGGTCATGGATTTTCAGTAGCACCAACAGCTGAGACATGTTCTTCTACTGCCAGATATTATAACCCAGCATATGTCACTGTGTCAAGAGCCTCAACTTATGTTTTTTTATTATCAATCCTAGGATGTTATGTTGTGTGTGTTCTGTGAAACCAACTGTTGGGTTTTTGATAATTTTAATTTAATTCTACTATTTCTATTCAGCAAAAGAAGAAGGAAAAAACCATAAAAGCCCACTTTTATATCTTAAAACGTGTCCTGCCCATATGCCCCATATTACAATCCACAATTTTAGGATGGAGGTTTCAAAAGAATTCAAAGACAAAGATGAACAAAATTTTACTGGTGGTTTCCAATATGCGGTGATGGAAGCGTGCCATGTGTTGGCGGAGTGCGGAGGTCGGGCTCCTCTCTCTCTCTCTATCTCTACCGAACTGTCTTTAGAATAATTTGGCTAGGGGGTTAATTGATATTTTAAAATTTTCAGAGGCTTTACATAGAATTTACGGTTTAATAGAATTCTTAATGATAAAAGAGACAAGAAATCCACTGTAGCACATTGGCAATTCAAAACGGCTATTGAATCCGGGTTCAAATCCCGGCAGTGGAAAAATCATTTTTGCAGTCCTTTTATTGGGTCTGTGTATGAGAAAGATCTTCTCATTGGGCCCATATTTATTAGAAAATCCAATATGAGTGGCCCAAAAAAAAAGAAACTGTTCACAATAAAATAACTTATGCTAATCAAATTTATCAAACACGCCCAATATGCTCACTTTAAGTATTTGTTTGTTTGTTTTTAATTATTACTTTCAATTTAGAGAACATGTTAGTGTCCACACACACACACACTATATATATATATATATATAAAAGAAAAAACCTAGTCGATATCTCACGCAATGTGCAATGCATTTTCCAAAATTGTGCAAGAAATTATTCTATAACTTATTTGGTTCATCAATACTATTATTGTTAGTCATAAGTAAGTTACAAAGATTGCTAGTAAAACTAAATTCAAACTAAACCCTAGCACCTACCCATTTTTTCAATTTCAGAGTTGGGTATCCTTTGTCATGTAGTGTTTTATCATGAATTGTAAGAAGAGAAATGAGACAAATACATTATACAATATTTAGAAATCATAGACCTCAATATAAAAGAAAAAAAGTACTATCGTCCACGCTAATGTTTAATATAAAAAAAGTACCCCCACAAATCTTTCAAATCTTCATCATATATGCATAGAACATATTATAAATTACATTGCAAACCGCCAAGTACATGCCTTAGAGCTATACATTATTATAATAATAACTTAATAGAAAGCATATAAACAAAATATATACTACTTCATCAATAATTATAAAATTAACACCAAAGACAAAGAACTACACAAAAAAATTATATGTGATAGGAGGCTATCTAATCAATGATTTATTTTCCGCTTAGTGGGATAGATTACGAATAAGTTATTAAAAAAACCAATCAACATTTAGAGAAGGAGACAACTGAAAGAAGAAGAAGATGAACCATGGGGTTGGGTAGGTGTAGTTGACAGATTGAAACTAAAGGACATCCTTCTTGGTTTGGATAATTTCATGTGTATTGCGATGGAAAGGCATGAATGGCTATGATCATGTGTATACAAAGAATGAGAAGTGCGAGAGGATAAAACCCAAATAATCTTGTGAAAAAAGAGCGGAAAATTCTTGAAACAATGAAGCAAAGAAAACAAAGAGACGCTATCTTTTAATTGGTGTCTAGTCCATAGTTGTCAAAGTCATGATTTGAATCGTAGGATTGCATGATTTTACAATCCCGTCTCACCAAAACGTTTAGAATCGCACAAGGATTGTAAAAATTGTAGGATTGTATGGGATCCTACCGATCCTACCAAAATATAAAAATCAGATTTTTTTTTTTTTTTTTAAGTTCATTTTTATAAGTTTTAATTTGTAATCTCAAAACTAAGACATTTTTTTATAAACCTCAAAACTAAGACATTGTACTTCATAAATGTATCAACTAAGTGGTGGGACTCATATGGAGATGACTTTCTTGAATTGAAAACTTTTGCTATAAGAATATTGAGCTTAACATATAGCTCTTCAGGTTGTGAAAGTAATTGGAGTACATTTGGAATAGTAAGACCAAATGACTTTGATATATTATCCCCCAGTTGAGAATTCTCTATTAAAATTGGTACAACTTTAAGTACACTAAAAAAAGGAGAAAATTGTTTAAACCAAAAACGAAAAAGAAAAAGAATGAGTTGGTATTTGTTATGTAAAACTTGAAGATAAAAGAGAAAATCCCTAAACCATCAAGTGCAAAAGAAGAAATTGGTTTGAAGAACTTGTCCTCGGATGATGAGTGGTTAGTAAAGGGTGTCAACCAAAAGATGATAATACAAATTTTGATGAAGATAATGAAGTAACAATTCTAAAGTCTTCCTTTATATATTTTTAAAAATAATAATAATAAAAATTACATGTGTATAGTGTGAATGTGTGATCACTATTGTATCATTTGGTTATCAATGTTAGGTGATGATGAGTGTTCAAGAGATGCTGCTGAAGGAAAAAGTACGCTAGTATTTTGGTACTTGGTTGGTTTCTAATTAAAAATTCACTGAACTTTTTAAATATATTGTATCAAAACTTAAATATATTTGTTTCGTTAGTATAGAGGCAGTGATGTAGGACATGCAAATTACATCATAGGATCAAAATCTTTATTTTTTTATGGAAGAATTCATAATTTACATGATTATACAATATATAAAGTCACTATCAATCCTTTTTTTTTTTTTTTTTGCTTTAAATATGAAAATAGATAAGATTTTATGATCCACAATTCGATCCAACGACCTATGATCCTACCTACCTCCTGCGATCCTACGTAGGATCTCGATTTTGACTACCTTGGTCTAGTCTTGAAACAATGAATAAAAGGAAACAAAGAGTTATTATCTTTTAATTAGGCTGTGTTTGTTTCGTGTAAAATGTTTTCCGGAAAATATGTATTTTCCGGAAATGCTATTTTCCGGAAAAGGAAAATATTTTTAAGTGTTTGGGTGAATTATGAAAATTGTTGTGGAAAATATTTTCATGTGTTTGGATGTGTTAGGAAAATGCTATTTTCCAGAAAATTTTTTACATTTTCCGGCTACAACAACAACACCAACAACAACAACAACAAAAAATTCCGGCAACAATAACAACAAATTCCGGTTCCGGCGACAACAACAACACCAACGACAACAATAACAAAAAATTCCGGCAACAACAATGATAAATTTTGGCTCCGGTGACAACAACGACAACAACAACAACAACAACAACAAGTTCATTAAAAAAAAAAACAACAACAACAATCAAATTAAAAAAACAACAACAACAGCAATCAAATTAAAAAAAAAAAAAAAAAAAAAAACAGAGAGATCGAGGAAGAGAGAGCGTGGAGGCGATGGGGCGCGATCGCGATGGGCTCTGTGCTTGGAGGCGATGGCGCGATCGAGGAGACGACGTGCGATGGCGCGATGCGATCGAGGAGGCGATGGCGCGATGCGACCGAGGAGGCGACGGCGCGATGCGATCGAGGAGGCGACGGCGCGATGTGATCGAGGAGGCGACGGCGCGATGCGATCCAGGAGGCGATGGCGCGATCGACTGGTCGACGATGTGCGATGGCGCGATCGAGGAGGCGTGACGACGAGGTGCGATAGCGCGACTCGTGGGTCTCGCCGACGCGGTGCGACTGGTGGGTTCGTGGTTCGAAGGTCGCCGGCGCCGGTTCGTGCTTCTCTGGGTCGAAGCTCTCTCTTCTGGGTCGAAGCTCTCTCTTCGTGCGCCTTTCTCCCTTTTCCGGAAAACATTTGAAGTGAAAATAACCCCGGAAATGAATTTCACCCGTTTTTGGCCTTATTTTCGGTCAACCGGAAATGGTTTTCAGTTTGACCAAATTTTCCGGGACAGCCAAACACCCAATTTTCCGGAAAATAATTTCCGGAAACCGTTTGAAGTCGAAACAAACGGAACCTTAGTGTCTATTTCTATATATAAAAAGCATGAATGCATAAAAGTTACAATAATAGCTACAGTGTTTTTTGTTCATCAATGGCCTTCTTCTTCTTCTTCTTTTTTTTCCACTTTTTTTTTGGTAATATCGCTGGGTCAACTCTTTTTTTTTTTTTCCTCGTATGAGACCTTGTTTATATATATAAAATAATAATATATTAACATAACAAATTGTCACAATATTTTCACAATTATTGAGGTTTTAATTCCTTATAGGTCAAAATAAAATATCATATTGAAACTAACCACAACTAAAAATAAAGATATTGTGAAAAAAAGTGCTACATTCACAACATTTCTTATAGAAGGTAAATTGTTATTGGTTCTAATTTAAACTTACTAATGAAATTTCTTTTTTGTCTACCAATAACAACTTGTAACAACCTATTATTTATAATTTGTTATAATATATTCACAACTACTGAAGTGTCAATTCTTTACAAGTCAAAATAAAATGTAACAAAATTATTAACGTATTATGAAAATGTTGTACCATTCTATTATGTTTCTAGAAAAAAATTTTGGTTTGGTTAACTTTGTTGAGTCAAAATCTACTATTTCACATACAGTTTTCTTGGGTTGACTTTTTTTTTTTAATTGTATTTTTATCTTTACGTACCTTTTAAGTGAAAACACATAGTTTTACACACCAAAAAAAAAATTCAAAACTTAGGATAAAAACACTTTTCATCCTTTCTGTTTGAGGTTGTTCACAATTCCTCCTTAAACTTTAAAATCAAGCAATTTTTCCATTAATATTTTGAAAAAAAAAAAAAACAAATATGTCATATTATTATTCTCTCAGTTAAACCCTAATGAAAGCTTATGATTTTAAAAATATTCCATTATGTAATGTCTAAAATACTCCCACTAAATTTTAACACCCCAAAAAATTTCTTCATATATTTTGAGTTTTAGATGGTAATAATGCTTAGAAAGTTGGAATTATGATATAAGGTGTTTTATTTATTACCTAGAGAACATTGATTTTCTAGGTTTAAATCTTTGAAACTTTTAATTTATCTAATGGAAAATTTGATGGCACATGCCTTTTGTTATCTTTATTTTTTGTTTCTTTTATTTCCTAAAATGGGTGTTCATTAAAAATTAAGTAAGCTAAACATTGCACTTAGCCTCATGTAGATTGATAAAGAAGAAAGTATGGAATAAAATTTTTATTTTGTATGGTTGAAGGTATTTGATGAAGAGCTTCAATTATAGCATATTACATCATTCATTTACAAAAATTTAAATATTGTGACAATATCTTAGCAAAAATCAGTTGCTTATTGTTAGAAAATGATGATATTTATTATCATTTTTAGAAGTTTTTAGTGAGTGGATATTGTCTTTAGCAAATAAATACTAAGAAACTATTATAATAAAATAGATATTCATATGTTAAATAGCTACCATAACTTTGTTTGTGATTAATTATCAAAATTCTTATACAAATAAGATTAACTTTGTATGACATACATTTTTTTTTATGTATATAGTTTCATACTTTTTCGAATAGAAATTTTATTTTAATTTTCTTATTCAAGAGGTAGCACGTGCCCTGCATGTGCCACCCTAACTAGTGGTATAAAAGAGTCAATATCTTTTAATTGGTGTCTATTCAATAAACATATTCTCAAAAAAGAAAAAAAAAAGAAAAAGAAAAAAAAAAAGAGTGTCTATTCAATAAACAAAGAGGTTTTTTTTTTTTTTTGTTGTGAAAAGAAGGGTAATTATTTTTTAATGGGAGAGAAACAATCAACTTAGAATAATATTATGGGGAAATTACACTTTACCACTTGTGATTTTTCTGAAAAACACTTTGCCTACCTGTGTTTTAAAAATCGGCACTTTATCCATCTAAAGTTAGCTCTATTTGTCTTCCGTTACCCACCTCTGTTAAAAACAAGGGTAAATTTGTATTTTCATTACCCTTTTATATCTCTCTCCTTTCACAACATAAAAAACAAAAAAAAATTAAGGGAAAAGAAGATCTAAAAGTTAGGTTTTGTAAAAATTAAAACCTAACTTTCATGTATCAAGTAAAGGGCAGCTGTCATTGAAGTTGCTAATTTGTCTGGATTTGTTCTGAGAAATCGATGGGTAAATATATAATATTATTAACCCAACTCCCTAGCTTTTTTTTTTTTTTTTAATTTTTTTTTTTAAATTTTGAGAGGAACTCCTTAGTAAGATTCAATCAAAATGCATGTTCTTATGAACTTACAAAAGTCAATTTAAATAGGTGGCGGCAAACATAATATTATAATTTATAAAGATTAACGTTAATTACTCTTTTGTCTAATTTATCTTCATTTTTCTAACCACCACGCACCCATGGATCTTGTAATCCATCTTCAGCAACTGTAAAGGCTCTCATTGGGATACCCAGTGTGCTCCAAATTAATTGACAACCTTAGGGTCCAATATCCTCTTCTTCCATCACAAGTAAAACACTTTAGCAACCGCTTCAGCAAATTTATGGCATCGTTATACCTGCAGAAGAAGAAAAATGTTCCTTCAAACCACTAATAGAACAGCTAAATGCTAATTTGTTTATAGATATTTTGTAAAATCAATTAATTATTGAAGGGACGGTGCTACTGGGGCAATGCCCCCAAAGATCTAATGGATAGAAGGAAAAAAAAACCTATAACACAAATCATCATTAAAATTTATTGCTAATAATTTGAGAACATATATATTATGATTAATGTATAGCCACAAACCTTATATTATTTCCTTGAATACTTTCTTTCTCTTTCCTAATTAATTTAAAGTTAGGGAAACGAAAGACATAAAAGTTGATACATGAAGGGTCCGTTTGGATACAGCTTATTGTTGTTGAAAACTGATTGTTGCTCAAAACACTGTAGCAAAATAATTTTTAAATGTATGAATAGTATCGTGGGATCCATTTTTAATATTTTTAATGCGTCAACAGTATATGTACAGTGCGTAAACAGTGCACGCACAGTTCACGCACAGTGTTTTTTGTCTCCCAAAAGTCAATAAGTCCGGCTGCTAAAAAAAAAAAAAAATTCTAAAAACGCAACTTTACTTTGAGTGAAAAGTAATGCTATCCAGACCGGGTCGAAAAAAAGTGGTAAAAGTTAGGTTTTAATTTTTACAAAACCTAGTTTTTAGATCTTTTTTTCCCTTAATTTTTTAGTTTTTTATGTTTTATGAGGAGAGAGACATAAAAGGGTAACGAAAATACAAATTTACCCTTATTTTTAATAGAGGCGGGTAACAGGAGACAAACAAAGCTAATCTTAGGTGGGTGAAGTGCCAATTTTTAAACCACATGTAAGCAAAGTGTTTTTCGGGCAAACCATATGTGGGTAAAGTGTAATTTCTCCTAATTTTTTTAAATTTTTTTTATACAAGATAGAAATTCTACTATGGCCTAATCTAAATGTATATGTGTGTGAAGCTCCCTTTTGGAGACTTGAACCTCAGCCCTTGCTCCCAACATCCCACAAGCACTTATACTTGTGGAGTGACCATCGCATCAAAGGTGTGCACTAGTCCCCTAATATTTTTTAGATCAATCATTGATATCACTTTTTTACTCATCATTTTTATTATTTCTATCCATTTTAAAAATTGGCAGTTTATAACATAATTTTAAGTTCTGTTGTATATATAACATGATTTTTCATTTTAAAATGCCAAATTTTATTTAAAATTCAGTTGTTTTTTTCATAATCTTTTTAAAAAATATATACTTTCTAAGCTAATACCCTTAATATATCCGCTAAGAAGCAACTATAACAAATTCCCCATTTTAGGTGAATTTTTTCTTTTGGTTATTTATATTTACTCTTTACCCTATTTTAGCTAACTAATTATTTATTTCGTCTAAATATAGTTGGTATCTCATGCGTCAATGTGGCGTTCATCTGCCGGCAAGTCTCATGCGCCTGGCACGCCTAGAGCATGTGGGATTTTTCCCGTCCAAATAATACAGTAAATAAAAAGAAAGTACTTTTTCCGACTCTCAGGTTTTTTCCTATAAAAGTGGTACCATGTTATTAACATCGTACATCGGACCCTTGATTCGTTAAAACCCCTTTGGTTTTAGCTTTACTAGTTTATAGAAATAAACAAAAGATGGCAAGCATGGCGGCTCAGCTTCAGATTCGTTACTCTAATAATCCCAGACAATATCGCTGCAACAACAACAACTTTAGCGATAATCAATTCAATGCTGCCCCACCTGCTTCAATTTCGTTTCCACATTCTTCATCATCAGCATCTCTCAATTTTAATAATCAAAAGCGTTCTCTAAATCTAAGACCCAACAAGTTATTGCCTTTTGCCGGCGGAGGCAGGGACGGCAGAGCTGGAATCGGACGTGGAGACGGCAATGGAGGAGGAGGAGGAGGAGGAGGAGATGGGAACGGTTCTGGTGATGATTCTTCATCGTCTAAGTCTTCTGGGGGATTTGGGATATTGGGTTTGTTTTTGAATGGGTGGAGATCGAGAGTTGCAGCAGGTCCACAGTTTGCTTTCAAGGTTCTAATGGAAGAGTTGGTGGGTGTCACTGCTTGTGTACTTGGAGACATGGCTTCTCGACCCAACTTTGCTCTCAACGAGCTCGATTTCGTGTTCTCAACTCTAGTCGTTGGATCCATACTAAACTTCACTCTTAAGTATCTATTGGCACCAACTTTGTCTTCTTCATCGCCTTCTTTGCCTGCCATTTTTGCTAGCTGTCCCCCCAGCCATATGTTTGAGCCTGGTGCTTATTCACTTCTCAATCGATGTGGGACTTTTGTGTACAAAGGAGCTGTCTTTGCAGCTGTTGGGTTTGCTGCTGGGCTTGTAGGGACTGTACTTTCAAATGGGTTGATCAGTATGAGGAAGAAAATGGATCCCAATTTTGAGACCCCCAATAAGGCACCTCCAACTCTGTTGAATTCACTCACTTGGGCTCTTCACATGGGGATTAGTAGTAATTTCAGGTACCAGACTTTGAATGGGATCGAGTTCTTGTTGGCTAAAGGGTTGCCTCCATTGGCGTTTAAGTCCTCAGTGGTGGTTCTGACATGCTTGAACAATGTTCTTGGTGGAATGTCTTTTGTGATATTGGCTAGGTTGACAGGATCTCAGAGCATTGAGGAAGCTAAACCAGTTGCGGTGGAGGTGGGTTTGGTTGCAGAGAAGGAGAAGTTGATTGATAGGGGTGAGGATTTGCAGAGCAATCAGTCGACTTACAAGTGAAAGTGTTAGTTTAGTTTGGAGTTTCCATCTTCCATGTTTTTAGCTATTTTTGTTAGTGATGTTTTTGCCAAATACAAAGAAACACAAAGAATCCGATTTAAGCATCAAATTACGTGATAGGAGGCTATGTAATCTATAATTTCTTTCCCGCTTAGTGGGATAGCTTACCAATAAGTTATTAAAAAAAACCAATCAATATTTAGAGAAGGAGACAACTGAAAGGAGAAGAAGATGAACCATGGGGTTGGGAAGGTGGACTTGACAGAGTGAAACTTGAGGACATCCTTCTTGGTTTGGATAATTTCATGTGTATTAAGATGGGACGGCATCAACGGCTATGGTCATGACTCATGTATATATAAAGAATGAGAAGCGCAAGAGGATAAAAACCAAGTAATCTTGAAAGAAAAGAGAGGATAAGTCTGGAAATAATAAACCAAATAAAACAAAGAGACGATATCTTTTAATTGATGTCTAGTCATGAAACAATGAATAAAAGGAAACAAAGAGTTATTTTCTTTTAATTGGTGTCTATTTAGTACAAAAAGAGTCAACGTCTTTTAATTGGTGTCTATTCAATAAACAAAGAGTCGTCATCTTTTAATGTGAGAGGATCCTCAAAAAGATAAAATTTCATACTTTCTCATATGAGATCTATGTTTTTATATATATTATTAATTAATTATTGATTGATTGATTGATAATTTGAAGAGAAGCAATCAACTTAGATAATACTATTTTTTTTTGAGAGAAAGGCAAGGAAGAATAATACTAATTTAGGTCAATAATTGACATTACTTTTTTACTCATCTTTTTTTATTATCTTTCCATTTTTACAACAGGTGGTGTATAACATGATTTAAAATTACGTTTTCAAGTTACACGCGGTATATAACGTGATTTTCCATTTCAAAATACCAAATTTTATTTAAAATTCAGTTTTTTTATTATTTATTTCGTCACAATTTTTTTTTATATAAAAAAATATTTTCTAAGGGTTAATATCCTTAAGGAGCAACTATAGCAAATTCCCCATTTTTAGGTGATTTTTTTTTTGGGGTTATTTATCTCTGTATATTAACAAGATTAGAAAGTTAGTTACTTCTACATCTATTGACTAAAATACCCCTAATACATCATAATCATTACACTTAAAAAATAAAATAAAATAAGGGGCATATAAGGAAATTCCATAGCTAAATTCAAAAATAATTTTTTTTTAATCCCACGTACAGCCCCACTACCAAGCATTTATACAGCCCTCTAGTAAATTTTTAGGGTTTAAATTTTAAATTGACAAAAATTAAAAACAACTAGCCTCTGAGCACGCGCTCACGTGCGTACTCAGAGTCTCTTCTATTTTTTGAGTAAGGGTTAATTTAGAGCATTTATTATACTTTAGAATTACAACATTTTTCAATCACAAAAAAAAACCTAGGGGTGTGATAAATAATTAGAATTTGAAAGTGTAGAAGATTGTTCAAACTAGGTTTGTGATTGAAAAATATAAAGCAACAGTTCAATATTGTCATCTACTTCATTTTTAGATCTCTCTGTTAATGTGGCCCAACTTCCTAACAAAAATTACCCTATAACATATGGAGAATCCTAAAGAATGAGGTGTCCTAGTTAACTTGTTAAAGAACATCAGTAGCATAAAATCATTTTTTTTATTAAAAAAAAAAAAGAAAAATCACCCACCATACATATGCAAAAGTCAAAATTTCCAAAATAAACATGCAAAGGTAAACAGAAGCATAGATATAAGATTAGGAATTGACAAATAAATAATTTCCCTCTTCATTTGAAAAATAAAATAAAATAAAAATGATAAAGAAGGGAACACCATAGGTACATTGTAATTACACATTCAAAAAATAATTTAATTATTTAATTGTTGCTTTCCGTGATTCAAATGTAATTACACATTCAAAATTAAGTGGCTCAAATGCGAAACATGAGTAAGAAAAGGAAATGCAAAAGTTTGGTAACTTCTTCATAAAATCTTGGGGTTCATGCAATCTTAACACTTTCGTTTGGCTAAAATCCTAGATTGGCATCAGTCATCGATCTATCAAGGTCGCTTTATAGTGCTTTCAGTTGAAACACATATCTGCAAACCACAATGTGAATGGAATAAGGATGTTACTATCTTTCTCAAGAGTTTTTGGTCCAAACAAAGTAAAAGGAAATTTTTGACAGAAAATTTGAATAGATTGAACAGTGCAAACATACCTTTTAGTACATGTGTTACCAATAGTGATAATGCCCGCTCATCCTCATCCACCAATTTGAAACCAAAATCCTTTCATTCAAAATGGCATGCAAAACGTATTAGATCAAATTAGACTCCATAAAATTATTTCATAAAAGTAGAAGGAACAAAAGCAAATATCATAGGAAATAGGAATGAGATCAAACTTGCCAGCACTCTTGAAAGTATAAGGGATTACGCAAATTGGCGGAGGAAATGATGATCATAAGTGTTACAAAAAACCAACTCAGACTCTTGAAATCAACATCATTAACAATTAAACGATGCAATTAGAATGGAGATGGTAATGAAAGTTTAAAAAAAAAAAAAAATGAAAAAGAACGTGAAAACGTGAAACATGGGAAATAGAGGAAGTTTGAATAATAGACTCTCTTTTTTTTAATAAAGGCAATTGATTTTTTTTTTTTTTTTATCAATTATCATGGCAGATATATTCACCAAAAAAAAAAACGTGTTTGTTTTATTTAATTTTTTTATTTTTATAAATGAATAAAGTAATTTGAAAACCATCAGAAAGTAGTCCTATTTTGTAGGCAATGTTTTAGTGCAAGTTAGACATGTATTTTTACTTGACTACCCTTTACTTTTGTCTCTACTTAAATATAGGCTGTAGGGATATTTTGGAATAATAAAAAAAATCCGGTCCAAACAGGTGCAACCTCTTAAATAGTAGTATAGATAAACCTGCAGAATAAAAACTCCCACTAAACAGTAGATAAATACAAAGTTACTATCAAAAAAAAAAAAAAAATCCTACACGTTACTTTCAAAAAAAAACTCCCCACACGTTAGTTTTGATTTTGTTCAAAATTCAAAATTTTTCTTTTGGCAAAATTTATAGGAACAAAACACCTCACAGTTACTTTTGTTAAGCCTGTTGTGGGGCCCGAGGACCCAGAACCCCCGGCCCACCTTTAGGCAGGCCCAGGGCCCAAGCCGAGGAAGGCGACCTCCCCAGACGGTCGGCCTAAAGGCTTTAGTCATCCCAAGGCCCGAGCCGAGGACACACCCATCCTCGGCACACCTAGTCTAATCTAGGTAGGGGGCAGACCTGCTGCAGGTGGTCACATCCACACTTAACGATTCTGCCTAGCCCTCCAGGTTCCATTAATGCTGACAAGACCCTTCACTGAAAAACCTTGGAGGCAGCAGCCCCCAGTATGGGAAAGAACCTGTCTGATGGGACAAGTGCTGAAGCATTAGCCCGGATGGCCAACAGCTGTAAGGCCAGGATCAAGCTAAGGAGGGTATATAAGGCAAAGAACCCCCCTGGTGAGAGGGGGGCCTCCTCGGACCCCAGTCGAGGAGCAACCCCAGACGTAGAGCAAACAGCGGGAAGTGTGGAGAAGACCGGCGAAGGGTCGGCCGGAGCCAAACCCTTTGCCCCACTCTCTACAAATTCATTGTCGGGGGCCCACCTCCGAAAAAGGAGCCCCTACCATTGGCGCCGTCTGTGGGGAGGGTTAGTGCGCCGGCCAGCGCAACCGGCGATCGTTCTAAAGCAGTTACTACTCAGAAGTTGACGGTGCAAAGAAAAGAGAAAGAAAAAGAAAAAGAAGGAGAGAAAAATGGCAGTGTGAAAAGGAAACTCAACAACAAATAAAAGAAAAATCCTTTATTAATTCAGAAGAGATTACAAGTATTACAATTCTCATTATTTCATAAAAAAAAAAAAACTACAAATACAATCAGAGGCTCAGACAGGCGTGTTTTACAAGAATTCCTACCGACTAATCCTACAATCAGAGGCTCAGGCGGACCGGTCTTGGAACTGGCCGGGCAAGAGGCTAGCAAAGAATTAATATCAGGAATGAAGGAAGTGTCAACCCGTGCTTTTACCAGCGTCCAGAGAATGGGAGAACTGGACAGTAAAAGCACGGGAAGGGGGGCTAGGGGCTGGCTCACCTTCAAACCAAAGCTTGAACAAAGTAAGGAGCCCCTAGACCCCGGAACACCCTCCCTCATGATGCTTCCTCGACCCCCTCCGAACTACACGAGCATTGACCGTCGGAAACGGCAATACTCGGGCACCGGCCATGACGAGAGTTCGCGTGCCCCCTTCGTCGGAGGTGCGCTCTGGGGGAAGACGTTAAGTATTTCAACGACGTCCCCCCTGGCCACCATGCGAGGTTCGGCCAGTGTTACGCCTAAACTCTACCGCGCCGGCAGCCCAGTGGGGACTGCGGCCATGGCGGCACTTGGCTCCAGGTCTCCTAACTGCGGTCACACCCCTGGTGGTGGTATCAAAGGGACTCAAGAAGGCGAAAGTGTATACGTCTGTTTGTGGGGGAGAATTCATGGAATGAAGAGAAACGCTCCCCCCAAAACGCCTTTTATGGAGGGCGAAAACCAGCGGGAGTTGAACCGCGCGGAATTCGAAGGGGAAATTGTCAAAGGGAATTAATTCCCACCCAGTTCCAAGGGGATCGCCAGCTGCCTGCTGCGTGTTAATTCACGAGGGCATTAATGGAGGCCTGTTACGGACACCGAAGCGTTAAACAGGAGGCGCGGAAGGCCAAGCGACGCCTCGTAAACCAGAAAGGTGAGGAACACGAACCAGAGGCAGGGTCAGCCCCATGTGCGAAGTCACAAGCCGACCTGAGGAAAAACAGCTCACGGAAAAGACCCGTGGAAGTCCCCACGCCAAAAACGAAGTCCTCGGATCCGAGGACAAAATCCTATTGGAGGCAACTGTGCAGTCGTGGTACAATAACTCTTGCTCCAGCATCCTACAAGGGGCTAGGGGGATGGACCCCTACCCGACGTGAGACTGAGTTGCCCAGAGAGGTGAACACTGTGTCCTCACGCTCGAGGCCCACATGGAAACGATAGCAGCAACTGTACCTAGGTCTTGCATGGTCCTCGGACTCAAGCCTACGGGGAGCTGGCCACTCGTACTTAAGGCAGCAATTGTACCTAGGTCTTGCATGGTCTACGGACTCAAGCCTATGGGGAGCTAGCCACATGGAAACGATGGCAGCAACTGTACCTAGGTCTTGCATGGTCCTCGAACTCAAGCCTACGGGGAGCTGGCCACTCGTACTTAAGGCAGCAATTGTACCTAGGCCTTGCATGGTCTACGGACTCAAGCCTATGGGGAGCTAGCCACATGGAAACGATGGCAGCAACTGTACCTAGGTCTTGCATGGTCCTCGGACTCAAGCCTACGGGGAGCTGGCCACTCGTACTTAAGGCAGCAATTGTACCTAGGTCTTGCATGGTCTACGGACTCAAGCCTATGGGGAGCTAGCCACATGGAAACGATGGCAGCAACTGTACCTAGGTCTTGCATGGTCCTCGGACTCAAGCCTACGGGGAGCTGGCCACTCGTACTTAAGGCAGCAGTTGTACCTAGGTCTTGCATGGTCCTCGAACTCAAGCCTACGGGGAGCTAGCCACTTGTACTTAAGGCAGCAATTGTACCTAGGTCTTGCATGGTCTACGGACTCAAGCCTATAGGGAGCTAGCCATTGGAAACGATGGCAGCAACTGTACCTAGGTCTTGCATGGTCCTCGGACTCAAGCCTACGGGGAGCTGGCCACTCGTACTTAAGGCAGCGACTGTATACGAGGAGCTATCTATTTTACGACAGAGTCAAGGTACTGCTCGGTCCGAGGATCCATTCCCGTGAAGAAATTAACTACCTAATGAAGGGCCTAAGGGTCGATCCGACCACTCAAAAGAGGACCAGCCAAACCGACGGCCTTCCGGACCATAGGGGCCGAGGTTTGCAAAACCCTCCTCCCCGTCCGAGGATACGTGCAGCAGGGTTTTGAGGGGCTATTGTGGGGCCCGAGGACCCAAAACCCCTGGCCCACCTTTAGGCAGGCCCAGGGCCCAAGCCGAGGAAGGCGACCTCCCCAGACGGTTGGCCTAAAGGCTTTAGTCCTCCCAAGGCCCGAGCCGAGGACACACCCATCCTCGGCACACCTAGTCTAATCTAGGTAGGGGGCAGACCTACTGCAGGTGGTCACATCCACACTTAACGATTCTGCCTAGCCCTCCAGGTTCCATTAATGCTGACAAGACCCTTCACTGAAAAACCTTGGAGGCAGCAGCCCCCAGTATGGGAAAGAACCTGTCTGATGGGACAAGTGCTGAAGCATTAGCCCGGATGGCCAACAGCTGTAAGGCCAGGATCAAGCTAAGGAGGGTATATAAGGCAAAGAACCCCCCTGGTGAGAGGGGGGCCTCCTCGGACCCCAGCCGAGGAGCAACCCCAGACGTAGAGCAAACAGCGGGAAGTGCGGAGAAGACCGGCGAAGGGTCGGCCGGAGCCAAACCCTTTGCCCCACTCTCTACAAATTCATTATCGGGGGCCCACCTCCGAAAAAGGAGCCCCTACACCTGTGTTCTTTTTTATTTTATTTTATTTTATTTTTATTTTTTATGGAAGCTTGTGTTCTATTTACTCATCCTTATCTCATCACATACAGTTTTAAAATCTCAATAAAATTACTGATTATTCTTATCCAAATCAACTTTGAAACCCACTATCAAACTCAAACTTATCTATTAAAGCAACAGTTACAACAATATATATAAAAAGAATTACACCAACGTGACTCCCTACTCATTTTCTTCAGTACTATTGATTAAAAAAAAAAAAGCACGCAGCAAAAAAACAAAAGGTGCTACTATGCATAAAAAGATGATTTTCCTATGGTTGACTCTAAATCCTAATGAGTTTTGGTAAGAGTTTTTTATTTTTTTATTTTATAAATTATAACCTATTTATTTTCACTTCTTTAGCTGTTTTATTAGTTTCATGTATTAGTAAGTTAGTATTCACCAAATTTGATGATTTTAGTTTTATTGTTAGTGGATGATTTTGTTGAAATTAAAGATGGCTCTCTTAGCTTGCACCATCAACAAGAATGAAAAAGAAAGTGGAAAGATACTCAGCAATATCTAAAAATGAGGATTGAGAAATGTAGTAGCAACATGTAAATGAGAAACAAGTTTTGGATTGTGGCGCATTGATAATTTGATAGTGCGAACTTTGTTTGTAAATGTAACTTTAGCAAATTTTACTACTTTTGGGTTTGAGTTTTGGATCCTCAGTTATTAGTTATAGAAAGTTTGGCTCCAGGACATGCCTCCTATAGTAGGAGAATGTGAATACATGAGTATTGAAATTTTAAAATATTATGACAAAATTTATGATATTTTACTTTGAAAAAAAAAATACACATTTTTTTTAAAATTTTCCTCACAATCTTTTACAATGTTATGCAATGGTTCCTTTCAAGGGTTTGAAGATCCGAAAAATAATGAGATGAATGGATTGATTGGCTACCTTGAAAGTATGGTGCAATTTGAACCCAACAAGCATATGTGATGCTTATGAATTTTATTTTTTTGTGATATTCACGATAATGTGCAAATTAGGAACAAGGTAAAAGGTTTGGATTAATCACAACTTAATTTTATTTTTACTTTGTTAAAGTTATTATAATATGTTCAATAATATCATTCATATTTATATATCATTATTTTATTTGTTGAATTAAAAATGTGCAATATTTCTTAAAAATAAATTCATAGTAATGCATTTGTAACATTTCATTACACTTCAAATTAAAAAAAAAAAAAAAAAAAAAAAAAAAAAAGATGTAATATTGCATTTCCAACATTTTAATGTGCTTCAATTTATAGTCTCTTTAAGATAAAATGATTATCAGAAGTTTGAATCTGAATTCAAATGAGTTGGTGTATTTGGCTAAATCTATATCCTAATGCGATTGTTTTTTTTTTTTTTAAAGAATATCCTAATGTGATTTAATTGAACCTTTTAAAAATAAGGAAATATGGCATGTGGATAGTAAAAGTGAAATACCGAAGTGGTGAAGGTCTTTTTGTTTTCTTATTTCTAAATGCTCTTATAATATTAAACAATAAATTCACCACTGGCGTAAAATGGTGCTTATTTATATTCTAAGTTTTTGATTCATTAATTTTGTTAAAAAACTTTAAAAAAAGTTAGAACTGTATCCTAAGTTTTGATTTCATTAATTTTGTTAAAGAATTTTAAAAAAGTTAGAAATAATCTCTAAATTAAAAGAGACTAGCCTCTGATCACGCATGCTCAGATGCTCTTCTATTTTTTTTTTTGTAAAGTTTAATAATTTGCATCCATTTTAATTTAGGATTATTAAATTTTCTAATCACAAAAAAAAAATATATATATATATATATATTTTTTTTGAGTAAAGTTTAATAATTTGCATCCATTATAATTTAAGATTATTAAATTTTCTAATCACAAAAAAAACTAAGGATGTGATGAGTATTATGTATTTGTGGAGAAATCATATAGTCCTCATGGTGGACCACATCACTTGTCTATCATTCTACTAAAAAACTTTCAGTTGTTTAAAATTGCTAAGTTAGTAATCAACTTTTATTTTAAAAAAAATTTCTGACTTAGCAATTTTAAACAAGTGGAAGTTTTTTAGTGGAATTGTGGACCATGTCACTTGTCCACCATGAGAACCTTATAATTTCTCATTAGTGAAATAATTTTTTCTTCACACTCCTAGATTTTTTGTGATTAAAAAATGTAATAATTCAAAATTAAATGATGCAAATTATTAAACTTTATCCAAAAAATAGAAGAGCGCGTGCTCAGAGGCTACTATTTTATTTGAAAAATACTATATCCAGAATATTTTCACAACAAATCTTAAGTAGCAGGTTGTTATTGATTGTTATAAGTGGGCAAAAAAGTAATTTAATTTTTAGATTCAAATTAGAATCAATAACAACTTACCACCTATAATTTGTTGTGAAAATATTGTAAATATGTTATGGAGGTAACACTCATCTTTATATTTAACCTTTACCCTATTTTAGCTAACTAATTATTAATTTCGTCTTAATAATACAGTAAATAAAAGAAGGAAAATAATAACGAATGTCCTTAGGACATTTGTTAATAATTCATTTAAAAAAAGTTTTTATGAAAAAAGAAAAAAAATCAATTAATATTTTGACAACTTTTTTCATTTTTCATAAAAGTAATGTTAAAACTTTTCTAAAATGAATTATTATCTAATAACATTTTTTTGAGGGTGAACTAATAACCTAAGAACATTCATTAGCATCACTTATAAAAGTGGTACTATGTTATTAATATCGTATATCGGACCCTTAATTCTTTTTTGGCGAAAATATACTTTTCGTCCCTACATTTTGAGTCAATTTTTATTTTGGTTCCGAAATTGATTTCTTTACAAATTTCATCCCTAAAATTTGAAAATCGTTTTTAAAATGGTCCTTACCGTGAGCCAACAGACGGAACCCTCCTATGTGGCAGACGGAGAGCCCCTTCTTGCTGACGTGGCTATTAAAATATTGTTAAAAATAGTTATTTGGAATTTTTAAATACACGTCAGCATTTTAATTTTTTTTACTCAATGCCACGTCAGAAAATTTATATAAAAAAGAAATTAAATTTTTTTTTTAAAAAAAAACCTTAAATCTAATTTAATTAAAAAAAATATTACTTATTATTATTAATTTTCATAAGAACATTACACCTGTTCTTCGTGTTCTTCCCAATCAAACCCAGCAAGGAAGAACTCAACTCGGATTACAAGAACACAAACCCAACAACAAATAACTCAAACCCAGATCAATCACAAACACACTCAGATCACAACAACACAAACGGAAAAAAGAAGAACAAAGAAATAGAGATCAATCATAAACACACCCAGATCACAACAACACAAACGGAAAAAAGAAGAACAATGAAACAGAGATTAAACAAAAACACAGGCCCAGATCACAACAACACAAATGAAAAAAAAGAGAGAGAAAGAAACAGAGATCAAATATAAACACAGACCCAGATCCAAATTTTTCCCACTGTTTTCACGGCATTAAGACCCCATGGCCTCCATGATCAAAACCTCAAAGATCAGCCTCTTGATATGCTCGTCGTTGGTCAATATTGGGTGTAAGGTTTTGAGCGGAGATAAGATTTTGAGATTAGAGAGTTTGGGTTCAGATCGGTGCACGGTGCGTAGTGGAGAGGAATCCGTCTCCAAATCGTTCACAAACCCAAACCACCAAAGCAGCGGCGCTCTTCTTCATCGGAAAAGGCACAACCTTAACTCCCGAGCTAGATCGGCACGGTCACGAACCAACTTGATTCGTCTTGGGTTGCTAGGGTTTGATTGTGGGATGAGTTTTATGGGTCTTCAATTTAAAGGGTTAGAGATGAGAACAGAGCATCTGTGATTCGTCTTGGGTTGCTGGGGTTTGATCGTGGGAGTGGTCATGTTGTTTGGCTATTGAGACCGAGAGAGGTGTTTAATGTGTGAGAGAGTGAGAGATGAGAATAGAGCATCTGTGATCTTACAGCTTGAAATTGAGCATGGTGGAGGAAAAATTATCTCTAATCTTTACGGCTTAAAAAAAGTTTTTTTTTTTTTTTTGTTTTTCATTTTTTTTAATTAAAATTAAAATTGAGAAATCTGGCTTTTATTTTTAATTATATTAAAATTAAAGTTAAAATTGAGAAAACTGACGTGGCACTAATCTGTATTAAAAAATGTCAAATAACTATTTTTAACAATATTTTAATAGCCATGTCAGCAAGAAGGGCACTCCGTCTACCACGTAAGAGAGTTCCGTTTATTGGTTCACGACAGGAACCATTTTAAAAACGATTTTTAAATTTTATAGATGAAATTTATAAAGAAATCAATTTCGAGACCAAAATAAAAATTAAGCCAAAATGTAGAAATGAAAAGTGCATTTTCGCCTTCTTCCTTTATAGAAATATGTTGCCTAACTATTCTTATACAAGCCCCTTGATTCCTTAAAAACCCTTTGCTTTTTAGTTTTAGTTTTATAGAAATAAACAAAAGATGGCAAGCATGGCGGCTCAGCTTCAGATTCGCTACTCTAATAATCCCAGACAATATCGCTTCAACAACAACAACTTTAGCGATAATCGATTCAATGCTGCCCCTCCTGCTTCAATTTCGTTTCCACATTCTTCATCATCATCCACATCTCTCAGTTTTAATAATCAAAAGCGTTCTCTAAATCTAGTACCCAACAAGTTATTGCCTTTTGCCGGCGGAGGCAGCGACGGCGGCGCTGGAATCGGACGTGGCGGCGGTAATGGAGGAGGAGGAGGAGATGGGAGCGGTTCTGACGGTGATTCTTCATCGTCTAAGTCTTCTGGGGGATTTGGGATATTGGGTTTGTTTTTGAATGGGTGGAGATCGAGAGTTGCAGCAGATCCACAATTTCCTTTCAAGGTTCTAATGGAGGAGTTGGTGGGTGTCACTGCTTGCGTTCTCGGAGACATGGCTTCTCGACCCAACTTTGGTCTCAACGAACTCGATTTCGTGTTCTCAACTCTAGTCGTTGGATCCATACTTAACTTCACTCTTATGTATCTATTGGCACCAACTTTGTCTTCTTCATCGCCTTCTTTGCCTGCCATTTTTGCTAGCTGTCCCCCCAGCCATATGTTTGAGCCTGGTGCTTATTCACTTCTCAATCGATGTGGGACTTTTGTGTACAAAGGAGCTGTCTTTGCGGCTGTTGGGTTTGCTGCTGGGCTTGTGGGGACTGTACTTTCAAATGGGTTGATCAGTACGAGGAAGAAAATGGATCCCAATTTTGAGACCCCCAATAAGGCCCCTCCAACTCTGTTGAATTCACTCACTTGGGCTCTTCACATGGGGATTAGTAGTAATTTCAGGTACCAGACTTTGAATGGGATCGAGTTCTTATTGGCTAAAGGGTTACCTCCATTGGCGTTTAAGTCCTCAGTGGTGGTTCTGAGATGCTTGAACAATGTTCTTGGTGGGATGTCCTTTGTGATATTGGCTAGGTTGACAGGGTCTCAGAGCGTTGAGGAAGCTAAACCGGTTGCAGTGGAGGTGGATTTGGTTGCAGAGAAGGAGAAGTTGATTGATGGTGGTGAGGATTTGCAGAGCAATCAGTCGACTTATAAGAGAAAGAGTTAGTTTAGTTTGGAGTTTCCATCTTTCATGTTTTTAGCTCTTTTTGTTAGTGATGTTTTTGCAATATTCTTATATGTTTGGATCATGATCACGTTCAAAGTTTACCTCATATGAAAGTCATAATACTACTTACTTCTAAGTGTTTTCATGGAGATGATACTTGGTATCCCCAACTCAATGTGTTTTTCCTGGCTCTAATCGAATCAAAATGTTTTCTGCTTGAGACTTCTTGTTAATTTTGGGATTTCTGTATGATATCTTAAAAATATTGAGTCATTTTTTTGAAGGTGTGTATATTTCTTTTCTTTTGACGCGTAGAAGTCGACCCAAATTTTTCAGGCCAAATATTTGTCGATGTTGATGATGATTAGAAAACAGTATAGTGCATGAACTTGTAAATTATTAATATGTATAATTTCCTACAATCTGTATTGCTCTGTCTTTCTAGACGTTCAACCAACCATATGTTTGTTACAAAAGAAAAACTGTTACCAAAGACTTGGGGGCTTGGTCATTCTCCAACAATCTATATGTTGTGATCTCAATAGGATGCCAACAAATTTGAGAATCCAATGGTAAATGGAATCTGGCAGGGACAACTAGTTTCATAATGCAATCTGATAGGGCCAACTAATTTGATGATTGTGTATGAGTCAGTATGACATATATTAAAACCATCATTTCCAGAAGTCTTGCTTCTGTTATTATTTTTTATTTTTCTGTTTGACGCTTTAGTTGTTACTAGAACTGTGATATAATTCAGCACTTTCCCTCATTGAATTATTTAATCCCACTCGTTATCAATAGAATTAGGATACTTCCTGTAAGAAATATATAGAAGGGCTGTCATTGGGTTAACAATTCTACTGCAGAAATATGCACAATGCTTCCCGTAAAAAATATATCATAGGGAATAGAATTTATGGTGGTGTGTTGTCAAAACAGAGGAGGAAGTAAACAAAAACATACGCAGAGATGTTAGAGGCAAAATGGAGGTTAGCAAGAAAATTTAAGGATCCCTCCTCAACAAAGTCTTTGTGTTAACTACCAATTGAAATTCTCCTAGAGTCAAAAGCTAGGTGGATTTGGGGTTGTATCAATTTATCATAGCTCATATGCTATATAGTGTTACCCCCTGCCTCAGGCAAACATAGACTCGGTTTATAGTGGTTCTATTGTGTTTCAATGAAATTCATCTTAATTTAAAAAATAAAATAAAAAAACTGTGCTGAGGATTAGCATGGAACCAGACACAATCACCACCACAGAAAGTTGTTTGACAATCATAAAAAGTCATTTTGAGAAATTAAAGTATAAAAAATCAGCAATGTCCATAGCCTTATTGAGCAGGTATGAAATCAAAATGTTTCTCCTGGAAAATTAAGTACCCCATTGATGTTACCATATAATGATTCCTCTCTAAATGTGAAATACGTTTGAATCATAACGATGCCAAGCAAACAGACAATCAAAGGAAAACTTCAAATCTTATTTTATTTGTTCTTTCTATGAAAGAGGGGGAAAATAATGACATTATCTATGAGCACTATAGGAAAACTCTCATCTCCTGGCATACTTTTGAGGAACATTTCCATTATAACAGCCCCTTTGCACTGAATCTCTTCTGCAAAATGCTAACCACAAACATGGGCACCTAATAATTACACATAAGCATGAGCTGCAACAATATCAACTCATCTGTCAGCCTCTGGTGAAGAGTTGCAGTAAGGTGTGTGCAAGCAAACCAACTTAGTGAATGTTAAACACATAGCAGCAAACACCACTCCCACTGCAACTCCGTAACTGCCTTTTTGTGTCTCCAACCTTACTGCTCTCTTGATAATTCTTCCAAAGCTTGGGAGTAATCCCCCATTAGCAAACACCATCAAATGATCTAGACCTGTGTAGTCAATTCCCAGTGTGGATCCAATTGCAGATAAAGGACCTGTAAACCCAATTAGGGCAGCAGCTGCAAAGGGCCCAAGTCAGCGCCCAGCGTTCAGTAGCCCCAAATATGCAGCTGGCCACAGCTGCAACAGAAGGGAACCCATGTAGAGAGACAAGAAGGACCGTGTGAGCTTTTGATGTAGCCACTTGGAAGCCCCTCAGCCAAAGCATGAAAGGCAACTGCCGCACATGACATGAGTGACTGAAATGTGTGAACATTCACCGGGAAAGTAGTTACTGTAGGCAAGTTATTCACTGAAGCTCTTTGCAACCTGCAAGCTTCAAGACACTTGAACCTGTAGCTTGGACGAATGCAGCTCCCATTGCAAGCAGTAATGCAAGAGGCATAAATCCCATTTTGAAGAGAAAAGTAGCTGTGATGATCGCCAAGCACTACGGACAAAGGCAATGCCAAAAGCTACCCCCATTAGAAAAGCATGCTGAAGATGGAAAGCAAGGGCAAATTCAACGAGAACAATTCCAACGAGAAATGGCCCAAGACCAAAAAGTAAGGAAACAAAAAGCCGAAAGCATCCCCCGAGCTGAAATGCATAGAAATTTGAATTAGTCCCAAAAAAAAAAAAAAAAAGGGAAATGCAACCAAAGTTGCTTTAAAAGATGTTTTCCTTCTTCTATTGCATTTATAAAAATAAATAAATAAATTAAAATTATTTGTTTTTTATATTGGTTCGAAATCCTAATGCTATTACCCTACCCCTCCCCTCCTTGTACCCCAAGCACTTATGTGTGTGGGAGGTACCAATCCTTCTTATATGGCGTTATCAATATAATATTTCCATTGTGTCAACCAAGAATTAGTTTCAGTCATATTAAAAAATTATATGAGTTCACCTGAGCCACAAGAATCCAGACTTATGTTCAATGCAAAGGTTAAACAATGTCATATCAAAATGATCTATTTGTGAATCAAAACTAACATGCAGCCAACTGAACTTTTGGTGAGGGCTCATGGTCGAAAAACTGAACTAGCCCCAAAATTTATGCTCAGATCAAGAAACTGCAAATCATCTTTAAACAAATGAATGAAATGATATATAGGAGGGCAAAGCACAACAATAGTGGGCAAGAAGCAGGTAACATAATAATTTTATCTTACAAACTACGAAGACATAGTAGAGGATTGGAGAACAAGCGGCTGACAACTGATTTGCAAGCTTAAAGAAGTACTAGAAACTTGTATTTTATTAGTTTATTTTCATGCGCATGTACTAGCTCGGAGTAGTGCTAAGATTTTATTTTCTTGAGGCTGTACTGGCTACTTCTATGATTACTATGATATGTTGTATATGATAAATTGTCGATCAGTTTTTACACCCCTTGAATACTTAGCAAGTCTGTTCTAGCTGCAATCCAGTTTTAAAAAAGGATTTTGATTAGTTTGGGAAAATTAATAGACAAGCCTAAGCCTAACAAGTCCAAATTAATATCATAATCACATTAAGTTAAAATTCTAGCTCACATTAACATCTGGTGCTTTATCTACACATACTAAGTTACTAACCATTAACTGCACTAGACCAAAACAATGATCCTGAACTGCTTCAATTATTTCAATGTCAAATGTAACACATTCACTTGTCTAGTTTCTCAACCCGAGATTTAGTCACATTGATAAGAAACTATGATACCATCCTTAAATTTTTTTTTTTTACCTGAGTAATTTTTCCCATGAGCTACCGAGCCAAGGCCATGCTTTATTTGTTTATTTATTTTGATAAGTAATAGATTTTATTTTAGTAACAGTTAAAGAATGTTGGTAACTGCAAGAGAATTAGAAGATTTTGCTGTTACTGCTTATCTGGTTTGGAAGCAACAAAATTGTCTTGTCTTTGAAGGATATATCCAAAAATAAATAAAATAAAAGCAGGGTTTAATATGTGTCCCATTTAAAGTATAGTTGAAAAGTATTAAATAAAACAAATAATGATGATAAATATTACATGAAATCAGCTGTAGCACATTGGCAATTCTTGATATGATGATTAGAGAATCCGGGTTCAAATCCTAGCAGTGGAAATACTTTTATTTTGTTTTAGGCTCCCTCTAATATGCATATTTTGGATTATATTATTTTACAAAGAAACCATTTTTGTAGTTTCTCCAAAAAAAAAAAAAAAACCATTTTTGTTGTATCTTTAGTGAGCCTGTTGGGCCCATTCTTTTTAGAAAATATTCATATTTTGGATTATATTATTTTACAAATCAATTTTTATTAGGAAAAAATCATTGTTTAATTTTTAATCCATTTAAAGTACGAATATTGCTACATTTATAACATTTTTGTAACACTTTTGCAATAAATTACTTGAATTTGAATTAGAACCAATAAGACAATAACAACACTTTTGGTGGTAAGTTGTTATTGCCTTATTAGAAAAGAAATTTTATAAGCATATCCTTTTTTTATTTCAACTTTAGTCAAGTTCTTCATGATCTTCAAGACTTCAACCCTCTTTAAAGCCACCCATTTCACATTGAATCTCAAATTCAACCCCAACCAAGCTGCAATCCTTCCAACCACACCACTTGGCCTCAAAATTAAAATCTTCCAATTCCGTCTCAGCTAATATTATATACCTATTTGAGTAGTCACTCAAGTATCTTCTGAAAAAAAAAAAAAAAAAAAAAAAAAATCTATTGCGTTACAATGATAAGAAAATGTAATCCACAGTTGTACTCACATATCTAAAGCAATGAAAGCGAATTAAATAATTAAATTAAAAAAAAAATTTTAAAAAAAATTAAAAAAAAAAAAAAAAAAAAAACTCTGAAGGTGATCATTTTGGGTGTGTTTGATTAGCATAGGTTCTTTTCTTTATGCAATATATTTTTATTTATTATTATGTTTTTTTTTTTTAATTAAGTGGGCCAATATTGAGTTTCTAAGAAGAGTGGGCCCAAGGACAAGATCTAATCTCGTCAGGCCCCCTAAAAATACAAAAAAATACAAAAAAAAAAAAGATATGGGGGGGGGGGGGGGGGGGGTGGAAGTTTTCCGCTGCCAGAGTTATACAAGCTAAAAAATTTATCAAATGAGCAACATCAACAACAAAAAATCCCCTTTTATGTTCCAAGGCTTTCAAATTTCCAAAATGAGAATCCCTGGCAAAAAAAAAAAAAAACTAAAATCTTTATTTAAAAAGCAAATGTACTCTTCGCACTTTTCCTAAAGAAAATATTTATTACCAAATACATAAATTAAAGTCCCGAAAGTGACATGATCTTATTTCATATCCCTTAGGCAACAGCTTTTCATCATTGATTGTAAAGGAGGAGAAGGAACTAGGGAGAGGGGGGAAGGTGTTTTTGAGAAAAAGAAAAGCAGTATTCCTTTCATCAGAAAGGATCATTTGAAAGGTAGATTCCCTCAAAGGGGATGTAAATCATGTAATTCACTTCAGAGTCTCACAACCTAGGTTAAAGTTCTGGAAAGACATAAACTTATAGAAAACAAATAAATCAATTACACATATCCTACTTTCAGCACTAGTAATTGAATATACATTACTTTAAGACACTTGCATGTTGCATCCCATAATCTCCCAAGTATGCTAGGTTTTGTGAAAGAAATTTAGAACACAAGGGCATGATGACTTCAAATTATGTATTGCAAATCAGGTTTTATGCCACATTGTAGAAGATACACCTTTCCTGATTCGAACAGGTAACATATAGTTTGAAGATATTCAGCTAGTGTGTCAACTTGATATGCTTGTTTTTAAAATGAGGTCCTGAACTGACTGCTAGTGCCAGCGCTTTCTTCAAGGGCATAGCAAACCCTTGCCGTACCTCTCTCAAATTCAAAAACTTAGCCACTTTTGGGAGGCCTATAGCATAGACTAATTTCTATCCATTGCTTACCATTTAAAATTGATGAGCTCCTCTACAAGTTGGTAATGTGTATACCCTACATTAAATCTAAATCTTATTTCTGTCTAATCATCTTCTATTTTTTGTTGGCTGGAAGACTGAGTGAATTGGAAATGTTAAAATGGGTACTTATTATCTTATTACCACGAATTCAGAAAGTCTGTTACTGTCTCCAGTTGGGGAAACTCTGGGCCATTCTGTTATGCAGGGAAATCACTTTTTACATTTATTCATTTAATGGGGAGTTTCATAAACTATGGATCTTATAAGTCTATGTTGTGTCCTACACTCAAGTTCTTCATGACCTTCATGACCTTCAAGACATCAACCCTCTCAACCCTCTTAAAGCCACCCATTTCACAATGAATTTCAAATTCAACCCCAACAAAGCTGCAATCCTTCCCACCACACCACTTGCACTCAAATTTTAAATCTTCCAATTCCAATCTCAGCTAATATTATACCTATTTGAGTAGTCATTCGAGTATCTTCTATTAAAAAAAAAAAAAAAAAACCTAAAAACTAGAAAATTTATTGCATTACAATAAAAAGAAAATTGTAATCCATAGTTGTACTCACGCCATAAAGAAATTAATAATATCTTTTTTAAATCCAAAAGCAATGAAAGCCAATAAAAAATTAAATAAATAAATAAATAACTCTGAAGGTGAGCATTTTGGGTGTGTTTGGTTAGCAAGGTTCTTTTCTTTACGCAATTTTTTTTTATTATGTTTTTTTTTTTTTAAATTAAGTAGGCCAATATTGAGTTTCTAAGAGAAGTGGGCCCAATGACAAGATCTAATCTCCTCATGCCCACGCATTACAATAAAAAGAAAATTGTAATCCATAGTTGTACTCACACCATAAAGAAATTAATAATATCTTTTTTAAATTCAAAAGGAATGAAAGCCAATAAAAAATTAAATTAAATTAAAAAAATAATAAAAAAATAAAAAATAAAAACTCTGAAGGTGAGCACTTTGGGTGTGTTTGATTAGCCAGGTTCTTTTCTTTATGCAATTTTGTTTTATTATGTTTTTTTTTTTAAATTAAATGAGCCAATATTGAGTTTCTAAGAGGAGTGGGCCCAATGACAAGATCTAACCTCCTCGGGCCCACTAAAAAGGCTTTCTACTGCCAGGATTTGAACTTGGATTCTATAATCATCGTCAAGAATTGTAATTGTGCTACAGCGGATTTCATGTCACATTTGTCCTTTGCTTTTTATTTTATTTAATGCTTTCCAACAAGCTGAATAAATTTTCACTTTGAACACTACACTTACAGATCACAAATTAAACCCTGATTTTTATTTCATTTTTGGATCCTTCAAAGACAAGGCAATTTCGTTGCCTCCAAACTAGATAAGTAGAAACAGGAACATCCTCTAATTCTCTTGCAATTAACATCATTCTTTAAGTGTTACCAAAATAAAATCTATTACTTATCAAATAAATAAAGCATGGCATTGGCACGGTAGCTCGTAGGAAAGATTACTCACGTAAAAAGAAAAAAGAAAATTAAAGGATGGTATCATAGTTTCTTGTCAATGTGACTGAATCTTAGGTTGAAACACTCGACAAGGAAATATGTTAATTTTTTTTTTTTTAGAGAGTTTCAATCTATGGTGTCCACTTTTGATAATAGTTCTTTATCATCAGACCAAGACAGTAATCAGTTTTTAATGTAGACAGGGATTAAACCCCAAATTTCTTATACAACTATCAGAGACTTTACCAATTAAACTAACTGAAACCCACTATGTTAAATTTGATATTGAAATAATTGAAGCAGTGTAGGATCGTTGTTTTGGTCTAGTGCAGTTAATGGTTATTGTGTGCATTATAAAGTACTAGATGTCAATGTGAGCTTCAGTATTTTAACTTAACTACAGTGTAGCCCCATGTATATGTACAGGTACAATTAAAAATAATCACAATTATACAGTTCAAATTATACCTATTTTTTATAGAAGATGTTCAAATTATACATAATATTAGCTTACACTTTTTTAAAACCATATATTTTTAAAATATATAATGATTTCTCATTTTATGTGTGTGTGTGTGTGTGTGTGTGTGATTTAGAATTTAATTGGTTTTAGACTCTTTAATTTTTGCACCTAATAATTCATTTGCTACAAAAATTAAAATTTTAGATGGACACGTAGCGAAAAATTGGACTTCAAATTAGAATCTAACTGGATTTGAACTCTTTAATTTTTACACTTAATAATTTACTTGACACAAAATTAAAAATTAAATAGAACACATGGTGCAAAATTGATAATCCAATTAAAATCTAATTGAATTTTCTCTAAGCTTTAGCTATATATATATATATATATATATGATTTTAATTTGGACTTGTTAGGCTTAGGCTTGTCAAGAACCCTTTTAAAATTGAATTGCAGCAAGACTGACTTGCTAAGTATTCAAGGGGTGTAAAAACTGATCGAAAATTTATCATATACAACATTATAGTAATCATAGAACTACAACTACTACAAGCCAGTACAGCCTCAAGAGAAAATAAAAAAACAGCAAAAAGTTTCCGCTACTTGGATTTGAACCCAGATTCTATAATTATCAAGAATTGCCAATGTATGCAGCGGATTTCATATATATATATATATATATATATATATATATATATATTTTTTTTTTTTTTTTATTTATTTATGTTAGGGACATATGTTATATAATTGGCTAATCTTTTGATAAAATACATTTTACTTGTAATTGGGTAGGTTTAGAATGGGTTTAAAACTTCAAGAAACATGTTGTTCAAATCAAGTGTTAAAGCCATGAAGATCTTACCAAGAAATAAGTGAAGAAAAGTTGTTCATTAAAGCTCGACAGAAGTCTTGACAAAAACCCTTCTATCGAGATTTAATGTTGAAACTCGACACAAGCTATTTCTGTCGAGACTTACGAAAATAGAATTTCCAGATCTAATTTCCAACTCATGTTTGTATATTTTTTAGGGTTTCTTTTCTCACAACCCTAAGCATATATAAGGCTTATTTTTAAAGACCGTCATACATGGAGAACACATACAGAAAGTGACCTAATGCCTTATTATCACTGCAATAAGTTAATGTGTCTTTTGTGCCTTAGGGTTTTGTAACCAAGTGCTTCTTGATCTTCATTAATGATAAAGTGAAGAACTTTGCACCCAATAACATCTTCAAGTTGCTAAAGTTAGTCACGTACTGAGATCCGTGCAAAATGGTGGCATTCATATATTAAAGAGTTCAGAGGTTTTGAAGCAATAGAAGGTTACTGCTGTAAGTTCATCTACAAGGATTGTAGCGTCTAGGAACAAAGGTTTTGTATTAAATATGAAATTTCTCTTTACTATAGTGAATTGATTTTCGAGAAGGTTTTCCCCTAAGTTTTTTACTATGAAACTAGTTTGTTTCATTGGTTTTCTTGCATTATCATATCTTGTCTTATTTACCATTCCACAGTAGATGATATTGATATTTGTTTATTTTAACAAGATTTATTTATAATAAATCTAATTAACAACTTGGGTTTAAAACCTGTAAATTCTATCACCCGGGGTCTAAATTTCCTAACAATTTATTTATCATTGATTTTTCATTTATTTAATGCTTTTCAACAAGCTGAAAAACAGTCAAAAAATTTTCACTTCAAACACTATACTTTAAATGAATTACAAATTAAACCCTGATTTTTTTCCCCAATAATAAAAGAATATAATTCAAAATATGCATATTATACAAGTCTAGAAGTAAAAAAAAAATTGGACTTCCCAAAAATACACAAATTGCAAAGATGATGGACAAGTCTAATATAAATGTAAGGGTTGAGTAATAGTTGTTCCCAAAATAGATAGAGCATCAACACATTAATTTGTTTTATGGTAAATATGTTAAATTAAAACTTGTCAAGCTCTAAAGAGGATATTCTTACAAACGTACAAGTTATGTGGTTTGAATAGTGATGTAATATATATAAAAGTAGATAGTGATGAAATTTAATCACTTGCTTTAAACAATTTTTTAATTATATTTAGCTCAATTTTATAAGAACACAATGGTCGTCATAGATGATCTCCTTAAATCACATGAATAATTTGATAAGATGATTACATAAAATAAATTTCTAGAAATTTGATTTTCAAGTCAAAATCGGCTTATTAATAGGAAGTTATTGTGACTCATCACACTTGCGAGTCTAGGAGTTTTGAATTTAAATAGTGGCAAACTCCAATATTGCACTAGTGGTCCTGTGTCATTCTTGAGTTGGATATAAAAGCGTCATGGGCAGTGATTACACCTACAAGCCCATTTTTCTTTGGAATTAAAAAAAGAAAAGGTCAAATATCAAGTTATTAAAATTTAAGCTTGCAAAGGAAGACACATTTGCTAGACTACTAGAAATAAATGTGTGTGTGTGAACATCCAACCCTAACAAGTTTCAATTCAAAACATTTACTATGAAACATATAAATGTGCTGGTCTTTTCAATTATATTGGAGTTTGGACTTACTTGTCCATGATTTCTTTACTTTGTGTGTAATTTTGGGAAATCAAAAAAAGTTGTGCATCTACACTTGTATAATATGCATATTTTGGATTATATTATTTTATAAATATATGCTTATTATTAAAAAATTTATATATAAGGATTTTATTTGTGATCCATTTAAAGCATAGTGTTTAAAAGTAAAATTTTCCAGTTGTTCTTTTCTGCTAGTTGGAGAGCATTCAATAAAATAAAAACGATGATGAATATGACAAGTGATACGCTGTAGCACATTGGCAATTCTTGGTGATGATTATAGAATCCGGATTCAAATCCTAGCAGCGGAGACTCATTTCTTTTTTATAGTGGGTTTTTTTTTTCTTTTTTAGTGGGCTTTTTTGGGCCTGCTTAAATTGAAATAATTAAATAAATAATAATCTGCATAATTAAGAGAACCTGGTAATAACACACCCAAAATGCTAACTTTCAGTGATTTAAAAAAAAAAATTGTTTAGTTATATTTAGTTCAATTTTATAAAGAACATACTATGATCTCCTTAAGTCACATGAATAATTTGATAAGATGATCGAATAAAAATAAATTTTTAGAACTTTGATTTTCAAGTTGAAGTTGGCTTATTAATAGAAAGTTATAGTGACTCATCACAATTGCAAGTCTAGAAATTTTGGGTTTAAGTGGCAAACTCCACTATTGTACGAGTAGTCACACGTCATTCTTGAGTTAGGTATAAAAAAGTCATGGGCAATGATCACACTAGACTACTAAAAATATATGTGTATGTGTGAATATCCAACCCTAACATGTTTCAATTCAACACATTTATCGTGAAACAAATAAATGTGCTGTTCTTTTCAATTATGTTGGAGTTTGGACTTGTCCATGATTTTTTATTGTGTATTTTTGGGAAATCCAAAAATGTTGTACATCTACACTTATAAATACATGCTTATTATTAAAAAAATTATAATATGAATATATAAAGACTTTTATTTGTGATCCATTTAAAGCATAGTTTTTTAAGGTAAAATCTTCCAATTGTTCTTCTTAGCTTGTTGGAGAGTATTCAATAAAATAAATAACGATGAGTAAGACATGAAATCCGCTGTAGCACATTGGCAATTCTTAATGATTATAGAATCCAGGTTCAAATCCTGGCAGCGGAATCTTTTCTCTCTTTTTTCCCCTTTTTTTTAGTGGGTTTATTGGGCTGCTTAAATTAAAAATAATTAAATAAATAATAACCCGCATAATTAAAAGAATCTGATAATAAAACACACCGAAAATGCTACTTTCAGTGGTTTTTTTTTTTTTTAAATGTTGTTTTATTTTGTTTTGTTTCTATTGGGCCCGCTCTCCTTAGAAATCCCAATTTGAGTGGCCCACTTAAAAAAAAATTATTAAAAAAAAAATCTGTTGCATAAACAAAAGACCTTGCTTATAAAACACAAAGGAAATGCTAACTTTCAGTTATTTTTATATGTTTTTAGTTTTTATAATCGCTTTCAGTGCTTTAAAATTTAGAAAATATATTATTTCTTTCTTTATGGTGTGAGTATTGCCGTGGATTACAATTTTCCCAAATGGGGCTCAAGTGACTACTCATACTTATTTATCTAGTTATTTGTTGTAATGCTTACATTTTTATAGTTTTTTTTTTTTTTAAGTTAGCTGATTTGATCAGGCAAAAGACTTACTAAAAAATTAAGCAGATTTGTAGTGTGAGATTTTTAGTATTTTGGTGCTACAAATGATACTGGGTAAACAGCAAATTACTACTATTATTGTTATTGTGCTGTAGACTATTCAACAGCAAATTACACAATCCTCCAAAATCGACATACGTTGATCATGTCTCATTAAAAAGCAGCTAGCAAAATCATGTACCTAATACATTTACAAAGATACACGCTGCATCCAGCATCAGTTATGCACTCCCTTCCCTTGAACTACTTTCTCTCCCTCTCTCTCTCTCTCTCTCTCTCTCTCGATAATTCAATTTTACAACAAATGGAGGAGAAGGGGTTTGAACCTTGATTCTCTTGGTAAAGAAGACCAAGCAATGTTACCAAGCTACAAGGCTCTCGGCATTTGAATTGCTAATCTTATTACACACATCCATAATTGAAATACTCTGAAAAAATTTGGATGTTCTATAACCTGAAGATTAAAAGCCTATGAGACCTATTTTCTATTCTATACTTAAGCTGGCTTCTTACAGCCTCTCAAGCTCAATCACATTGTTGAATGCAATTAATCTATCAGTTGGGCTTCCTTTTTCTTTTCAAACAGACACATCTGAAAGGAAATCTCTACTCACCTGTTGAAGCTTTTTCTTTTTTTTAAGTTTAGTTTGGGTGCCACTGGCATCAGATATGGTCTTTGGTTGCCAAAACCCAGGTCTCTCAAGGAATGGTGCTCGGTCAAGAACCAAAGGTTCTCTTAAAGTTATTTCAATGCCATCATATGTCCACAATGCCAAGGTTGCTTCGCCTTTGAGACCTAAAGAAAACCAACCTAAACCAGCCACTGCAATATCAATGCTATTCACATCCCAACTCATTCCGGACACTTTGACTTCCTTCTCTTCCCATTTGCCTAATTGAGAAGTACAATCTGCACCAACGGGAGGCTGAGACAAGGAGAAGCCAAAAAGAGTTATACAAGCTAAAAATTTTATCAAATGAGCTACAACAACAACAAAAAATCCCCTTTTATGTTCCAAGGCTTTCAAAATTCCAAAATGAGAATCCCTGGCCATAAAAAAAAAGAGAGTAAAACTAAAATATTTACCTAAAATGCAAATGGACTCTTCCCACTTTTCCTAAGGAAAATATTTATAACCAAATACATATATCAAAATCCTGAAAGTGACATGATCTTATTTCATATCCCTTAGGAAACAGCCTTTCATCATTGATTGTAAAGGAGGAGGAGGAATTAGGGAAGAGGGGGGGGGGGGGGGGGGGGGGGGGGGGGGGGGGACTTGGTGTATTGAGAAAAAGAAAAGCAGTATTCCTTTCATCAGAAAGTATCAGTTGAAAGGTAGATTCCCTCAAAGGGGATGTATTTCACTTCAGAGTCTCACAACCTAGGTTAAAGTTCTGGAAAGACATAAACTTATAGAAAATGAATAAATCAATTACACATAGCCTACTTTCAGCACTAGTAATTGAATATACATTACTTTAAGACACTTGCATCCCATAATCTTCCAAGTATGCTAGGTTTTGTGAAAGAAATTTATAAAACAAGGGCATGACAACTTCAAATGATGTATTGCAAATCAGGTTTTATGCCACATCGTAGAAGATATATCTTTCCTGATTCAAACAGGTAACATATAGTTTGAAGATATTCAACTCGTGTGTCAACTTGATATGCTTGTTTTTAAATGAGGTCCTGACTTGACTGCTAGCCCTTTCTTCAAGGGTGTAGAAAAGCCTTGCCGTACCTCTCTCAAATTCAAAGAACTTAGCCACTTTTGGGAGGCCTATAGCATAGACTAATTTCTATCCATGGCTTACCAATTTAAAATTGATAAGCTCCTCTACCAGTTGGTAATGTGTATACCTACACTAAATCTAAATCTTATTTCTGTCTAATCATCTTCTATTTTTTGTTGGCTGGAAGACTGAGTGTATTGGAAATGTTAAAATGGGTACTTATTATCTTATTACCACAAATTCAGAAAGTCTGTTACTGTCTCCAGTTTGGGAAACTCTGGGCCATTCTGATATGCAGGGAAATCAATTTTTACATTTATACATTTAATGAGGAATTTCATAAACTATGGATCTTATAAATCTATCTTGTGTCCTACCTGCTATCATTAGTTACATAATCATAAATCCTTAATATCTTCCATGGGCCTTCCTATCCTTGCCACCAATTCTTCCTAAATGGTATGGATCTCCATTTCCAGACATATAATCTCATATATGTTATATGCAGCACTCAGCCTCTGAAAATTGCATTAATATGATTTAACTCCTTACTTTTTCATTCCTGCAAATGATTTTTCTCTGTTTCTCAATCTTTTCCTTCAAATGAGATTCTCTTTAAAATCATTAACTTCATACAAGCTTGCGCTCATATTTTCCTTTTGCAATGCATTCTTTTAGAATCTAATCATATTATTTCTTTTCTAAAAGCGCAGAACGGTTTTGGGAGCTATGAAAGAATTTCATCTAAGAGTTCTCCCCCCCACCCCCCACCTTCCCCCCCAAAATTTGTGGTACCTACAGAGACAAAAGCCAAAAGCAAATTACTCAACAAATTGCATAAAATTTTAACTAACTTGGTTTTTATATGTTGAATATGTATGATATCATCAAGCACAGGCACAATAGTGCCAGTGGGCCCCAATAACCGATGCTAAATACTAAATTTGCTGCATAGAACCAGTTAAATTAGGAGCCAGAGGATGAAATTTACCTGCAACCTAACACCAACATGGTTTCTCCAAATATCTTCAGCATTTTCTACCTTTCCCAAGTGTAGAGATACATTCGGGGATGCCCAAATTGTAACATAAATTGTTTGCACAGAAGCTTGACTAAGGTCTAGTCTCACCAGACCACCAACATGTAAGGCCTGCCCAGCCTGCAAACATTAAACATGCTAAAAATATTAGATCCAATAGCATTATAGATTCTGATATAGCTATTACTTTTAGAAAATATTGGAAACATCTACACTGTGATCAATGATGAGGTTGACAGTGTTCAAAAAAGATAAAAAGGAACCTATTCATCTTACATACAACTGGCACTTCTCTATACAGCTTTTTGAAGCAATAGACACATTATTAGTTTTTTAGAATCTTATAATTTCTAGGAAATGTGCAGTTTTTCCTTGATTCGTTGACAAATGTTTTCCCCGGGTATCCCTTCAATTTGAACTAGGATTTATGTTCATATGACTTGGACAACTGTATATTGCAATCTGGCAAGAAAAATTCTGAAAAGCCCTTAGTTTGCCTTTAAAGGTCAAACTAAGACTAGGGAACAAGTATGTTTGTCCACTAATAATGAGAACAGGGATCAGTACATCCATCAAGAATGACAAGTTTACAAAATGGATCAGAAGAAAGACAATCTTAAAAGGTAACGTTTATTTTTCTTCAAAAATCATGTTGATGAAATAGAATAATCTTGACTCAATTGGTATATTGAACAGTTCACATGCCGCAATGTATAATCAAATGTCAAATTTTAACCAGTTGTAGACAGTCAATGAGTCATTTCATTACTGAGAAGTTTCATCCCCTAGTCTTCCATAAGCTCTTAGTTAAAATATATGCAACACTTACATATACACAACACATGATACATAACTACAATTATATACTATATATGATATATAGGTCACAAATATTAAGTGTGATAGTAACAACAACTTGCCTTCATCCTGTAAGTTCGAGGTTGTAGCTCCTTCCGTATTTCAACCATTTTCTGTTCATCCCTATTCAATCTCATGGACATTAGATATGGATGTAGAAGCCCTGGAGTGTCAAATAACTTAGCCTTGGCTGACAAAATCCCTCCAACTCTCAAAATGCCAAGAGTTGTTCCAGGAACTGGAGCTTCTGTAAGCTTGGTAACTTTTGCCCCTTCCTTTTTTGCAAATGCATTGATTAGAGTAGACTTGCCAGCATTCTGAGACCCAATTACCCACACATTCCCTCGAGGACCAGCCAATTCCTTGATGAAGGACAACAGATTCCTCACACCCAAATCCTTATGGGAACTGACCATATAAACTCCAGCTAGCTTGGGTGCCCCTCCAGCCCTAGCACGATGCCGAACCCATCTATCTAACCTAGCAGGTGGAATTTGTGAAGGGAGAAGATCAACCTTCGTAGCCACAAGAACAAGCCTTGGTAACTTTTTGCTAAGCTTGGAGTCATCTTTAGTTCCTTCCAATGCCTTAAACAATGATTTTGCTGCCCGTTTCGGGAACGACCCATCAAAATCAACACAATCAACAACCATAACCACAACAGTAGCAGTGGCATTCCCAGAGGGTTTCATTAACCGCGTAGCGATCAGCCTATCAAAATCAAAATCGGGTATCAAGTTTTCAGCTTTTTGGTTCTTCACCTGCCCATAATTCCTCAATGAATGACACCTAGCACACACCGTAACCTCTTCTTTTTCTTTCTCAGCCTCCCTAGCAATTCTCTTCTTTTCTGCTTTCGACAGCTTCTTCTTCTTAGCCTTCTCAATTGTGTCCTCTGTAATGTTACCATAACCGACACTAGCAGGAGCAAATCCATCCAAATCCAACTTTACCTCCTCCTTTTCCTCCATTAATTTAGCTTCCCATTCATCAGAATCCCAATCAAACTCATCCTCCACTCCCAAATCACCTTCTATCGCATCAAGCTCCTGAAATTCACCCTCAATGTCATCCACAAACCCCTCTTCTTCTTCTTCATCTTCATCTTCTTCTTCTTCTTCTTCATCATCATCATAAATTCCATCAAACTCGCCCACTATACCCTCCTCACCATCTGACAAATCTGTTGGTACAACCTTCCTTTTCTGATAATACCCAGGAAGGTCTGGGTCCTTATCTTGCATAAAGACCCCACATCCAGGACATATAGGTCCATAGTTCTCATCCTCATCTCTTCCCTCACTCAAAACAGGGTTTCTACCACCTTTTCTTGGTGTTATTCTCCCATTGACATTCTGGGTTGTTTCAATAATTGTTTGCTTGTTCTTTACTGCAAAATTAATAAATGAAACTTTCTTCCTCTGTTTTTCTTTGTCATTCCCTATACTAAAGCCTAAGAGGAAAAAAAAAAAAAAAAAAAAACCAGATATTTGGCAATTGAGTTTAGTTAAAGAGAAATGCAAGAAAGTGAAGGCAAATAGAGAGGGAGATTGAAGTTTACCTGTGAAAAGACAACTTTCTATGATTGGTTTTTCTTGTATAATGCTAGTGCCGAAACATTTCAGGCTCAGCTTGGTGGTTGTTGAAGGAAGAGTTGTAGATAACAACACAGCCATTTCTTCAAGCAACAAAAGTGGTAATGTATCAAATTGAATACACAGACACTGCAACAGAAGGAGTCTGGGACTTTGGGGAAGTGTGTGAGGGACTTAGATAAACATAAGCGCAGCATTTAGGAGTTCACATGAGATTTAATTGTTTAAGCTTTTAATTTTCTATTAAAGGCATTCACATCTGGATTTGTATAGTTCAACCAAATTTCGAAAGAAAAAACAACCTTTTCTATATTAACTACCTACTTTTAAGATACAGCCCACATCCCACACTCTATCCCTCCATTACTACATAGAAATGTTCTTTCTTTCTAATAGTCATATTTTGAAAACAGTCATGTGTCTGAAATACTGAAACAGCCATTTTCTAACTTACATTTTTTTTGGTGGTCATATTTTTTTCACTATAAATGAGAACATTTGCTCTCAACTTTGCATTCACCTCAACCCAAGTTCATTTTTCATTTATTCTTTGTTTTCTCTCCATTGCTGGTTCTTCTTTTCTCTTTAATGACACAGACTCTGAAGACGAGTTTGTGATAATTGCACATCACATCACTATTCCATGATAATTTTAGTTTTTACTAGTTACCATTTAATTCAGGTCTGCCTTAATTTCCCAATATGCTACATCCATAAACAAGGGGATTTTGTTTCCTTTTGTAATGTTTTCATTCATCCCACAACCAAATGTGTTTATACTCAATTGAAAAGAAGATAAAGTAGTTGCAGCTTTCATAAAATGCATAACATGAGTCAACATTAGTGGTTTAAACAATATAAGGTTACAACCAAACATGATCTAGTAATTTACACGAGTCAATGCTCAAATAAGGTCTAAATAAAATAAGGGCTTAAATGCACTATTGCTCCCTAAAGTTTAGCCCATAAATGATTTTAGTCCCTAAAGTTTAAAGTGATCAGTTTTAGTCCATTAGACGACCATGCAAATGAAAAACTTACACTTCATCACTCCAAATGGACTAAAAGCAACCACTTGATCATTTCAAGTTTTACAGGGACTAAAAGCGATTTCTTTAAGTTTGTTAAGTACTAAAAGCGATGACTTTAAACTTCAGAGACTAAAATTGCTCATGGGCTAAGTATATTTTGGTCTAAAATAAGGTAAAAACACTCAACAGTAATTTATTCAACATTTTTTTTGGGGGTTGTTGGCAGTTGCATATGAAAAAGAGTAGGCAAACAGTTCTTCCAAATTCTAAAGCACTTTCCCTATACCCAATTCAACAAAAATGGATAATACCAACTTATGAAATCAAAAAGCACAGCAAAATGTAACAAATTTGTGGCAAGCTGAAATACAAAAGAAAGAAAGTGAAAGCATTACAGCAAGAGAGAGAAGAAGATACCATACCAAGAAGAACTATGTGGAGAGCAGGTATTGAACAGAACTCGACGCTGTTCCGTGTGGCTTGTGACTCTTTTGTTCTGGGTCTAAGAGAGAGAGAGAGAGTGCCGTGGTGTGAGTGAGTGTTGATTTCTGTTCAGAATTAAAAGAGAGACGTTGGGAGAGCCATGGTCTGAGTTCTGATTCTGACAGAATGAAGCTCGCTAAAACAAGGATAACACAAAACGCTGCACTTCAGGAGTTACTTTCAATATCAATTATTGCCGAAAATTGAAAATATAGTGTGAATAGTATTTGAGGCTTAATTTTAATAAAAATTTTGCCGAATTAGATACCTTGTAGGTTTTATAAACAGTGTATGAGCCTACTGATAGAGATACAAACGCGCTGAAATGAATTTCAACACAATCCATACAGTAACTAGGTATAAGAGATTTCTAGTAGGTTATTTGGAGTTTCTAATATGTTTTTTAAGTATTGTAGAAATATGTGTGAATTAAAAGATATTGTGAAATTACATGTTGTGGTGTTTAAACACTGAAAATTATCGTTTACACAACAGTACCAAACACCCCCTTAAGTGTTATGAAAATACGTGACACCGAAAACTGTTATTTAAACAACAATACCAAACACTTTAAAGTCTTTGAAAGAGCATTTTTAAAAATTAATTAACTTTAAAAATTTTACAATTTTATAAGTTGTGTTTGGTAGTACAATTCAAATTATTTTAGCAATAATGATGTAAAAGTGATGTTGTAATAATCATTATTCTTTATAAAATGAAATAAAATCATAATTTTCCATTGTCATGTATTATGAAACAAGTAATTAAATTTAGTCAATAACATTTTCTCAAAAAAAAATTTAGTCAATAACATTGTTTTTTTGGTTGTAGATTTTGTTAAGTTATTTAGGAAAATTTTCTATGAAAAATAACAAAAGCAATTGATTTTTTGACAAGTTTTTATATTTCTTATGAAATTTGTATTAAAACTTTCTTAATGATTCATTAACAAATATCATAAGAACACTTTTTAACTAAACATTTTTTTTTTTTTTTAGAAACAAGAGCATCTAGAAGCATGCTTGGAAAAAATTTATTTGCACACACACAAAAAAAAAAAAAAAAAAAAAAAGAGAGAGAGAGACATGGAAAAAAGCAAAAAAAAAAAAAGAGAGTCAAAGTCAATGGCATACTAGAGGTCTTTTTAAAAAAAAAAAAAACAATAATACTTATTAAAATATACAAACATGAAAATAGTATCTAGAGTTTTTTAAACAGACTTATAATATATTACATAACTAGAATATCATTAGAGATCTTCCGTCTTGAAGTGCTTGAGTATATAGTATAGTCTCTCAATCCTATGCACACCAAGCTATTACAAGATTATAGCAAGGAAAAAGTTACTACAAGGTGAAATGTGGATATTACAAAGATTTAAAAACCACTAAGTCAATCATTTAAAGTTGCATTGTTGTTTAAAAATGTGAAGATTTCTAAATAACTATTGGGATGTGGCAATGTGGGTGTTTTTATAGATGAATATTGAATATTGCTAACAATATTTGGGTGGCCTAGTTGGTAAGATACCATGCCGACTAGTCTCAAGATTTGGGTTCGAGTCTCAACAACTAGTTATGTGTTGATGCTTTTTATATCTCATCTCCATCCCAAACAGTTCAAAAGAATAATAAGTGAACTTCTCAAAAACTAGAAGTATGGAATCTCGCCCGGAACGAGTAAGGTGTTATTATGGTCACGCTCAAGTAAAAATTTTAACTTAAAGATGCTATATGAGGATCCTTTTTGTTTCAAAAACTGCACATTATTAAATCACAATTATTTTTTCAATCCTATTGAAATTGCTATATGAGGATCCTTTTTGTTTCAAAAACTGCACATTATTAAATCACAATTATTCTCTCTCGTCTGCTAATACCATAAAATGAAGGACATGTAGCCCAAGTAGTAGGTAGCCTTTGACTTGGGGGCAATGGCTCCCCAATTTTTTTTTTTAAATATTATAATATCTACTATGCATTAATTTTAGCAATTTTATTATATAAAATTACACTTTATTATCATAATTTAATCATTAATTCTTTTAAGAGTGATGTTATAGTCACAAATGTTTTCTACAATATTTTTAAAAGTTATTGAGTTAACAAATTCTTATTGATTTAAATATAGACCATTTTTTACTTATCAATAACTACTCACTATATCAATAATTTGTAAAAAATAATTGTAACTCTAGCATTTTTTTTTTAAAGACCATAAAAAAATTTATAAATTTAAATTTTAAAACAAAATATACAAGCCCAAAAAAATTAGCCCAATAACAAAAAATACCAATAATAAAGCTAAAAAAAAATTAAATCTAATCAATTTTACCCAAAACAAACAAACTGGCTTTTTAAGAAATTTCGAAACAAAATAATTGTCCTTACCCAACAACACGCATCAAAGTCACAACAACAAAAAAAAAAAAAAACCCACCACAATGGCTAAGCCACCATACACAACCAGCAACAAAGTCGCTCCCTAACTACAAGTCCTGGTTTCTTTCCGATGTAGCCTAATTTACCATACCATACGGTCACTCACACGTTTTGCGCATGTGGTCACCACACATCGACACCTAGATTGAAAAATGAAAACTCACCTCGCATATGACTCTTTTTTTTTAGAAGACCTTCCCCATTGATTTGATTTAACACCCAAGAAAGAAGGTTCTATCCATGAAGGAAAAGTAGAAAACAAATTCTATTCAGAAAATGAAAAGGAATAACGCAACATACGCCCACCAATCACTCCTTGTGACCTAAGTTATGACCTAAGGGCCAAGGTCAGTCTTTCTCTCTTTTTTTTTTTTTTTTTTTTTTTTTGATGAACTCTTTCTCTCTTCATATATATATATATATACATAAAAACCATCAAAATACAGCCACATATCAAAAGCTCCTAAAGTAAACCAAACCAAGACTCAAAACCTTTGTAACTTTTGTGTTAGATATTCATCAATGGCTGGCCTTCAATATTACTTCTTTCTTACAGATTTCTTTTACACTGTATTTGGTTGGGGTGAATTTAGGGGGATGGAAAACATAGGAAGGAAAATAGGGTAGAAAACATTGTTTTCCCCTGTTTAGCAAAAGAGGGAAAATGGGGAAGGAAGGAAAACTGGGAGAAAATTTTCTCTCCCTGGCCCACAAAATTCATCCTCCTAAATCAGGAGGAAAACGCTAAAGAGAAAATGCCCTCATAGCACTTTTACAAAAATGCCCTCTCCAACGTCTACAACAACCCAGCGCGGCAAGAAGAAGGAAGCATAAAATAACCACCAAACCCAGCACCACCACAAACACAGCAACCTAGCACAAAAAATTAACCAAAAATTAACAGAAAAACAATTAGAAAACTCAACTCAAAATCACTGCCCAAAATCAAACCCAACCCAAAATCATCAACTATAATAGAAACATAAAACTCAAATTGTAAAAGAAGAGGAGGAAAGAAAAAGATTCTCAAAAAAAAAAAAAAAAAATTTACCATCAATCACCCTTTTCTTACAATCACAAGTCACAGCACCCAGATATCATTTTATTTTTGACAAACGGATGTTCATCCAAAAACTTTAGCCCAAATTCCATCTAGCCATCCACCCCCAACTCCTCACCCAAAAAAAAAAAGAAGGAGAAGAAAGAGAGCCAGAGATAGAGATAAACTCATGTTCATCCAAAGACTTTAGTCCAAATTCCATTTGGCCATCCACCCCCAACTCCTCACACAAAAAAAATAAAAATGAAGAAGAAGGAGAGGAAAGAGAGGCGGAGAAGATAGAGATAAGATAGAGACAAGAGGAGAGATAAGGTGTTATTATGAATCAAGAAAAAGGAGGAGGGGTTAGGAGGGGGTAGTTGGGAAATAATAAAAAAAGGGTATGGAAATATTATTTTAATAAAAAAAGTGTGTATAATAGATAAATTGATGTGGGTATTTTGTAAAAATGATGATGTAAAATAAAAAATAAATAAATAATTTCTATGTAAAATAGACGAAATTTTTTAAACAGACTGATGCGGTTGCTCTTATCACTTTGCCTCTTTTCATCTTACCTTCACAACACACTAACATCCAGCTGCCAAAGTTCTCTTCTCTCTCTCTTTTTTATTTTTTTTTCTTTTTTTTTCAACGTGACCTGATACGTTATTGTAATTTTTACATTATAATAATAAAAATAATAACATAAATTTATATATATGATGTGGTAAATTTTATATTATTTAATGAGTACAAATAAATTTATTTCTTACATATTATGTAACAAGGGTATAATAGTCGATTTATATAAATTACATATTCCATCCTTCCATTTTTCTCTCAAACCAAACAAAAGAGTTTTCCACTCTCCCACTTTTTCACCCTTCCAACCAAACATATAAGAGGGAAAACTAAATATTTTCCATTCTCTCATTTTTCCATCCTTCCACAATCTTCCATTCTCCCATTTTTCCACTCCTCCATCCAAACGGACCCTTTACCCTCGTCCTAGTTCTGCCAATGGGGACAACAGTAGCAGCAAGCCAGTTCTTCAAGTCCAAATTCAGAAGGCAAATGCAGAAAACATTGAAAAGTGCAAAATTGTGGTCCATAACAATGTGCAAGGCAACAAGAAGTTTTGTTATTAGCCTCCTCCAGCTTCTACTGCTTGCACAGCACTAGTTCCTTCTCCGCCTAATCAAGAAAGAGTTGCGTTGTAAAAGGTTCATTGTGGCAAGCTGTGGCAACAACTACTGCTGCTAAACCATTTTCTTTCTTTGTTTTAGGCTTTAATTTAGCTGTGAATTAAGGTTTTTCTAGGATTTTATCATGGCCTGTGTTGTGTAGTCCGTCACTCTATTTTTTCCCCTTTATGTCGTCTTTCTTATCTAAAAGCATCCATTCGTTAACATCTTTGATTTGAATATGATGAAGTTTTATTCAAAGTTCAAACTTTCTTTTTTGGATTGTTTTATCTACTCTTTTTATATTAGAATATGACTCAAATCTCAAACTGGGCTCATTTATAGTGTTACAAACCTACAAGAATAGACGTTATTGATGGGTATATTTTTTCAATTTCAACCATCAAAATCAGTGACATAATTGTATGGCTTTTTGTAGTGCCCAAGCAATTTATAATTTGTTTGTGTTCCTTAGTTAAGTAAAAATATTTTACGTTCTTTAATAAGTTTATCAAAATCTGAAAATCTTAAAAAACAAAAGTTGTGGCAATTTATATAGTCTAGAACTACTCCAAAAGTAATCAATAAACAAAATTAAAAAACTTTAATTTCCATATTAATTATAGATTGAAAAGTGTTACGTCTATAACATTTTTACAACAAATCATATGTAATTAGTTATTATTGATTTTAATTTGAATTCACAATTTAAATTACTTTTCATTTACCCATAATAACCAATAACAACACACACAGTACAATTTCATGCCTCCTGTTCCAAACTTGAAAATGGTGGAACATGAAAATGAGATCAGTGGCCCTGGCCCATGAACCATCACCCATGCATATACCCAGTTAAAAAACTTAAGGCGAAATAATAGTCAAGGTAGGCTTTTTTTTTTTTTTTTTTTTCACTAGAATTTGGCAAATTTCTCCAAATATGGATGTGAATAAACAATTGATACTTATTTTTCAATCAAATATTTGGCAGAGTATTTTGATTCTATATTTAATTTACGATGTATATTATATATATATATATATCATAATGGAAGAACAAGATGCTATAACTTTATATTAAAAAAAAGAGGAGTGGGAGGGGGGGCTTCATTTATGATAATCTTATGGCAACTTTTAATATTTCCAAATGAACCAACCCGCCTTTCCCTTTTTGAATTATATTAAAAACATAAAAATGAATATATCTAGATTCTGGAAAGCACGCATAAGACAATTACAACACGTGGAAAGTCCAAACTTCATTATTCTTGAAAACAAACCGCTCAATATGCCATGAGAGTATACACTATGCGCACCATGCATTGGTCAAACTAAGTCCAAAAGCACACAGTTCCAAAAATTGGAACACAAATCTCTACGCTTACCATTACCAATAACTTGAACTGAATCCCAATACATATTAACTATATCTCCACCTAGGGGTGGGCAAAAAACCGACGAACTAAACAAACCGGCCAAAATCGATCAAATCGTTGCTAAATTTTCGATTTGGTTTGGTTTCAATTTTGAATTTTTAAAACCGAAAATATTAGGTTCGGTTTTCGGTGGCAGGTTTGAATACACCGAACCGATATATATTTATGTAACACTAAATCACGTTCGCGTCTGTAGCTTAGTGGTATGATGTGGTTTTAATGACTAAGTGTTCTCTTGTTCGAGCCTTCGCCTAAACGTTTTCAAGTTTTTTAATTTTTTAAAACCATTAAAAGTTAAAACCCTAGCATCTTATGTTCTAACCCTTCGACACTTTTCTTTCCAGCTGCCCCTCCACCATTTTTTTTCTCTCTCTCACCCTAGCATTTTATTCCTTTCTCCTCTTCTCAGCACCGACCCCCTCCCTGACTCCCTACCCACAACCCACTTTCTTTCTCACAAGTCACAGCCTCCATTCTTCAGAGTTCAGCCCTCCTCTTCTCTCACTGCTGCACATGCCATTCCACACATCAACCTTCCTACACCGACCTCCACACACCGGCCTTCCTATGTCGGCCTCAACACGCTAGTCTCCACACGCCGGGCTCCCTACGCCAGCCTAATCTTTCCATTCTCACAAAGCCACGATGACCCTCTCTCTCTCTCTTTAATTTCTCCTTAACTTCCTTTCTCTTTTTTATATTCTGGGTTTGTTTAATATTGAATCAATGCTATTGTTTCAATTTTTATGTGCAAATAAAGTTAGGGTTTTGAAAAAACCCATGTGATTCATTGTTTATATTATGGGTTTGTTTTTTTTTTTCAATTTGCTCTCTCTGTTTTAGTGTTTTATATTCAAGGTTTGTTTTTTTTTTTTTTCCTTTGTTTGCTTTCTTAGAAAATAAATAGGAAACCAAAAAAACCCCACTAAAACCAACCGAAACTGAAACCCAACCGAAACCGATTAATTTCCAATTACTTCGGTCGGTTTTGGTTGAGAATTTCACAAATTGAAAATTTCGATTTTAGTTGGCCAACACTTAGAAAACCGATTGAAACCAAACCGATGCACCCCTATCTTCACCCGTTTTACCCTTTAAAAATTTCAGATCCTCTATAATTCCTAGGATATTCTACTAAATATATTTTTTTTAAATCCTAACCATTCTTTTAAAAATGTAATGGTCTAGAAATTAACATCGTTAAGGACACCGTTTGCAAAAAGACTCTGTTAATCAACATTATAGATGACATTTTATATAATATGTTGCTCTCTTGAAAACAAACAAAGTTTTGGCTTATTAGGTTTGTTTCTTTCTAAAAAACATGGCATCAAACAAATCCATGAAGTAAAGTTTGTTAAATTCACAAATAGGAGCAAGTGGTGACTATTATGGCTTGAGTGTTTGAATTTCAGCATAGGTTTGCTGATTTCAAGTGATGTGTGGGAAGGAATTTGTGTTACGGTGGTGTAAGGTGTTGTATGATTTGGTCTATATGTGGTTGAGGGTAAGAAATAGGTCCTGATCTATTCAAAGATTTGGCTCTGGGTTTTATTTAATGTTTTTTTCAACACAACTCAAGCATTTCATTAGAACAAAAACATGATATTTACATCATGACAAAATTTAGGTACAATATCTTAGGTGTTGTTCCTTAGGTTTCTCTTTTAAAATTCAACCATATGGTTACTTAATTAAAAAACACACTTCCATCCTATAAGAAAAATCCACACTGTAAAATCTTAAGAAGAGAACCTCAGGAACAGCACCTAAGTACTGTATCTAAGTCTAACCCTTTACATCAAGATTGCAAGTGCAAACTTTAGTTCTAACTGGTTTTCAATTCATAGTACCAGCTAAAATTGGTTTCCAATTCTAATTGATTTTCAATTCATAATACTAGCTGGAATGATACACCCTGAAAGAATCTTGCACAACAATGTATATTTCATACAATGGGACTAATTCTTCATCTAAGTTTTTTTTATTTTAAATTTTTGCTTCCAAAGAAAATTTTTATTTTCTTGGAAAATTTTGGAATACCTTGAATTATGGTAAAGGAGAAAAAAAATATTTTATATTATTTTATTTGATAATGAATAGGCCTTCAAGTCACTAGCTTTAAAAATTCCATCATGTTTGTTCATCTCTCAAAAAAAAAAAAAAAAAAAAAACAAAAACAACAACAACAACAACAATAACGACAACAACGAACAAACAAACAAACAAAGTATAAGGTTGTTAACCATGTAGAGAGGTAAAATTCACGACCTATCACGAGTTGACACATCATACTACCAAGGCTACAAAATATGGCCAATTACAAAGACCACATATTGCTACTAGGTTTTGTTATCACTACTCAGAAACTAACAGAAATTTGCCAAGTGTCATTGAAATCGGGGCATAAAATGCATGCAAAAATCAAACACACATCAGCATGTATAAACAATGACATAAGCAGCCCAATGCTTGTAAGTAATAACATAGACAGTCTAATCGGGTGCTAACATATGTCATCTTGAAAATCAAACATTTTGGCCAATCAAAAGATGCCACATGTCTTGGAGAAAAAGTCTTAAAGCCCCTCCAATCAGACTGTGACACATGTCACCAATCAAATTTCAGCAAGTATCGCTCACCCACCTCCAAACTCCTATAAATAGAAGCCTTCTCAATGCATTTCTACACACGAAGATATTTAGAGCATAGCAAGCATCAGAGAAGTTTTAGAAGCACCCAGAAGTATAAAAGCTCTGTAGGAATCGAGCCTTAAAACCTTCAAAAACTTCAAGAACTTCAACCTCAAAATCGAAGAACATTCGAAGCAGAACCATCCAAACTATCTCCTAGATCTTAAAGTTTGCTGGAATCAAGTTCAAAAGCCTCCAAAAACCTTAACAAACCATAAATCAGCAAAAATCTACGGATTCAAGCCTCCAAAGCACTGAAAAACTTTCACCACAAACTTTTGAAGACAAAGAACACACGAAGAACACAAAGAACAAAGAATTTCTAACAAGCTTATAGCTAAAGATTCATTGTAATTCTGTTAAAGGGTCTTCGATCCATCTTTCAGCCAAATTGAATGATATTTTGGTGCTCAAGTCAAAATCACATTATTACAATTCTAATCAACAAGACTTGCAGGGAGATTAAATCAAATGATCACTCTTTTGTAATCATAGAGAATCGTACCACATATTCATCAATACAAATTTGCATTTGTAAAACCATTTTACTTGTTTGATTTATTTCAAACTATAAATTTAGTCGTCTACAAACCAAATTCAACAATCTCCACATCTAGAATAAACAAATAATCAAAATGTAAAAGCTCAGATTTGGATATGAAACAATTATGTACATAAAAATGCATGATGATTTGAAGAGATTGACTAGTAGAAGATGATGAAAACCAAAATTTTGGAAAAAATTTCGGATGATTCTAGAGAGGATGAGAGATAGAGTTTTGCTTTTGCGAAGAGGTTTTGAGATTTTTTTTTTTTTTTTTTTTTTTCCAGTGTTAACATTTTTTTTTTTGGATAATGGAATGTTAACATTGAATAGGTAATTGTTTTGTTTGCACTATTATTTTATGGATATTGTTAGTGGATTGCTGAAATGGCAAAATCTGGACCATTATTTTTTAAAAGAACAATCGGGATTTAAGGAAATCCATTTGGTAGAGTTCCTAGAAACTCTAGAAAATCTAAATCTCCATTTAAATACATGTAAAATGGTAATGATATTATGCAAAAAAATAAAAGAAATATACATAGCTACATCCTCTTTAGTCTTAACTATAACTCTAGAAGTGCTTGTGAGTTGCGACTCTTTCTGGTTCTATATTGAATTAAAAAATTAAGCTTTCATGCTTGGCCTTTAGTACAATTTCTTCCCTTCAGATTTCTTTTACCCTTGTCTATAGCCTGTAGCCTTAGACTCTACTTGCAATGCAATTCTTCTACTTCAAACCCAAAAAAGAAACAACGTGGACAATTTTAATGAGCAGCCAAATGAAAAAAAAAATAATAAAAAAAAAATAAAAATAAACATACATGACAAGAAGTTGATCAAAGGTCCTTTCTACATAGCTAAGAAAAAGGAAGGTAGTGTTAATGACCAAGTTGATCATGGAAAATATCTCAAAACTCTCACCAAACCTGCTTTCTTGTGGGATTTGAGAGAGATGATTGATAGATACCTTCGATATCTTGATTTCGGAACTTGAAACCAATACCTAGTGGTTGGTAGACTAGGCATGTCCATGCCTATCTCTTGATCAAAGTTGTAGTTTGTGTACAAAGGTCCCATCTTTCTGAGTTGCGGGAGAGATGATTGATAGGCATCTTGGATAGCTTGATTCCTAAACTAGAACCCACCATCTAATGGTAGTCTGGGCATGTCCATGTATGTCTCTTGATCAGAGATGTAGTTTGTGTACAAAGCTCCCATCTGTGTAGTGTTTAGGAGAGATGATTGATGGACATCTTGAAAATGTTGAATTCTGAGTTTCAACCCTCTACCTACTAGTAGATTGTTTATGTCCACGCCAATGTCCACATCTTGATGAAGTCTGTATATCTTCTTGCTTGGCTGAGTTCCTTCTAAATTAAAGACTTGGCCAATGCGGATTTTTAACTTGAACGTTGGTGCCTGATGAAGTATCAATACCAATAGTAATAGCATAGTTGTAGTTTAGGAGAAATGAATGGTAGACAGTTTGGAGAGACAAAGGGGCTGTTTGGATGAAAAAAAATGATCATTTATTACTTATCACTAAAATATCATCACTCATCACTTATCACTGAAAATACCCAAACTTCCTAAGGTGACATATTTGGTACTTGCTTCCAACTTTTGATAACTCAACAAATTTTACTTTTTGTGGGACCCACGATTGATTTGGTGCAACTTTTACTTATTATTATTATTATTTTTTTTTTGTTCCTTCTTCAACCCCCAATACCCAAACTCACCAAACCCAGGAGCTTCTTATTTCTTTTTCTTTTTTCTTTTTTCTTTTTTCTTTTTTCCTTCAACCCCTAATACCCCTAACAACCACTCACCGAACCTAGGAGCTTCTTATTTCTTTTTTTCCTTCAACCCCCAATACCCACAACAACCACTTCAATTTTGAGCTTGAAGTACAAACCCAGAAAATTCATTAGCATCCTCGACAGACCCATCTTCGATCTGAAACAAATACTATTTGGTGCTCACTTTAGACAACTACTATTTTTCCATTGATGAGAAGAAAGCTTTGTGCTTGAGAATGACTAAAACAAATTCCAGAAACAACTTTGGTTGTGGTGACCAAGGACTTGGTGAATTTAATGGAAGATGATGTTTCAGCTAAAGAAGCAGTAGATGTGAAGAAAGGAAGAAGGGGACAACACAAAGCATTGAGTCCCACAAATTCCATTTAATTACCAAATTGTTATGTAACTCATAACTCAAGTATCTGAAAACACCTCAAACTTGTTTTCAGTGTTCATAACTCATTACTCACTTTGGTAAGAATTGGGTGATGAAAACAAAATCTAAAAACACATCCAAATAAGCTATTGCTCTATGGGACCCACCATTTTTGAGTGATAAGTGATGAAAACAGAGTGATAGATAATGGAAACACCAAAATCCAAATAGCCCTAATTCTTAGGCTCAAACCCACTAGGCAATGATAGTGGAGAATGGACTGAGTGTTAGTGGTTAACAACCCATGACAATACCTATCTCTTGATGAAGTCTGCAATTTTGTTGCTTTGTTAGGTTCCCTCTAAATCAAAGACTTGGTTAAAACATTCGCAACCCAAATGGCATATGGCATGTGTTTAGATATTTTACCATCACAGCCTTCAAATCTTGCTCCAGCCGGACTTGTAAAAAGTGCCAATTGTATTTACAATACTGCTATAGTACCATCTTATTTCTAAGATGGTACTGTAGCAACATTGTATAATTATAAATTATTATTATATTATCTATGCCTCTCTTTCTATAGTACCATCTTCTCTCTCTTCCTTTCTGCTTTCTCTTCTTCTTGCTCTCTGATTCTGCTCATTGCCTTCACTCTACACTAAACTCTCACCAACCCAATGGAAACGCAATGCAAGCAGTCATCATCCTCTTCGTCTCTCTGATCGGCATGGTGGCATGGTTGAGTTGGAGATTGGTGAGATCAATGGCGGTGGGTCTCCACGTTTTTCCTTCTCTGGCAACTCTCTCTCTCTCTCTCTCTCTCTCTCTTTCATTTTTCCTTCTCCGTGTGGGTCAACAAAATCAACTTCCTTCAAGCTTCCCAACGGCGAATCCACTTCCTTTGAGCTTTGGTGGTGGTGGCTCTGGTTTTTGATTGTGGGTTGCTTTTTTTTTTTTTTTTGGTGGTGTTGATGGTCGGAGAGGGTGGTGGTGGTGGTGGTGGTGTTGATGGTTGAAGAGGGCAATAGGTGCAGTGGCGTGGCTGCGTGGGTCTGGTCTTTTCTCTGGGTTTTTTTTTTTTTTTTTTGGTGTTAACCGTAGATTATGGTTTGCTAATGGTGATGGTGGTGGTGTCAATGTGTGTAGTGTAGCGGTGGTGGTGATTGTGGTTCTTGAACATAAAGAAAGAGAGAAAGAATTCTAGGTTTTTTTTTTTTGGTGGTGTTGACGGTAGATTATGGGTTGCTAGTGATAGTGGTGGTGTAAAATTGTATTATATAATTGATAAATTGGCTTTTTGGGATAGTAAAATAGGATGAGATGAGAATTCCGGCTGTGGATGCTCTCATCCATAGCAGTGGAGCTAAAAATTTAGTTTTTTAGCTCCACAAAAAATTACTTTATCTATTTTATCTATCCACCAAAAATTATTTTATAAATTTTACCTATACACATGCTACAACAGTTAATTTATTTTAGCTTCCAACACAATAAAATAATATATCACACTACCCAAAAAAATCCCAGCACCAACCACAACCACCTCTACCATCAGCCACAACCACAACCACAACCACAACCATAGCCACAACCACCGCCACCACCGCCACCACCATTCATTAACCAGAGAAACCCAGCCACCATTCATCAACCATTAACAAACCCCATTCATCAACCATCAACAAAATCAAAACCCATTCATCAAAATAAAAATAGAACCCATCATCCACCATCAAATTAGCCAAAAGCCACCACGAAACCAGAGAAACCCAGCCACCATTCATCAACCATCAACTAACCCCATTCATCAACCATTAACAAAATCAAAACCCATTCATCAAAATAAAAATAGAACCACAGTGACAAAATCAAAACCCAGCATCGACGATCATGGGTCTTAGTGTTTGAGATGGAGAAAGATTGAGAGACCGAGTAGAGAAAAAATGAGATAGCAGAGAGATAGGGGCGGAGAACAAATAGATCAATCGGCAGCGTGGGTCTGAGGCGATCGGTGGCTTGGGACGGCTGGGTCGGGTCGGCGGCGGTGAATGAGGGAGCTTGAGAGAGTGACGGTGAGAGAGGAGAGTGACTGAGAGAGAGAATAATGAAAAAAAAAAAAAAGGCAAGTGGTATTATTTTAATCACGAACAGAATAAAAATAATATATATTTTTTAGTTCTGATGAACAGTGCACATCTGTCTATAGATGTGCACTGTAGCAATGGAGCTAAAAAAAAAAGATTTAGCTCCACTACTAAAGCAAGATTTTAGTGTTTGAGGCGCTAAAATATGGCAATATACCAATATAGCACCGCAGCTGTGAGTGCTCTTATTGCATGAATTTCCTAGCTTCAGCATAAGTGACTAATAAAGTATAAATCCTAGTTTTAGTACAAGTAACAGTACTTGTTGTATGATTGTAACTAATACTTGCTTTTGATTGGTAGGTCCCAAGTAAGGTTTCAATCTCAATAGTTGTAGTAAAGTCATTGTTTGGGAGAGGTGATTAGCACGCAATCAAATGATTCCTAGTTCACCACATTGTTTGGATAGGCTACTGCTAATATTGGCACTCGAAAGAATGCACATATTTGCTATTCACACATTTTCCTATATGATTAAAACCTGAACCCAAACCCCTCTTCTTAATATTCTGAATAATGCAAAGGATTAACTTGCTGCATAGTTATGGGTTTGCTCCCCCCAGCGAATCCCTAGCGAGAATCTCATGCATAATCCACTTGGTTTTGCTCATTCTGCTGTCTTTTTCATATACCTAGGACATAGAGTTTTAAAATTTTGGATTTTTTTTTGAAAATTTTACAAAGTTACTCATAGAATTCTAGGACATAGAGTTTTTTTAAATTTAAAATAGCTAAAATTATTAAGTCAATGATTATTTTGGTAATAGCGAAGATAATATAATTGTAGAGTTTTTCTTTAATTGATAGTGAAAATTATTAAGTCACTTAATTATCAGAGTTTTTGTTGTTGTAATTTTCATATATTTTTATTACTTTCGTATAAAAAAGCTGTAATATAATATTTAATTAATAGTTTAGAAATTATATGTATTTCAAAATTTTATTTAATTCATATGTATGTTGGGGTTATGTTTAAGTTAGTTAGCTTGATTTATTTTGATAGTTTGAGATTTAGTTTTGATGAAAATGAAATGGTAATTAGTTGTAAAGGTGTGAATTTTATTTATTGAATAATGGGTTGAATGAAAAATAAAACATAAAAATAAAAACCTTTTTTTAAGTCTCAAAAAATTGCCTCAACCCACCAACCAAACTTAGGGTGTTTTTGTTTGGAGGTAAAATAGAGTGGATGGAAAACTTTTGAGAGAAAATGGGAAGGAAATTTTTTTTTTGTGGGTGTTTGGTTGGAGGGAGGGGAGTGAAAAAATTTGGTGGGGCCCAGGTGTTTTCTCTCTGGGCCCACCAGAATGGAGAGAAAATTGAGTGAGAGGAATTTGATAGGTAAATGACAAAAATGCCCATGTGCACTTGCATATGGGCTTGTCCAATCCGTTAGTTTTTTTTTTTTTTTTAGTTTGGTCTGTACATTGCCTCTCCCTTTTTCTTTTTTTATTTTTATTGAATTCCTGAGCAAGCTTTCGTTGCTCTTTTTTTTATTTTTTTATTTTTTATTTTTTCTTTAGACGTGATTTTTTTTTTTTTTAGATATGATTTTTATTTCCTAATAAATTTGGGTGATTGCTTTTTTTGTCAATTTTTTTTTAATAGGGTATAATTTTTTAACAAGGGTATATGAGTAAATTTATATAAACACATTTTTTCCATCCCTCAATTTTTCTATTCCCAACTAAACAAAAAGGAGGGAAATTAAAGTCTTCAACCCCTCACTTTTCCACTCTCCTACCATTTTCTATCCTCCCACTTTTCCATTCCTCCAACCAAACAAACCCTTAATTCCAACGAGTTGGGTTAAGTTCACATTTTCTCAACCCAAAGAAATCAAGTTGGGTTAAAAAAATACCCAAAACCCAATACAATCTATACACACCTCTAATATAGATAGTAATAATGCAACTAAGATTAAATAATATTCTTTCTAACGGTCATAATACCACAAAAGCCCTAAACCTGTAGCCTTAATGCAAGAGTTTGATGTGATTTTATTAGTCCAAAACAATTATAAGAGATTTTAAACAAATAAGTTTTTATTTATTTATTTATTTATTTATTCTTATTATCATTAGAGAGTTGGAGAATGAGGATTTGAATTTTGAACCCTAAACTTTTCTGTTAAAAACATCATAAAATGTCATTTGAATTATACCAATTTTGGAATCTGTAGTGCCAAACACCACCTTAAGTATTGTAGGAAAATTTGAAGTTTGAACATATTAGTGCTAGAAAATGGTTCAACAAGACATTGAGATGTGTGGCCCAAGAGCCATCACCATATCCCCTGTTAAAAACTTCAGGCGAAATAATAGTCAAGGTAATTTTTTTTCTTCTCTATTTAATTATATATATATATATATATTCTTTTACATTTTTAAAAATAAATTTCTAAATATTGGTTGGTTGATTTGGAAATATTAAAAATTGCCATAATAGAAAGTTAGTGCATCTTTAAAAAAAAAAAAAAAAATTATGGGAAAGTCAGAGCATCTTGTTCTCCCGTTAATATATATATGTGTTTGTGTGTGTGTGTATAGGGTTTGACTTACCTTTTAATTGGAGAAATCCTTTTTTTTTTTTTTAAATATATAATGACAGCATCTTGTTCTCCTGTTAATATATATATGTGTGTGTGTAGGGTTTGACTTAGCTTTTAATTGGACACATCCTTTTGTTTTAAGAGGGGTGATATGTCTACAATAATTTTACAACATTTTTACAACAAATCACAGGTGATTAGTTGTTATTGGTTCAAATTTGAAATTAATACTAAGATTACTTTTTTGCCCCAACAATAATAACCTGCCACTTAGGATTTGTTGTAAAAATGTTATAGACATATCATTTCTCTTGTTTTAAATATACAATGACAAACGATAATAAGTTTTAATTTTTACATTTTATTTAGTTAATGGATGATGTAGCAATTTTTCATTAAAATAAAAAAAAAATTTCAATTAAAAAAGTATTAGAGGTAAACCAAAACTATATATATATATATATATATATTCTAGAAAGCACACATAAAAGAATTACAGCACATGGATGGTCCAAATCATCCAAAATTCCGTTGGCTCCATACTCATTATTCTTGAAAACAAACCACGAAATAGGTTGTGGGAATGTACACAGTGCGCACTATCTATTGGTCAAACCACGACCAAAAGCACATTAACCAAAATTAGAACACAAATTTCCATGCTTACCAAATACATGTCAAATGGTAATGGCAAAACAGCTCTTCCGCTACAAAGTACAAGCCCGTAAGAGAAGTATGATAGATAAAATGAAATGACTTTTGATATAAAATTGACTCTCTTATTTTAATCGTAAATCTCTACTAATTTTCCAAACATTGGACATATGAAACTAAGCTAAGTCATTTGATATAATTGAAGATGGTTTAGTTTATCCAAGTTGTTACGTGCCTTAACTTGATTTACAAATTCAAATTAAAAAAAAATTGTAAACCCACTATCAAAAAATTCACTAAAGAAAATTAATGAGCATACGTGTAGCAAATGACAGTTACTATGATTCCGAACCATTAAAATTTATTGAAAGGTAGAACTTTTTTGGTTAAATTAAACTTTGAATCTTATTACAAACTTAGAATTAGGAAGTTTTTGAAAATTTTATAGTCAAAGAGTTTCACGAAAATAAAATTTAAAAAAGAAAAATATTAGAATTTGGCACTAGTGTTTAGTGACAATTGGAAGGAGCTGTTTAGTAGACAAATTCTAATACATATTTTCAGTTTTTAAACAATATTACACAGATTTTTACGCATTTTTTTACCCACACTAATTTTTAAACACCAAGACATATATTTTCAAATACGTATACCACACACTCTTAAACTTTTGTACTTTTGTACTATGCCAAATAATAATTTACCCATAGCCCATAGGGTCTCTCTCTTTGCATTTAAACCCACTGGTACTGTAGGGCAGCTTTGTAACAAAACCCAAAATTTGTGGGTCCACACATAATTTAAATTCATACATCCCGCTCTCTCATTCTCTCTCTTCACCCATAAGTTTTGTTAAAAAAACCCCAAACGCTCTCTCACTCTCACTCTCTCTCTCTCAAAATACAAATCCCAAAGCGCTCTCTCTTCCTCTCTCTCTCTCTCTCTCTCTCCCCACAAATCCCAAAGCGCTCTCCCTTCTACTCCTAGGTAAGATCAGTTTCTCTCTCTCTCTCTCTCTGTGTTTGGTTACCGAGAAAGTGGAGGAAAAATGAGTCTTAAGTGATCTGATAGGGTTATTATGTGTGAAATTGTTTTTCTCTTTATGTGTCCGATTCTGTTAGTGTATTGATGGTGTTCGATGTTGTGTTCTGATGTTGGGGTTTTTTTTTGGGAGTTTTTCGATTCGTCTCTCCAAAAAAAAATTAGGGTTTACAGTTCAAAACAGATGCGATTTTTTCTCTTTCTTTCTTCAATTCGTTTCTGATTTCTCTCTTTCAACTCATGTTTAGCATAACATATATATAATTTTTATCATGTTAAAAGTGCGTCCCTTGCATTTTCAAATGGAACTGCATCTTCTGCGGCTTCTTTAATTTAATCTTAACATGCATGGATAACTCAAACTGCTGCTGCTCCTCTTTTGCAGATAAATAAGAAATGTTGCCTGCGACAAATTTCATGTTACTAATAGAAGATAGATCACTGAATCAATCATGGAGGATTACAGAATATAAGTTCCCCTAAATTCTGACTTAATTTTTTCTCATTGAAATCGCCTTTCTTTTATATTAATTACAGAATGTAGAAATTTATTTTATACTATGCCTTGCAATATTAAATTGTGATATTTTTATTTATGTGTGTGTGTGTGTAAAACTGTTCTCTTTTACAAGGCTGGTAAATTATTTTTAATGTTATGTGTATATATATATATATATATATATATATAAATTTATGGGTTTAAAATTGTCACTTTGTTAACACAAATTGGTGTTTGGACTGAGTATTTCTGGCTCTGTTTGTTTGGTTTTAACTACTTCCTGTCCTACCCGGCTTGTTTGTCTTGGTTGCTTTTTTTCCTGCTGCCATCTACTTGGACTTATCACAGCTTTTCAGAATATGAGATCATCATTGTTGTCATTTTGGCAACCATGTAGGAAACGAGTTGTTTGTTTTAAACATCGTCGTTCTAAACGCTAGGGTAAGTATTGGGTTTACTTTTAGAGGAGTTCTTCTATTCATTGTTTTGCAACTTTGCAATTCTTGGTGTTTTAAAAAAAAAAAAAATCTCAATCATGGCTTGTTTACAGCAGATGGAATTTTCTTTTGGGTGCTTGGCAAGGCAGGTGGCGGAGTTTGATTTGGTGATATGCTCTCTCTCTCTCTCTCATCCTTCTGTATTGTTACTCTTACAATCTCCACTTATAAGTACAGTTTCTGGTTGTTTTAATTTTTTCAAAGAGTTGCAGTGTTTGCTTTTTTTAGGCTTTGAATCCAAGAGGATTATAAATTGCAGTAGCTTAATGAGGTTTGAAACTTCCAATCCTATTCTTTTCCCTGCCCACTTGTCTTGTTTTTGTCATTGTGTTGGTATGCTCATAACTAATTTGAATGTGCTAATGCCTCTTATTGGTGTGGAGTAGTTAAATTTAATATGGTTGGCATGAGAAAAATAATGTGGGTTTTTGCGTTTGTGGATTTTAATTAATTCCATCAGTCTCAACATATTTTTAGTTGGCTACTTTTTAAGGAGTTTGTTGTAGTAAACTTGGCTACTAACGATTTTCTTATAAATTTTAAATTTACTGTTCTCTTAAACTTGATACTATCCCTTCTTGAATTTATTTTGTGGATTTTTGGTGCTTGGTAGTTTTGAAGGTATGAATGTTTTGGCAAAGTTGGCTTTACTAGATCAATTTGCTTCATTTTTTTTTTAAGAGTACAATAATGTAACTTTCCATTCCCTTCCTGTTGGCTTGCTGGTTATTATGTGTTCAAGTATTTAAATATTTGCTTTGTAAATGAAAATTGGTGCCTGCATTTATTTCAGGCTTTTTAGGCTGCATTTGCTTGCCTTGCTTAGCAGTTTGTCCTGGTTCCTTTTTCTATTGCCATCAATTTGCACTTATGACAACTTTTTTGAACTTAAGCTCATTGGAAAATACAAAAGGGAACGTGGAACCTAAGTTCATCTATTTGTTTCCCCTCTTATTCCTTTTGGAGATTTTGTCAATATCGTGAGTCATTATTTTTGGGCTATCTAATAGGGTAAACATTTGGGTGCTTTAAACGTGTGCTTCTTTACATATTCATCATGTAGGATTTCAAACTTTTTACTTGTATGGGTTTGTCTTGTTTTGTTGGACTAGGCATGGGGATGCTTTGGGGTTTTGTGACTATGTTACCTCAATTACCATGTTTAAAAAATTTAATGCTGGTATAGCTACCTGGCCAACAAAGTTTGATCAGGAACTAAGGCCATAGTTTCTCTTTCTTTCTTGAGTTCAATATTCTTCTCCTAAAATTTAAAGGTTTAATTATTGGATTAAGATTTTTATGAGTAAGAAAACTAATTTGTTGGAGTGACATTGGGTTGAGATCATGATTCTCTTTTGTTTTCTCAACAATCTTGTGTTGGTACTTTTCTCCTTTTGTGCCTTAAAAATTATATATTGAATAGGGATATTTATCATAACTTTTTTGCTACTGTGTTTTAGATTTTATTTACCTTTGATCTTAATACTCCCTTAACTACTTGGTTGACAAAAATAATTTGCTGGAGCGACAAAATTTGGTGTTTCGATTGTGTGTATTTCTTACTCCATTTGTTTGGTTTTAACTAAATTTCAGTTCTACCCGTCTTGTTTGTCTAGTTTGTTTGTTTGTTTGTTTTTTTTTTTCCTTTCTTCCATGTACTTGTACTTTTCACAACTTTTCAGAATATAAGATCATCAATTTTGTCATTTGGCAGCCATATAAGAAATGAGTTGTACGCTTTAATCATCATTCTAAATGCAAGGGAAGTATTGGATTTACTTTTAGAGAATATTTCTTCTGTTCATTGTTTTGTAACATTTGCAATTCAGGGTGCATTTTAAAAATCTCAATCATGACATGTTGAGAGCAAATGGAATTTCTTTTGGGTGCTTGGTAGGGCAAGTGGCAGAGTTTGATTTGGTGATAAGCTCTCACTGTCTCTCTTATGCTTCTGTTTTTTTTACACTCTTACAATCCTAACTTTATAATGACAGTTTCTGCTTGTTTTAATTCTTTCAAATACTGGTGTAGTGTTTGTTTGTCATAGGCTTTGTTTCTAAGAGGATTAAAAATTACAGTCTTTCTTAATTATGGTTTGAAATTTTCATCCGAATTCTTTTCCCTTTGTCCTGTATTGTTGTTTTAGTCATTCTTTGTGTTGGTGAATCCTGGCCATACATTAATTAAAACCAACTCTGGCTCCACCTTAGATTAAATCCTGGTCATACATTTAAACCTTAATTAATTTTTTTGAAAAGACATGAATTGTCCAAAAAATAATTTACTGTGTATCAGCTGATTTCCACGGACTCATATTAGATTAAAAGAACTTCTTAAACTTAGTAGGGTCAATGAGCTAGTTTAGGGCATCCACAATGGATAATTCTTGTCCATCCAGCCCAATGGTACAACATCACTAATTTCAATGTGCATCTCTCCATGAGAGGTTCGTTATGCAAATGCTGATTTGTTCTGATATATATTATAGTTGATAAAGAGTTAAACTAATTTAAATTTCTCGTTAGTCAGGACTAAGTGAATTTTTTAAAGAGTCTTTAGTTATAATATGTTGTCTGGCTTCTTTGTTATTTGCAGCTATCTATTGTCAGCCACATTCTGTCTCTAGCCTCTTGTGCATCAGATCCTCCATTCCCTATATTTTCCAGGGATGCCGTTGTGCATGTGGTTCAAACAGTTGTTGATTGTTTTTTTGGAAATGTGCTTTGCCTTTCTACATTCTTTGATTTATCTGTGTTCCTTTGTGGAGCCTTATCATATTTGTTCTCACTGGACTTATGCAGGGAGGAGAATCCTATAACTGCTGGTGTTGTTGATAAGATTAACATTTTTTCGCCCAGATAGAGTTTTCATGGTGATGTTGCATTTTCATGCAATATGTTTTTGTTTCCGGGTTTTCTGAAATTTCTCTTGCAAAATCCAGATCTCTTTCTTATTTCTTTGTGTTTCATTGCATTGTGCAGTTTTTGGTGGAAATGCAGTATAAAATAGCGGCAGCTGTTCTTTGTAGGCATAAATGCCATCAGTTGGCTGTAATTGAGGTTATTATAAATATTCTTGGGCACAGAGCTGCTGTTTCAGGTATTTCTAAGTGAGTTTATATTGAGAAGCTTTATGTATTTGTTGTTAGTATGAGGTACTTAGAATTTGCCCATTAGTATCTATTTATATATGTTAAGATGTGGTTGAGGTGGACAGGAAGCGGTGCTGTTGTTTAAGGCCTCATATGTTTAAATTCCCCTTTAAAAAGTGTTCTCAGATGTTGTGGGGCCTGGAGGTTTAGACTAGGATGCACGGACACCTCATTAGATTTAGGCTTCAAAATATTTTATTTTAATAGCTCTGTTCAAGTAGTTTTGAAGTCAGCTCGCAGCCACTTTTGTTGTCTTTTCATCTCTGTTCTCTCTTATCTATGTTTTATAATTACTTTGTCTTTCTCCCCCCAGATCTCTCTTCTTTTTATTTTTTATTTTTTGTAGTTTTTCTCTAAGTTTCAATTATTAGTGAGGGTATATGATGACTTGCTGGATGTTCTTAATGTTATTTGGGATGGTTGCTTTCTGATTGGCTTATTTTCTTTTATATTTTGGATTTTCTTGGTATGGGGGTGCCACACTTTTTTTTTTCTTTATCATTTGTGAATATTTTTTTTACTTAATGCTGTGAATTTGTTGTTTGAAAATTGGGCTATGAATTAGTTTTCCTTTTATACTGGGCTAATTTTGTTCAATTATGTCACATTGCTGTCAATATGACTTCTCATTGAGATTGTCTACTGTCGAATTTATGCTGTTATCTTTTCAACTTAATTGATGCTGTTACCTACAAAAACGCTTTACTTAAAAAAGAAAAATACTAATGTGATCACAAATCCTTAACAAATTTTTTTAATCTCATGACAATTCAATTTCTATCATTTGGGTCAGTCATGATAAACCCATTGAGGTTAAATACACTAGTTTTGCCAGTGCATGGTTTATTTGGGAGTTCTTTATAATGACCCCACTACTCCCTCCCCAAAAAATATACTGCTTTGTTCTGCGGTCTGTGAAGTCTTCAAGTTATAGCTGAAAATCCCAATCCACAACGGTAATCAAAATCTTGTTCCACAAAAGTAAAGGTTTTAGTTACTACATCAAGTGCAGTAGAAATGGCAACATCTTTGTGGGACCAGGTATTATCTACATGCACACAAACTTATAAATTTGTGTTTATTTTATGCTGTAATATTTGGCTTTTAACTTCAACAAAATTGGATTTAGTTATTTATCATTAATTGGGCTTAAGTCTTTGTTTGACTAAGATCATTAAATGTGACAGTGTTTTGGTCCATTGTTCTTTTCCATAATGTTTTATTTGTTTCGAGGTATATTGGCTTTTTATTGATCATCTTCTTGTGGCTAAATTAGCAATCCATTTACTTCTTTGTCATTTATCTGACATTGATTGTTTACTTTATAGATCTATGGTTCGTATTTTACTACTATGATGTACATTGGGTATTGGTGTGAAGAGCATTTGAATAGCCTCATATTGGGGAGTACAGATATCTCCCATAATAAAATGGTAAGACTCATTGAGATACTGTGTGCCTTACCCATTTTGGATATAGAGGTTTCTCCCCATTTTGGTAAGACCAATTTGTTGTAGAAACCGTGTGCCATACGCATTTTGGATATGGAGGTTTTTCCCCCCTGCTATTCAGGATCGTGTTTATGGACCAATTTGTTGTAGAAAAATAGATTGCCACTAAGGATCCATGTGATCTTCAACTACATTTGAACTGTTATTTTTTCTGTTTTTGTCCTCTGCATTCTTGAAGATTCTCGTAATTCCTTTCTTTTTTGTTTGTTTGGGTCTTCTTGATCACCAGTTAGCACTTCATGTTGAAATGCTAGTCTTTGCAGTCACTCAAATCAATGAACCTGATAGCTTGTATGGGATGATCCTGTCAAATAAGGTTAGTTTATATTATTTACCTTTCTGGATGTCCTTATAACCCATTATCAGTATCTTTTGTACCCTTGTGCTGATTGTGTGTAGTGCTACTTGGAGTGCTGTGTTTAGGTAGATTTTTTGTGTAGCACCGTGCCCCTCCCCCCAAAAAACACAACCTAAAAAGGGTGGGCGGGGAGCAGGGGGAGACAAACAGAACAGGAAAGAGAGTGTGTCCCTTGCATTTTCAAAAGGAACTGCATCTTTTGTGGCTTCTTTAATTTAATCTTGACATGCATGGATAACTCAAACTGCTGCTGCTTCTCTTTAGCGGATAAATAAGAAATGTTGCCTGCAACAAATTTCATGTTACTTATAGAAGATAGATCAGTGAATCAATTATGGAGGATTACAGAACATAAGTTCCCCTAAATTTTGACTTAATTTTTTCTCATCAAAATCATCTTTCTTTTATATTAATTACAGAATGTAGAAGTTTATTTTATAGTATGCCTTGCAATATTAAATTTTGACAACATTTAATTCATTTATATATATATATATATATATATTTATGTATATATATAAAAATTTATGGGTTTAAAATCGTCACTTTGTTAACGCAAATTGGTGTTTGGACTGTGTGTTTCTGGCTCTGTTTGTTTGGTTTTAACTACATCCTGTCCTACCCAGCTTGTTTGTCCTGGTTGCTTTTTTCCTGCTGCCATCTACTTATACTTGTAACAACTTTTCAGAATATGAGATCATCATTGTTGTCATTGGCAACCATGTAGGAAACAAGTTGTTTGTTCTAAACATTGTTGTTCTAAATTCTAGGTTAAGTATTGGGTTTTCTTTTAGAGTTCTTCCATTCATTGTTTTCCAACTTTGCAATTCTTAGGGTTTTTTTAAAATCTCAATCATGACTTGTTTACAGCAGATGGAATTTTCTTTTGGGTGCTTGGCAAGGCAGGTGGCGGAGTTTGATTTGGTGATATGCTCTCTCTCTCTCTCTCTTGTCCTTCTGTATTTGTTACTCTTACAATCCTCACTTTATAAGTACAGTTTCTCGTTGTTTTAATTCTTTCAAACAGTTGCATTGTTTGCTTTTTTTAGGCTTTGATTCCAAGAGGATTATAAATTACAGTAGCTTAATGAGGGTTTGAAACTTCCAATCCAATTTTTTTCCCTTTGTCCCCTTATCTTGTTTTAGTCATTGTGCTGGCATGCTCATATCTAATTTGAATGTGGTAATGCCTCTTATTGGTGTGGAGTAGTTATAGATTGACGAGGATTTTGATCTAAATATGGTTGAAATAATGCGGGTTTTTTCATTTGTGGATTTTAATTAATTCTAGCAGTCTCAGTGTATTTTTAGTTGGCTACCTTATAAGGAGTTTGTTGTAGTAAACTTGGCTTCTAACAATTTGCTTATAAATATTAAATTTACTGTTCTCTTAAACTTGATACTATCCCTTGTTGAATTTATTTTATGAATTTTTTGTGCTTGGTAGTTTTGAAGGTATGAATGTTTTGGCAAAGTTGGCTTTACTAGATCAATTTGGTTCATTTTTTTAAGAGTACAATAATGTAAACTTTCCATTCCCTTATTGTTGGCTTGTTGGTTATTATGTGTTCAAGTATTTAAATATTTGCTTTGTAAATGAAAATTGGTGCTTGCATTTATTTCAGGCTTTTCAGGCTGCATTTGCTTGCCTTGCTTAGCAAATTTTTCCTGGTTCCTTTTCTATTGCCATCAATTTGCACTTATGACAACTTTTTTGAACTTAAGCTCATTGGAAAATACAAAAAAAAAAAAAAAAAACATGGAACCTAATTTCATCTGTTTGTTTCCCCTCTTATTCCTCTTGGAGATTTTGTCAATATTGTGAGTCATTGTTTTTGGGCTATCTAATAGGGTAAACATTTGGGTGCTTTAAACATGTGCTTTTCTACGTGTTCATTATATAGGATTTCAAACTTTTTACTTGTATGGGTTTGTCTTGTTTTGTTGGACCTGGCATGGGGATGCTTTGGGGTTTTATGACTACGTTACCGCAATTTACCTTGTTTAAAAAATTAAACGCTGGTGTAGCTACCTGACCAACTAAGTTTGATTGGGAACTAAGGCCGTAGTTTCTCTTTCTTTGTTGATTTCAGTATTCTTCTCCTAAAGTTTAAGGTCTAATTATTGGATCAAGATTTTATGAGTCAGAAAACTAATTTTTTGGAGTGATGTTGGGTTGAGATCATGATTCTCTTTGTTTTCTCAACAATCTCATGTCGGTACTTTTCTCCTTTTGTGCCTTAAAAATGATATATTGAATAGTGATATTTATCATAACCTTTTCGCTACTGTGTTTTAGATTTTATTTACCTTTGATTTTAATACTCCCTGAGCTACTTGGTTGACAAAAATAATTTGCTGGAGCGACAAAATTTGGTGTTTTGAGTGTGTATTTCTTACTCCATTTGTTTGGTTTTAACTAATTCCAGTTCTGCCCGTCTTGTTTGTCCTGTTTGTTTGTTTGTTTGTTTTTTTTTTTTCCCTTTCTTTTATCTACATGTACTTTTCACAACTTTTCAGAATGTAAGGTCATCAATTTTTTCATTTGGCAGCCATATAAGAAACGAGTTGTATGCTTTAATCATCATTCTAAATGCAAGGGAAATATTGGATTTACTTTTAGAGAATTGTTCTTCTGTTCATTGTTTTGTAACATTTGCAATTCAGGTTGCATTTTAAAATCTCAATCATGACATGTTGAGAGCAAATGGAATTTCTTTTGGGTGCTTGATAGGGCAAGTGGCAGAGTTTGATTTGGCGATAAGCTCTCACTCTCTCTCTTATACTTCTGTTTTTTTTTTTTTTTTTTTGCTCTCTTACAATCCTAACTTTATAAGGACAGTTTCTGCTTGTTTTAATTCTTTCAAATACTGGTGTAGTGTTTGCTTGTCATAGGCTTTGTTTCTAAGGGGTTTAAAAATTACGGTCTTTCTTAATTCTGGTTTGAAATTTTCATCCGAATTCTCTTCCCTTTGTCCTGTATTGTTGTTTTAGTCATTCTTTGTGTTGGTGAATACTGGCCATACATTAATTAAAACGAACTGGCCCCACCAATTGATTAAATCCTGGCTGTACATTAAGACCTTAATTAAAAATTTTGAAAAGACATAAATTGTCAAAAAAAATAATTTACCATGTATCAGCTGATTTCCATGGACTCTTATTGGATTAAAAGAACTTCTAAAACTTTGTAGGGTCAATGAGCTAGTTTAGGGCATCCACAATGGATAATTCTTCTCCATCCAGCCCAATGGTACAGCATCGCTAATTTCAATGTGCATCTCTCCATGAGAGGTTCGTTATGCAAATGCTGATTTGTTCTGATATATATTATCGTTGATAAAGAGTTAAACTAATTTATATTTCTTCTTAGTCAGGACTAAGTGAATTTTTTAAAGAGTCTTTAGTTATAATATGTCGTCTGGCTTCTTTGTTCTTTGCAGCTATCTATTGTCAGCCACATTCTGTCTCTAGCCTCTTGTGCATCACATCCTCTGTTCCCTATATTTTCCTGGGATGCCAATGCGCATGTGGTTCAAACAATTGTTGATGGTTTTTTGGAAATGTGGATTGCCTTTCCTCATTCTTTGATTTATGTGTGTTACTTTTTTTTTTTTTTTGATAAGTTGATTTCTCTGTGTTCCTTTGTGGAACCTTATGTTCATATTTGTTCTTACTGGACTCTTGCAGGGAGGACAATCCTATAACTGCTGGTGTTGTCGATAAGATTATCATTTTTTTGGCCCAGATAGAGTTTTCTTGGTGATGTTGCATTTTCATCCAACATGTTTTTGTTTCCTGGTTTTCTGAAATTTCTCTTGCAAAATCCAGATCTCTTTCTTACATATTTGTGTTTCCTTGCATTGTGCAGTATTTAGGAGAAATGCATTATAAAATAGCAGCAGCTGTTCATCATAGGCATAAATGTCATCGGCTTGCCGGAATTGAGGTTGTTATTAATATTCTTGGGCACATAGCTGCTGTTTCAAGTACTTCTTAGTGAGTTTACATTGAGAAGCTTTATTTTTTAGTTGTTAGTCTGAGGTACTTAGAATTTGCCCATAAGTATCTATTTATGTATGTTAAGATGTGGTTTGGGTGGACAGGATGCGGTGCTGTTGTTTAAGGCCTCATATGTTTAAATTCCCCTTTTAAAAAGTCTTCTTAGATGTTGTGGGGCCTAGAGGTTTAGACAAGGATGCACGGACACTTCATTAGGTTTAGGCTTCAAAAGATTTTATTTTAATAGCTCTGTTCAAGTAGTTTTGAAGTCAGCTCATAGGCACTTTTGTTTTGTTTTCTTCTCTGTTCTTTCTTATCTATGTTTTATAATTACTGTGTCTTTCTCCCCACTTATCTCTCTTCTTTTTATTTTTATTTTTTATTTTTGAAGTTGTTCTCTAAGTTTCAATTATTAGTGAGGGTATATGATCACTCGCTGGATGTTCTTAATGTAATTTGGGATGGTTGCTTTCTGATTGGCTTATTTTCTTTTATATTTTGGATTTTCTTGGTCTGGGGGTGCTTTACTATTTTCTTTTCTTTTTCTTTATCATTGGTGGATATTGTATTTTTTTTCACTTAATGCTGTGAAATTGTTCTTTGAAAATTGGGCTATTAATTAGCTTTCATTTTATACAGGTCTAATTTTGTTCAATTATGTCACATTGCAGTCAATATGATTTGTCATTGAGATTGTCTACTGTTGAATTTGTGCAGTTATCTTTTCAACTTAATTGATGCTGTTACCCACAAAAACGCTTTACTTAAAAAAAAAAAAAAATACTGATGGGATCACAAATCCTTAACAAGTTTTTTTTTTTATTTATTCTCATGACAATTCAACTTCTATCATTTGGGTCAGTGATGATAAACCCATTGAGGTTAAATACACTAGTTTTAGCCTGTGCATGGTTTATTTGGGAGTTCTTTTTAATGAACCCACTACCCCTTCCCCAAAAAATATACTGCTTTGTTCTGTGGTCTGCATAGCCTTCCAGTTATTGCTGAAAATCCCTTTCCACAACTGTATTCAAAATCTTGTTCCGCAAAAGTAAAGGTTTTAGTTACTACATCAAGTGCAGTTGAAATGGCAACATCTTTGTGGGACCAGGTATTATCTATATGCACACAAACTTACAAATTTGTGTTTATATTAAGTTGTTATATTTGGCTTGTAACTTCAAAAAAATTGGATTTAGTTATTTATCAAAATGAAAATTTTGATTTAATTGGGATTAAGGTAGTGTTTAGATCCGGCTGAAAACTCACGCGTCTGGCATTTCAGCATGTATTTTTATTTTTTTAAAGCTGTGATTGTTGACTTTTTCCTGTGAACAGTGCATACCAGTGGGTCCTGTGCACTGTTCATGGGACCCACAAACTTCTATTTTCAGCAACTTTTTCATTAAAAATGGGTCTCACGGTATTATTCACACATTTAAAAATTATTTTGTTACTGTGTTTTTAGTTTTTAGTTGTGTCCAAATTGACCCTAAGTCTTTGTTTGACTGGGATCATTAAATGTGATAGTTTTTAGGTCCATTGTTCTTTTCTATCATGTTTTATTTGTTCCGAGGTTTATTGACTTTGCATTGATTATCTTCTTGTAGCTAAATTAGCAATTGTGAATATCGAAGTTTCCTTCTTATTTTTGTGTTTTTAATTTTGCTGCCCCAATCCATTTACTTCTTTGTCATTTATTTGACAGTTTCTGTGACATTGATTGCTTACTTTATTGATCTATGGTTCATATTTTACTTCTATGATGTACATTGGGTATTGGTGTGAAGAGCATTTCAATAGCCTCATACTGGGAGTCTAGATTTATCCCATAATAAAATTGTAAGTCTCATGGAGATACCGTGTGCCATACGCATTTTGGATATGGAGGTTTTTCCCCCCTGCTATTCAGGATCGTGTTTATGGACCAATTTGTTGTAGAAAAATAGATTGCCACTAAGGATTCATGTAATCTTCAACTACATTTGAACTGTTATTATTTCTGTTTTGGTCCTCTGCATTCTTGAAGATTCTCGTAATTCCTGTCTTTTTTTGTTTGTTTTGGTCTTCTTGATCACCAGTTAGCACTTCATGTTGAAATACTAGTCTTGGCAGTCACTCAAATCAGTGAACCTGACAGCTTGTATGGGATCATCCTGTCAAACAAGGTTAGTTTATATTATTTACCTTTCTGAATGTTCTTATAACCCATTATCAGTATCTTTTGTATCTTAGTGCTGATTGTGTAGTGCTACTCGGAGTACTGTGCTTAGGGAAATTTTTTGTGTACCACTGTGTCCTTGACCCAAAAATTCAACCGTGTACCACTGTGTCAGGATTGTTCTTCTGTTCATTGTTTTGTAACTTTTGCAATTCAGGGTGCATTTTAAAAATCTCAATCATGACATGTTGACAGCAAATGGAATTTTTTTGGGTGCTTGGTAGGGCAAGTGGCAGAGTTTGATTTGGCGATAAGCTCTCACTCTCTCTTTCTTATACTTCTGTTTTTTTTCTCTCGTACAATCCTAACTTTATAAGGACAGTTTCTGCTTGTTTTAATTCTTTCAAATACTGGTGTAGTGTTTGCTTGTCATAGGCTTTGTTTTTAAGAGGATTACAAATTACGGTCTTTCTTAATTACGGTTTGAAATTTTCATTTCAATTCTTTTGCCTTTGTCCTGTTGTGTTGTTTTAATCATTCTTTGTGTTGGTGAATCCTGGCCATACATTAATTAAAACGAACTCTGGCTCCACCTTTGATTAAATCCTGGCCATACATTTAAACCTTAATTAAAATTTTTGAAAAGACATAAATTGTCAAAAAAATAATTTACTGTGTATCAGCTGATTGCCACGGACTCTTATTGGATTAAAAGAACTTCTTAAACTTAGTAGGGTCAATGAGCTAGATTAGGGCGGCCACAATGGATAATTCTTCTTCATCCTGCCCAATGGTACAACATCACTAATTTCAATGTGCATCTCTCCATGAGAGGTTCGTTATGCAAATGCTGATTTGTTCTGATATATATTATAGTTGATAAAGAGTTAAACTAATTTATATTTCTCGTTAGTCAGGACTAAGTGAATTTTTTAAAGTGTCTTTAGTTATAATATGTTGTCTGGCTTCTTTGTTATTTGCAGCTATCTGTTGTCAGACACATTCTGTCTCTAGCCTCTTTTGCATCAGATCCTCCGGTCCCTATATTTTCTGGGGATACCATTGTGCATGTGGTTCAAAAAGTTGTTGATGGTTTTTTGGAAATGTGCATTGCCTTTCTACATTTTTTGATTTATCTGTGTTCCTTTGTGGAGCCTTATGTTCATATTTGTTCTTACTGGACTTATGCAGGGAGGACAATCCTATAACTACTGGTGTTGTTGATAAGATTAACATTTTTTTTGGCCCAGATAGAGTTTTCATGGTGATGTTGCATTTTCATCCAATATATTTTTGTTTCTGGGTTAACTGAAATTTCTCTCGCAAAACCCAGATCTCTTTCTTATTTCTTAGTGTTTCCTTGCATTGTGCAGTTTTTAGTAGAAATGCATTATAAAATAGCTGCAGCTGTTCATCATAGGCATAAATGTCATCGGTTGGCTGGAATTGAGGTTCTTATAAGTATTATTCGGTACAGAGCCGCTGTTTCAAGCACTTCTAAGTAAGTTTACATTGAGAAGCTTTTGTTTTAATTGTTAGTGTGAGGTACCTAGAATTTGCCCATTAGTATCTATTTTGGTATGTTAAGATGTGGTTGAGGTGGACAGGAAGCGGTGCTGTTGTTTAAGGCCTCATATGTTTAAATTCCCCTTTAAAAAAGTGTTCTAAGATGTTGTGGGGCCTAGAGATTTAGACTAGGTTGCACAGACACTTCATTATATTTAGGGTTTAAAAGATTTTATTTAAATAGCTCTGTTCAAGTAGTTTTGAAGTCAGCTCGCAGCCACTTTTGTTGTCTTTTCTTCTCAGTGCTTTCTTATATATGTTTTATAATCACTTTGTCTTTCTCCCCCATATCTCTCTTCATTTTTTATTTTTCAAGTTGTTCTCTTAGTTTCAATTATTAGTGAGGGTATATGATCACTTGCTGGATTGCTCTTAATGTAATTTGTGATGTTTGCTTTCTGATTGGCTTATTTTCTTTTATATTTCGGATTTTCTTGGTCTGGGGGTGCTTCACTTTCTTTTTTTCTTTATTATTGGTGGATATTGTTATTTTGGTTAATAGAGATTGATATTTTGATTTCAAAAAAGTGATTCTTAATCATTGGTGGATATTGTTATGTAATGCCTTTTCATCTATTTATTTATTTAAAGCTTTTTTTTTTTTTTTAATTTGAGGCAAAGGACAATGAGTGTCAAAGAACCCCCCCCCCCCCCCCCCCCCAAATTTTTTTTTCTTTCTTTCCAATTATGCAAAATGAAAAATTATTCTGCCTATTTATTCATTATGTATCTGAATTTACCATTAAAATATGAATATGAAATCTGGGTGATGATGTCCATTCTTGTAATGCCTAGCTTCCTTGAAAGTGTCATTAATTAAGGTTTTTTGATCTTCAACAAAGATTCAGTTCTATCAAAGTGGAAAGATACTTGGTAATTTCTCATGATAGATGAGCATGAATCCTGACCAAGGCCAATTCATTAAGTAGCCATTTTCTTATGAATATGTTTCTTTTCCATGGAGTGGGGCTGGGGCATAAAAAAATCCCTAGGATGTTTAAAACTTGCTCCAATCCTGTTATCGGAATTTAATATTCTTGCGTATGTTTCAAACTCATTTTGTTTATTTCATGATTCTTGATGGCTCATCCAGGCTGTTTTTGTGATGTGTGCAGTTGCTTCTGTTGATCCTTGTCAGAGGTATAAAATCCATCATGTTTTTTCTGTTTGCATTATCGGTCAGTCATGGTTAGTTTCTTATTATCTGCAGCCTTTTTATTTTATTTTTTATTTTTCAGGGAATTGGTCAATGCAGTACTTCATAATCTATCCCGACAGCTTAAGTACACATCTATGCTGAAGGTGATGAATATAATTTTCTTCTCGTGTTAGTGTCTAAAATTTAGTGAAACTGATTGAACTATTTACTTTTTAAAGGATCTTTGAGACCATTCATCGTAATAGACTTAAATTTCGTAAAAGTTAAAAGTACTTATCTGATACTATTGAATTTCTTGTTTTCTTTGGCAGTCTTTGGAGGAACTAATGGGATCAATTCTCTTTTGCTTGGTTGCTTGTGGTGTAAGCTTTGCACTTGCGGAGGTAATGTGCTCTTTTTGTCTGCTAAGAACATTTTTAATTTGTCTTAGTGTGTTTGAACTACCCTCATTGTTAATATAGTTTTCTCCAACATGGGTAGGGAATCTGCTATCATATTTGGCATTGCTTGCTCCTCAGTTTATTTGAGGACAATGTTTGTAGAGATAGGAAGACAAAATTTTAAGTCTTGAAATACATCGCAAAAATTAAATTGTAAGTGTGCGTTTGGATTGGGATGGAAAATTAAAATTGTTTGCATGACATTCTCCAATACAAAGTAGGTTGACATCAGTTTCAAGTGTTTCAAAAACCTGTCCTTTTGTTGAACTGGAAATGATTCAGGGTCACATAATTCAACCCCGTAATCAAATTGTTTCTGTTCCTTAAGGCATGTATATTTTGATGATTCAAAGGTATTGATATATATGCTTGATGGGAAACTTGAATATTATGTTTTGAGTATGCATTTTTACAAAAAAAATGAAAAGAAAAAGGCAAAAATGTTTTATGTACGTAATCAAATTGTTTCTGTTCCTTAAGGCATGGATATTTTGATGATTCGAAGGTATTGATATATATGCTTCACGGGAAACTTGAATATTATGTTTTGAGTATGCATTTCGATGGAAAAAATGAAAAGAAAAAGGCAAAAAAGTTTTATGTATGCATTTTATACTATAGTTCCTGGAATCAAATTCGTTACAGGTTAATTCTTCAAGTCATGTACAAGATGCTTCTATTTTTAAGCTAATCAATGTTTGTGATCTTTTGTTTGAGAAATAGATTAAGTAATGATTATTTTTTTGGTTTGAGTTTATCCTAAACCACATTTATTTTTATGCCAGATTTAGTGCCACTATGTCTTGTGCTTTATGCTGTAATGGGGCATGTCCATCTCGTGTTCACGGTATTGCATTTTAACATGTCACGTTCTGTGCATTAAAAAAAAAAGAGAAGTAATTTCAACACACACCCACCAAATAAAAACTTGGCAAACATTTTGAGTTGTGGGAATTTCAGAGAGTTCACTATTTGAATGCTTTGGTAAATTTTTGATATGGTGTGTTGTAATCTATTTGACCTATTTTGGTGGTTTATTGGTGAAGGTGCTTTTTGATATGTACTATTTCAAAAATTATGAAAGTATCAAAATTCAATATTTTCATATGTTTTATTTAACATGATTCATGAGTTTGATAAGAAAGTGCAAGTGACTTTGTAAGTGTAAATGGTGCTAACCTATATTCCCTTTTTATTTGACCACCAATGTGTTATTTTGTTGTATTAATGTTGAAAACAAAGTTGATGCTTTGGATATTTATTTGCTTGTGTAGTGCCATTTATGTGCATTCAATACTGGTAGCTCAACTCCATTCTGTATTGAAATTTCTACATTATCAATGTATTGTTGACTAATTCAAGTTTATTAAATTACCAATTCTTTCAAAAGCTAATCCAAAAGCTTAAGATATTAGGAAGTGATGAATTTAATAACTTAATTATAATTTTAGCACTCCCCCTCACGTGTGGGCCCAACTCCCCCATATTAAGCGAGAGCCAACATATGAGATTTTAACATTTTAAATGGGAGATAAAGTGGAGACAAGCATCAAACTTAGGATCTCCTGCTTTGATACCATGTTGATTTATTAATTGTCCCAAAAGCTTATGCTATTAAGAAATGGTGAATTTAATCACTTTACCATAATTCTAACAAAGTTTATATTCTTCTAACGGTTTTTCCTTGGTTTGAGATATGGCATCCATAAGTGTTCCATCATCCACATTGCATCTGCTCAACGTCGATACATTAACTATTTGTTTCAGATGCCAAACCTAGTTATTTCATACAGTGATGTTGCCATTGGCTTCTTCCCTCTCTGGTTCTGCGTGGGGATAGCTCTAACCTAAGCTGGGTCACTAAGGTATCAACATATTCTAATATCTATCTCATTATTATAACCAGGTGATGGGAAACTCTAATTTCAGCTTGATATCAAGTTTTTATTGTTGAATACTCTAATGCCATTGTTAAATATATAAGTTATAACTGATGTGTTCTGCATATTTCCCTTTTAAACATGAAACTCATATTGCTTGTTGATTGTTCTGGTGTCTGGTTTTTTTATCTGTCTTCTTAAAAATATATTTCATTGTAAATTTGTAATACAATCTGATGGTTGTTTGATGCCGGGATGCTTGTCAACCATTGGCAATTCTGGTGAAAAATTACTTTGTGCCAATCTTTGCTATTTGTATCTCATTGCTTTGCAGTAAGAAATTTGGTGGGGAAAAGGGAGCAGTTGTGCTTCAGAGTTCAGTATTGCGTCTTGCTGAGATATCTGAGAGTGAATGAGACAAAGTCATAAAGAAACATATGGTTTGCTCCTGCTTTTCATTTCTCTCTCTGTCTCTAAATGATTCAGGAAGTTTAAGATCTACGACATGCATAAAAATATTAGTCTAAATTAAAAGATATCACATAATCTCATGGCGTTTCAAACTGTCTAATCTTTTTCTTTTTTTGTATAGGTAATGGTAAATTTTATTGAAAAATTTGAGTCACCAATATGTCCTATCTTTGGTTTGATTAGTATGCTGGGTGTCTTCCTCCAAAAACCGAAGATCTCTCAAAAATGTAAATGTAAAGAGGATATGAAATCTTCAAAACTAGTTGGCCGCCCCATATCAACTAAAAGCCAAAAAAACAATGAGCTTACGAATGTCAACTTCATTCTTATAGTTGACAATTGCTGCTCCCTGAAAATCCTTTGATTACTTTCCTTCCGCATAGTCTACATCAAACATGGTTGATTTAAATCCCAAGCTGTGTTGTAAGGATTTTGGCTTAATTCTCCAACCTTGAATCAACCAAAGCATAGTCTTGGGCATCACCCACCAAACTCAGAACATCTTAAGGATGAACTCTCACAACTCCCTTGCAAAAGAACTTTGGAGTAGGAAATCATCTGGGTTCTCATCCCTCCTTTTGCTTATGCAACTCCAATCAACTATAATCTGATTTATTGTTATGCTAAAGGATTGAGAAATTATGTTAAAAACTGGAAAGGATGGCTTATGCTTATTTAATTTCTTTTTTAAAGAAATAATTGGTTATCATGTGTATAGTGAGTGCTATGTACTGGTATTTTGTCGATTTTAGTGTTATGCTAGTTGAAGTGAGGCAGCAGCTGAATCCTGCCCCATGTGTTATGCTAGCTGAAGCAAGGCAGCAGCTTAATCCTGCTCCTTTTAACTCTATTTTGGGGAATTGGGATTTGGGTTGATTTAGAAAGGGGTATGGCCAATTAGGGTTGATAGTGAAAAGTATTGGGTGTAACATTCGGGTTTATTAGGCTTCTAGGGGTGTTTGTACTTGCAGATTTGATTTGATCTAATTTTTAGATCTATCAATTAAAGTAGAAAAATAACAAGAGTACATTAAAGGGCAAGTAGAAGATGAATGAGAAAGAAACAGAATGATAGAGAGATACTAGGAAATCAAATGTAGCTGTAAGCTGTCATTTCTCAATAATCTGCCATATTCTTAAATGTGAGTGAATAATGGTTAAAGGATTAAATTCACCCTTTTCATCAGCTTAAGCTTTTGGGACAGGTGATAGTTTATCATGGCATTGGAGCAAGTGATCTTGAGTTGAAAACTTGTCTCCACTTTACCTTTAATTTAAAATGTTAAAAATTCTTGGTGTTACCCCGCATATGAAGGGGAGTTTAAGCCCACTCTTGAGGGATAGTATTAGAATGAAAGTAAAATGATTAAATTATTTAAATTCACCATTTTTTATTAGTTTAAACTTTTGGAACGAGATGAATTTTACCATTTCCTATAGAAATTAGGAAATTCTTTTAAAGATCATGGTATCTTCTATTGATGAAAAGATGAGGGAGAGTTACTTGAGATAGTTTGGTCATTTTTAGAGAAATGTTATTAATACACTAGTAAGAAGAAGTGAAAAGAGGTAAAGGAAGACCAAAAAAAAAAAAAAAAAAAAAATAGAGGTTGTAAAAAAAATAACATGTCAATTAGAGAATAATAAAGCATGATTTTGGATGCGATAGAATGACAGACATTTGAGGACATGGATAGATTGGGAGATTGAGTGCTTGCTTCTTTTAGTGGTTTTCTATTTGACTGGTCACGAGCTTGGGGACTCACCTTTTTTTTTTTTTTTTTTGTTTTCTCCCTGTTTGTAATTTCTTCTGTGCCCTTTTTTTTTCCCTGTAAATTTTTTGACTGCTTTGTGCTATTTCTCACCCCACTATTAAATCCTGACCATACATTAAAACCTTAATAAAAAATTCTGAAAAGACAGAAATTGTCAAAAAAATAACCTACTATGTATCAGCTGACTTCCACGGATTCTTATTGGATTAAAAGAACTTTTTAAACTGAGTTGGGTCCATGAGCTAGTTTAGGGCATCCACAATGGACAATTCTTCTCCATCCTGCCCAATGGTACAACATTGGGCAGGATGGACAATTCTTCTCCCAATGAGAGGTTCGTTGTGCAAATTCTGATGTGTTGTGATATATATATTATAGTTGATAAAAAGTTAAACTAATTCATATTTCTTGTTAGTCGGGACTAAGTGAATTTCTTATACAGTCTTTAGTTATAATATGTTGACTGGCTTCTTTGATTTTTGCAGCTATCTATTGTCAGCCACATTCTATCTCTAGCCTCTCGTTCATCAGATCCTCCGGTCGCTTTATTTTCTATGGTTACCATTATGCATGTGGTTCAAACAGTTGTTGAGTGTTTTTTTGGAAACGTGCATTGCCTTTCTACATTCTTTGATTTATCTGTGTTCCTTTGTGGAGCCTTATGTTCATATTTAATTGGGATTAAGTTTTTGTTTGGCTAAGATCATTAAATGTGACAGTTTTTTTCCTCCATTGTTCTTTTTCTAACATGTTTTTTTTTTTGTTCCTAGGTTTGTTAGCTTTGCATTGATTATCTTCTTGTAGCTAAATCAGCAGTTGTGAGTATGGAAGTTTCCTTCTCATTTTTATGTTTTTAATTTTGCTGCACAATTTATTTGACAGTTTCTGTGACATGGATTGTTTACTTTATAGATCTGTGGTTTGTATTTACTTTATAGATGTTTTGAAATTTTCATTGGTGCTGTTCTAGAGTTATATTTTATGAAGGATAGAATGATAATTGTACTGTATTGTTATATCCATTTGTATGAAAATAAAGCCTTAACGCTTCAATTTTTGTTTTTCAATTTGATAATGCTCATAAATATTTTCATACTTCTTTGTCCCACTTTCTGGATTATCATGACATACTTCATCAGTCTTCTTCTTATACTCTACAGCAAAAAATTGTGTGCTAAAGTGCAATTGAGACATTTATTGGTAGTCACCCACTTATCCTGTGTGCTTTTATTCCATATGAATGTTACAAAAACATATCGGAGTGATGCAGTATTGACAACTTGTTATCATATCAACTGTGTGCTTTCAATTGTTTTTGATGGTTAGATTCCTTTGACTGTGCTGTCTCTTGACACACCCTTGTTCCATTTACCTCATAAGAGTTTTGGGTGTGTATGTTTGCAATTTAGGTCTAGGGGGTGACTAACTTGATTCTTGATCTCTTAAGTGTATTTTACTTAAGTACTCTTGTACTCATAGGGGGTACAAATGTTATTTTCCTTCACTTGATTGTCACTTTGTTAGAGTTGATGTCATCTTTATTGAGTCTACTTCATATTATTCCTCCCCATCCTCAATGAGTGTTAGTTCTCTTTCCGTGTCTTCCTTGATTGCTTCCATTGCCTTCTTCACCAGCATTGATACTTCTTTGGCCATAGTTCCCTAGAAACCATTACAAGTGTTATGAGTAGTAAATATGAGTAGTATGCTTTGCAATATTAAATTGTGAGAACATTTAATTCATTTATATATATATATATATATATACACATAAATTTATGGGCTTAAAATTGTCACTTTATTAACACAAATTGGTGTTTGAACTGTATTTCTGGCTCTGTTTGTTTGGTTTTAACTACTTCCTGTCCTACCTGGCTTGTTTGTCCTGGTTGCTTTTTTTCTGCTGCCATCTACTTGTACTTATCACAACTTTTCAGAATATGAGATCATCAATGTTGTCATTTGGCAACCATGTAGGAAACGAGTTGTATGTTTTAAACATCGTCGTTCTAAATGTTAGGGTATGTATTGGGTTTACTTTTAGAGGAGTTCTTCTATTCATTGTTTTGTAACTTTGCAATTCGTGGTGTTTTTTTTTTTTTTTTATTTAATCTCAATCATGACTTGTTTATAGCAGATGGAATTTTCTTTTGGGTACTTGGCAAGGCCGGTGGTGGAGTTTGATTTGGTGATATTCTCTCTCTCTCTCTCTCTCTTCCTTCTGTATTTGTTACTCTTACAATCCTCACTTTATAAGAACAGTTTCTGGTTGTTTTAATTCTTTCAAACAGTTGCAGTGTTTGCTTTTTTTAGGCTTTGAATCCAAGAGGATTATAAATTACAGCAGCTTAATGAGGGTTTGAAACTTCCAATGCAATTCTTTTCCCTTTGTCCACTTGTCTTGTTTTAGTCATTGTGTTGGCATGCTCATATCTAATTTGAATGTGGTAATGCCTCTTATTGGTGTGGTAATGCGACACAAGGTTAGTTTATATTATTTTCCTTTCTAAATGTCCTTATGACCCATTATCAGTATCTTTTGTACTCTTGTGCTGGTTATGTGTGTAGTGTTACCTGGAATGCTGTGCTTAGGGGGATTTTAGGTGTGCCACTGTGCCCCTACCCCCCAAAACACAACCCTCCCCAAACAACCCATAAATGGTTGGGGGGGGTGGGTGGGTGGGGGAGGGGGGTAGACAATCAGAACAAAAAAGAGAAGGGGAAAATGGGAGAAAATGTCTAATAGTTAAACCCTATGTTAATATAGTTTTCTCAAACATTGGTAGGGAAACTGTTATCTTATTTGGCATAGGTTGCACCTCAGTTTATATGAGGACAAAGTTTGTAGAGATAGGGAATCGGAATTTTAAGTCTTGAAATACTTCGCAAAAATTAAATTATAAGTTTGTACTTAGCTTTGTTATTATTTTTTGGGGGTTTATTATTATAAGTTTGTACTCTTAGGACTTTCCCCCATTATCTTCTTAAACCGGATAAAGGGAGCAACATCTGGGATTTGCACTTTCTTACATACATCTTAACTTGTTGGAAAAGGAGCTGACATAAACACTGTGCTCACAAAATTTCTAGGGGCCAATATGTGTCTACGGTTTAATGCATTGATTGAGGAATCAGACAAGGATTGCATTTGCTCCCTTAGAAGGAAACATTGTAAATAAAGTTGTGATATTCCTCACTTTGTTTTTACGTGACATTCTCCAATACAGAGCAGGGTGACATCAATTTCAAGTGTTTTAAAAACCTGTTGTTTTGTTGAACTGGAAATGATACAGGGTCACATAACTCAACCGCGTAATTAAATTGTTTCCGTTCCATAAGGCATGGACATTTTGATAATTCAAAGTTATTGATATGTATGCTTGACGGGAAACTTGAATATTATGTTTTAATTATGCATTTTTTACCATAAAAACAAAAAGAAAAAGAAAATAAGGTTTTATGTATGCATTTTATACTATCCATGAAACAGATTCTTTACAGGTTAATTCTACAAGTCATGTACATGATGCTTCTATTTTTAAGCTAACCATTGTGTATGATCTTCTGTTTGAGAAATAGATTAAGTAATGATTATTTTCATGGTTTGAGTTAATCCTAAACCACATTTTTTTTTTATACCAGATTTAGTGCAACTATGTCTTGTGCTTTATCCTTTAATGTGGCATGTCCATTTCATTCCATAAACACAAGTCAAATCAGATTTTCACCTGATCTTATTCCTGATAACAACTCTTTGTTAGTCTCATAGTTTGAGCATAACTGTACATCGTGATTATCGCCAAAAGTACATTATGGATATTGTTACCATCTCTAATGAGTCTGATCATCATTAGATGCGATTTCTATTTGGTGCCCATTTATTTGCTTTGTTGCAATGCCTTAATGCATGTACTCATTTATTCAGTTGCTGCATTGATTTTGTACCTCTTTTATATTTCTCTTTCCTCCCTCAAAACATTTGCTAGCCTTTTTGCAGAAAATCTTTTTACAGGCCCTTTTCACCTGTGGAAGAACATGATTTTTCTAATCATTACCTTGGTTTAAATGGAGAGAAAACTAGCTATCAAGATTTTTGGTTTCTGTAGAAACTTTGTGCTTGTTCGTTTAAATACATTGATTTCTGCCCAATTGTAAACATCTATTTCATGCGCAGTGCTGAGACATTGCTCAGACATAGTTCGCACATGCATTATTATAAGTGACAGCAGCCTGACGAAGCAACATGCCCAAGATCAGGATGAAATTTTCATCAGCCTTGCAAATATATCATACAGAATTATGTGTTAAATCAAGAGGTTCAGATGCATATTGCTTGGTTGGGAAGTGGCTGGCAGAAACTCGAACTAGCAAGTTATACCCTAAATATATATTTAAAATTTTTTTTTTGTGTCCCTTTGGGTTTTATATGTGTTCATTTCTTTAATTTTCTCAATTACTTGGCACACTGTGCTTGTGGTTTAAAATGCAGCTCCAGAACTGTTTTAGAGATGTATTTGAAACCTGCAGTTTCACTTGCCGAGGATCAGAAGATGACAAACAAGAAGTCTATTGAAAGACAAATCCAAACTCATTTTCATCTTGCGCATTATGCAGATGCTCTATTTATGAGTTATGAGGATAGACTTACCTCTAAGGAGTGGCAAGCAGCAATGTGCTTATGGAAACACAGGGTATCAGATGCCTACTAATTTATGAGATCCTTGGAATCCTAAGTTACCCTGTTTTTTTTTCTTTTTTAATGTTTCATGGGTATGTTAATTTTGCAGAAAATAGTTTTGGAAGCACTTATTAGACGTTTGAAAAGTTCATCAAAGGTGATCTCCAATGCCTAATCCACTTATTTTACTGGTAAATTCTGTACTGTTGGTTCCATAGTGGTATGCCCACTAAGTTGCCTTACCTTTCTAATAATATTTTTATGTACAATATTTTAGGGGGAGAAGACTGACTTTTTAGTTTATATGCAATAGTTACCTGATTTTTCCTTTGGGCTAGGTCTATCTTTTTATTTTTCTTGGGGCATTGTATAGTTCTATAAATTTCTTGAATGGGAAAACTCCTTAGCACGTTTGTGTCATTGAGTTGCTCTTTTTTTTTTTTTTTGCAAGAAAATTTTTTTAAGTATCAAAAAATTATAAACCCTATTAATGAACATATATGTCTTCTGTATTGCTCTAATTAATATTGTTATCCTCATATTGAAAACTAAAAACTGACTTTTTTTTGTTTGGAGAAAATTTTGCAGTTTGACTTTAGTTGGCAAGTAATATGGAGTTGTCTCATGCATGGGTTACCAGTGTCAAATTTCTTTGATAGTCTCATTATATTGAGGGTTCGAGTTCTTTTATATTTCTTCAACTTATTTTTCTTTGAGCACCTTAAATGTTCACCCAGCTTGACTCTTTATGTTTGTTCGTTTGTGTGTACTTTTATTTTTATAAGTTATGCTTTACTGAATTATAGTTATGATGATTGACAACCTTTCTTTGGTTTGTTGATAGTACGAAATAAACATAGCCTAAAAGATCCAATTGTTGTGAAATTTACTAACATAGCCTGCAGGTAGATGCTGCTTTGGTGCTCCTTGGAAATATAATTTCATACGTGGGTGCCAGAACATGTATCCTCTTAGACTGTGTTCTCACACTTTATTTGTATTATCATTTTTTCTAGGCAGTTAGGTGATTGCTTTCTATAATAGTCCATTTACGCCAGTGTATGTACTTTTATTTTGAAAGTGTTTTTATGTCACCTATTCTTCTTCCAGGATTTAATAAACAGATATGTCATACGTCAAGATGTGTGGGATCTTAGGTTATTTAAAAGAATTCCATCAGTGTAAGTGCATTTACCTTTAATTACTTGTCAGTGGAAACGAATTCCTTTTGATTCTTCATGCTTGCTCCTTTATGGTGTTTTAAATAGAGGAAGTAAGGTGAAAACATTTGCATTACTCAGGATGTTTGTATGTTTTGTCAATTTTAGTTGACTTTTTAATTTACGTGATATGTGCAGTAAACACTTTTTTGTTAGGTACAAATGTGCATGTAAGCACTCATAAATTTTTGATTTTCCATTAAATGACAGCCATCATAATATGTTTTATTCTTGTGCAAGATAGAATTTGTTAGCATGATGTGCTCATTTTAAAGGTGGAGGGTTACATTCTAGAATTATTGCATTGGACCTTTGTTAACATTGTGACATATTTTGTCTGTTGTAGCAGCCTTTTGTTCTTTCTCAAACACTTATCTCTTGGGGGAATTTTTCTTCAGGAATTGCGTGACAATTCTGTGCCATCCCTAGGGAGGGCAGATGACAGAACTGGTTGGTGGTTTACTTTTGGATTGATAAATTTCCCAAATTGCATCTGATTATCCATAATTGTTATAACCAAACTGTCATAGAATATCTAATACTTCAAAAATTTTTCCTTCACACACTAATTACTGGCTAGTGAATCTGGATGTTGATATCAGTCTTTAGATTACCATAATCTGTTGACACAAATCCAATCAGATTTTCACTTGATCTCATTCCTGATAACATCATGATTATTGCCTTAAGTACAATATGGATATTGTTACCATCTCTAATGAGTCTGATCAGCTGTGATTTCTGTTTGGTGCCCATTTATTTGCTTTGTTGTAATGCCTTAATGCATGACTCTTTTATTGTGTTGCTGCATCGATTTTGTACCTGTTTTATATTTCTATTTGCTAGATTGAACTATGACAACCAACTTCACTTACTCTTCCCAGTTTGGTTGAAGCCATTACAGTTTTTAAAGATTTTCAGGATTTTTCCAGATTAGAAAGGCCGTCAGTAAAGCAGATCACTGTTGAAAGCTATTGATTTAATTGTCAAATAATAGTATTGGAGAGTCATATTCAACTATTACTTTCACCATTTTCCTAACAATTTCTCTTCGAATAAGCTGTTGGTCATTTTATAGAAATACCAATTCTAATATTAAGTGAAAAACCTTGTGAGTTCAAGATCCATTGGGTATGTGTATTAATTTACGAGTTAAAAGATTTAGAATTTATGCAGAAGAAAGAGGTTGATGGCTTCTGACTTAAATTGCACTTAGAAATATTTAATTTCGCTGCATGTCTTTGTGGGGGTTAGGGTTGTTGGGGTTAGGGCTTTATGGTTGGTAATGCTGAAGAAATAGGTTGATTAAGATTCAATTAGGGATTAACAAGCTTGGTATATTTTGGGGGTCAACAGTCAAAATAGTGAGAAAAAGGAAGAAAGGCAGATCTGGTTGGCTGTTAGCAATAACTCAATAATGCAGATATTGGTCTGTGGATTGTTTTTTTTTTTGATAAATAACGGAATTGTATTAACCAAAAAGTCCAAGTACACTGGGGGTGTACAAGGAAAACAGTACATCAAACAGAAAAATTACAAAGATCCAGCATTTCTAAAAAATTAGAACAAGAGAAGAGATTAAAGGAAGAACTCCACTCTAGCAAGGTGTGAAGAAGAAGAGATTTAATTTCTGGAATAGACCGTTCCTTTCCTTCGAAACATCTTGAGTTCCGTTCTCGCCAAATACACCATAGGACACAATGAGGGACAGCCCTCCATAAATTAATGCTCCGACACCCACCAAATGAACCTTGCCAACTCGAAAATAAATCTAAGACACCACGCGGCATAACCCATTGAAGACCAAATAGAGCCCACACCATAGACCATAGTTCATAAGCAATAGGACAATGAAGAAAAAGATGATTCACCGATTCCCCACTCTTTTTACACATATAGCACCAATCTACAACGGCTACACCCTTGTACCATAAATTTTCAGTAGTCAAAATCTTACCTAAGGAGGCAGTCCAAGAGAAGAAAGCAACCTTAGTAGGGACCTTTGACTGCCACACAGGCTTCCAAGGGAAAGAAATGTCTATTGTAGAGGAAAGAGAGAGATAGAACTCACTCACTTTAAAATTCTTATTCCCAGTTGGTTTCCAGTTTGTCCTGACCTTCACCATTAAGGAGCATTGAATTGATAAGATCAAGAAAAGTGTAAAAATGCTCTGTTTTCCAATCTTGGGGAGCTCTAGAAAAAAGAAGATCCCAGTGAAGCCTTTGGTTGGGAAAGGACATAACATCTGCAATAGAAGACTCCTTATTACAACTAATATTATAGAGTTCCGGAAAAGCCTCCCGGAGGGTGCAACTCCCATACCACACATGATGCCAAAATTTAATTCTATCACCAACACCAACCTCGAATTGAATGGATTTTGAAAAGGCTGGCCAGCCTTGTCTTATGGTTCTCCAAAGACTAACACCATAAGGATTAGAGACTTCTTTTGTACACCAATCTCCCCAATCATTCCCATATTTAGCCTCAATAACCCGCCTCCAGAGATGGGTTGTCTCTCTTCCAAATCTCCACAACCATTTCCCCAATAAAGCTTGATTGAAGGTTCTCAAATTTTTAATACCCAAACCACCATACTGCAATAGAGAACAAACCTGGGCCCAATTTACTAGTCAGAATTTAGGAGACTCATCTATCCCACCCCAAAGAAAATTTCTTTGTAGCCTCTCAATACGAATAGCAATATCCGCAGGAATAGGAAAGAGAGATAGGAAATAAGTTGGCAAACTTGAAAGAGTGCTTTTGATTAAGGTAATCTTACCACCTTTTGATAGGTATAATCGCTTCCAACTCGTTAATAGAGTTCCAAATCGCCTTGTCTTTGAATTTAGCACCCAATGGCAGTCCCAAGTAAGTCATTGGCAAAGATGATTGTCTACAACCCAGTAATGCCACAAGCTCTCCCATATTAGTCACCTCTCCAACTGGGACTAATTCTGACTTAGCCAGGTTAATATGCAACCCTGACACCGCCTCGAAAGAGGCTAAAACTTCCCGCAAATATTCAATCTGACTTGCTGTAGTATCACAGAAAATTAAAGTGTCATCCGCAAAGAGAAGATGGGTCACCATGAGGGGAGTATTAGATCTGGTACCAACAGTGAAACCTGAAATGTGTCCAGCCAGAACCGCACCATCCAACAGACGGCTTAATGCCTCCATAACAATAGCAAATAAGAGCGGGGAGAGAGGATCTCCTTGGCGCAGCCCCCTAGAGCTCCCAAAGAAATCCTTAGGGCAGCCATTTATCAAGATCGAAAATTTCACTGTGGAAATACAGAACAAAATCCACTTTCTCCATTTCTCAGAGAATCCACAACGCTGCAACATATACATAAGAAAATCCTAGCTAACATGATCAAAAGCTTTCTCCACATCCAACTTACATAAAACCCCAGGTATCCTTGCCTTGAGTCTACTATCCAAACACTCATTAGCAATTAAGACAGAATCTAGGATTTGTCTATCCAGAACAAAAGCATTTTGAGACTCAGAGATAATTCCAGTAATGACCCTTCTCAGCCTATTAGCCAGCAATTTGGAAATGACTTTATAAATGCTACCCACAAGACTAATAGGTCTAAAATCTCTCACACTGACAGCATCAACTTTCTTTGGAATTAGAGCAATAAAAGTCGCATTAAGACTTTTCTCAAAGACAGCTTGTGAATGGAAGTTGGCAAGAATCTCCATAATTTCAAGTTTTAGAAAGTCCCAACAAGCCTTAAAAAAAGCCATTGAAAAACCATCTGGTCCTGGAGATTTATCGCCATTAGAACCTTGGACTACACCATATACCTCATCTTCCTCAAAAGGTCTTTCTAACAAGGCAGCTTCCTCCTCAGAAATCATAGAGAATTCCACTTCATCAAGCACAGGTCTTTGGCCCTCATTTTCAGAGTACAATTGTTTGAAGAAGTGAGAGATGCAGGCTGCTATTGAATTAGGATCTGAAGTCAATTCACCTTCCACTATCAGATTGTCTATATTATTAAATCTTCTGTGGGAGTTTGCTGTTCTATGAAAGAATTTAGTATTTCCATCCCCCTCTCGGATCCAAAGGGCCCTAGATTTCTGCCTCCAACATATTTCAACCATAAGAGTTACCTTTTCAAGGGTTTTACAAGGGTTTTATCCTATTCTTTTTAGGTCTAGGGGGTTACTAACTTGATTCTCGATCTCTTAAGTGTATTTTGCTTGTGTACTCTCGTACTCATAAAGGTATAAATATTATTTCCCTTGACTTGATTGTCACTTTGTTAGAGTTGATGTCATCTTTATTGAGTCTACTTTATATTATTCCTCTCCTTCCTCTATGAGGGTCAATTCTCCTTCGTGTTAGTCTACTTTAGAAATATGATATAAACGAAATGTATTGCGTTAGGTTAATTTAGTTTTTACCCAATTCACTTCCTGATAATGACAAAACAGAAGGTGCTTACCAACTTAATGAAGCTGGGGTAGAGTTGCAGAACATATAAGTTTCTTGTGAGTCTGGGTTTTATTGACTTTTGTATGAGTCAGGATGTATTCTTGGATTGGCCAGACATCAGATCTTTCTTTAGGAAATTTAGAATGCAATTTACTTTAATGCTTACATGGGGTATTTTTCTATGTAATGAGTTTTAGTTCTGGGATGTGTACTTGTAAATATTCACTCTCTTCATTTTTGTGTAGGGTGACTTTCCTGACATTTTAAATGTCCGGAAAATTCTCCTGAGAGCAGTTTTGGGACTTGCTAATTGGATGGTCTGTTTGCTTATACTATTATGAATATGACATGTTTTAGTTCTCTAGTTGTTCTCATTTTGTTCACATTATTTCTAATTTATTGAAGCATAGGTTTCAATGTTGGTGCTGAAATCTGTTGTGGTACTCATGAATGTGATCTTAAAGACTGAAGCTTCAAATATTTTAGTTTACCATGCAGAAATAATCCTTATGGGATAGAATTTTGAAGTTCAATTGTCTAAAAGATCTTGCTTCTAAGAAACTTACATTATTTTTGGTAAACTTGACTTTTAGGTGGTAAGATTACTTTCATCCATTTTGCTTTGTAGTCTCCATGTACTGGGATATCCATGACTAAAAATATCTCAGTCAACTTAAAAAGGGCTTGAACTATTAGTAGTGTTTGAGAAGTTGACTAGTAGATGTACTTGCATTATTGGCCTGTGTTTACCTTGACCACCACAGCTACTGTCATAATGTGACCACGATAAAAGTACTTTGTACATAATAAGTCTGAGAAAACAAACGAGGCAGGAATTTTCTTTTACTAGGTTTAGGAATGTGTATATACTCCTAGGAAAATTGTATGGTTATGCCGAAATTATTTTAACCGAACCTTGAGCTTTATGAAACCTTAAATATTATCTATGCTTCAAAGTGCTAGAGATTGACATCTTCTTCTTTTGAAACTATTGCGATACTTTACATTTTAAATTCGCATTTGGACCTTTGGTGTTTCATTTCGCCATTAGTTGAAGATGCTTTATATGTCCTTTCTTCTATTTGATGTGTATTTTTCACTTTTGAAGCCTGCACACTTGAATCATTGACGAGTTATATTAGTACTTGGTAGGGATCATATGTTTGATTATTTTTTGAATGTTGTGTATTATGTGTTAGTAACAGTTTTTTTTTTTTTTTTTTTTTTATATAAAAAAATTATGTAGGAGCCTTCTATATTAAGTGAGCAGGCGGCATTATTTTTGCCTGCGGCAGTGTATACACTTTGTGCTGGTTGTGCTCCTTTTAAGTAATGCTACAATGGGTTTCTGCTGTCGTACTCTTTTGTAGTTGATGCCAAGGCCACACTAGACCAGGTTAAGGTTTGTGTTGATCTGTTTTGATGACCATCCAACTTTGTATCACATACATGTTGGTTTTCTCTGAGAAACCAAAATTTGATTGTGCTTTTAGACAGAAGACTTTGAGTATGATAGTCTTCATGAAGTTTTTGAGTGCTCTATTGAAGTTCTTGCTAGAATTGATCAGGGCTGTCATTGAAGCGCTGAAATATTCTGTTGAGAATCACTCCATCTCTTTGGATTTTATATGATTAGTTTTGAATAAATCCTATCTTCAATTTTATTCAGGTTTACCCACTTCAAAGCCATCAGGGTGTACGGCTTCTTCAGGAAATGGAGACTTACATTCTTGGGTCTCTTGTAGACAAGGAAATTAAAAAGTGACCTATTTCAGATATATTCGTTTGATGCGCATTATTTTTTAACTTCATATATAGCTCATGTTTCAAGAGGTTTGTGTCATCTTCTGATGCAGGACAGAAGCTTGAAGGAGCTTTGATACCAATGCTGATATAGGATCTTTAGGCACGAAATTAGATTCTTGATGTAGGATGTTTAAGGCATTCAGCGATATCAACATTATGGTGTTGAACTTTGTTATTTTGCATCCATTGGCATCTAATGTTGGCCCCTTGTATTTCTTCACCGTTATCTATGCTTATGACTTAAAATCTAGAATTTATGCAAAAGAAAGATGTAGATGGCTTATGACTTAAATTGCCCTTGGAAATATTGAATTTTGAAGGGTTTCATGGGGTGGAAAATAGGATTAAGGATGGAGGATTTAATTTTGCAGCATGTATTTGAGGGAGGTAGGGTTGTTGGGGTTAGAAATTTGTGGTTGGTAATGCTGGAGAAATAAGTTGATTAAAATTCAATTAGGGATTAACAAGTTGGGTATATTTTGGAGGTCAACAGTCTAAACAGGTGAGAAAAAGGAAGATAAATCTAGACATTGCACATTTTTTTTTTGATAAGTAACATTGTACATTTTTTTCTTGATAAGTAACATTGCGCATTTATTTTTGCAGGCATTACACCTAGGGTCCTTGACATTGCTTTGGGAAGAATTGCATCAAACAAACCTCAACGCCATTATAGGTGCAAATTTATCTTTTTCTAACTATTAAAAGGCACAAAGAAAAAAAGAAGCCCAATAAAATAACTATGGGTTTGAAACTACATGCCATAGAGACTCAAAGTGGTGATCCATTAGAGAAGTAACAAAATCAAATAGAATTTTGCACTGTTAGAGCCCTATTATTGTTATGGTCAATATTTATTGTCATGTGGTTGCAACTGTATATATTATTGTTACTAGATTCTTCTATAAATATGAATGTTATTTTGTTTATTAGAGATTGATATTTAGATTTCGAGAAAGCGATTCTCAATACTAATGTCTATTAATCTTTTCTTCTAGTTCGAACTTTGGTGTTACATTGGTGGTTTCCTCAAAAGAAAAACTTGTTACAGCAAGGAAGGTCTAGCTGCTGGTCCTCGGCCTCAACCCATGCTGGAAACTGTTATTTTTACTCTAATGCACAATGCTATTTGTACTGAGGAAGTAGAGTTGGAGGTATATGTAATGCCTTTTCATTTTTATATTTATTTAGAGCATTGTTTTATGTGAGGAAAAGGACAAGAAGTCCACTAAAAAGAAAAATCAAAGACTCAGTAATTTGAAAATGAATTTACCAATAAAAAAATGAATATGAAATGGTGGTGAAGATGTCCATTCTTGTAATTCGAGATCTCCACCTAAGATTAAGTGCTATAAAAGTGGATAGATACCTGGTAACTTTTATGATAGGTGAGCATGAATTCTGAACAAGGCCAATTCATTATTTTTAAACAATTCACCATTGATAAAGTGGTCAATCTCCAAAAAGCATCTGACAACCTGCATCTTCTATGTCGTTATACACAAAATCTTTGTTAATTGGCATCTCTCATCTTGATGTTGAGGCAAAGAAGACAACATCAAGAGTTGATTGATTTGTTCCCCTTAGAGAAGAAGAATTAGATAATTTGTTTCATCACAGCTATTGAAGGGTATTCAAATTGCTGGTAGAAGATTATATTACTTCCCAATGCATGTTCATATATAAATACTTTTCATATGAGTAGTCCTTTTCTTATTGATCTGTTTCTTTTCGATGGTGTGGGGCTTAAAAAATACCTAGGATGTTTAAAACTTGCTTCAATCCCATTATTGGAATTTCAAATTCATGCCTATGTTTCAAACTCATTATGTTTATTTCATTATTCTTGATGACTTATCCAAACTGTATTTATGATGTGTGCAGTTCCTGCTATTGATCCTTTTCAGAATTATAAAATCCATCCTGTTTTTTCTGTTTGCATTATCAGTTAGTGATGGTTAGTTTCTTATTATCTGCAGCCTTGTTATTTTATTTTGTTTATTTATTGATTTATTTTTTTCTGGGAATTTGTCAATGCAGTACTTCATAATCTATCCAGGCAGCTTAAGTACGCATCTATGCTGAAGGTGATGAATATAATTTTCTTCTCTTGGTAGTGTCTAAAATTTCTTGAAACTGATTGAAATATTTACTTTTTAAAGGATTTGTGTGTACATTCATCTTAATGGACTTAAATTTCCAGAAAGTTGAAGTACTTCTCTGATGCTAGTCTTTGGAGGAACTAATGGGATCAATTTTCTTTTGCTTGGCTGCTTGTGTTGTATGCTTGGTTGCACTTGTGGAGGTAATGTTGTTAACCTATCGTCCCTTTTTATTTGACCTCGAATGTGTAATTTTGTTATATTATTGTTGAAAACAAAGATGATGCTTTGGATATTTATTTGCTTGTAGTGCCATTTATGTGCATGCAATAATGGTAGCTCAACTCCATCCTATTTTTAAATTTCCACATTACCAATCTATTGTTGACTGATTAAAGTTTGTTAAATTATCGATACTCCCACAAGCTAATCCAAAAGCTTAAGATATTAGGAAGTGATGAATTTAATTACTTAATCATAATTGTAACGCTCCCCCTCTTGTGTGGGTGCAACTCCCCCATAATATGCGAGGCCCAACATGTGGGATTTTAACATTTTAAATGAGAGGTAGAGTAGAGATAAGCATCAAACTCAAGATCCCTTGGTCTGATATTATGTTAATCTATTAATTGTCCCAAAAGCTTAAGCCATTAGAAAATAGTGAATTTAATCACTCTAACCATAATTCTAACAAAGTTTATATTCTTCTAACGGTTTTTTCTTGGTTTGAGATATGGCATCCATAAGTGTTCCATCGACCACATTGCATCTGCTCAAAGTTGATACATCAACTATTTGTTTCAGATGGCGAACCTAGTTATTTCATACGGTAATGTTGCCATTGGCTTCTTCCAGCTCTGGTTCTGCGTGGGGATAGCACCAACCTAAGCTGAGTCACTAAGGTATCTACATTATGGTTTTAAAAACTGAACCGGTCATCGAACCATTTTTTTTTTTTTTTTTAATTTCCGGTTCAACCCCAGTTCTTGCCTGGTTTTTGACCGGTTGTTGACCGGTTTTAGAGGTTTTAACTGGACTGAACTGACTCCTGGTTCCTGGTTGAACCAGTCAGGACCGGCTGGTCCGGTCTGGTTTTTAAAACAATGATCTACATATTCTAATATCTATCTTATTTTTATAACTAGGGGATGGGAAACTCTAATTTCAGCTGGATATCAAGTTTTTATTGTTGAATACTCTAGAATGTCATTGTTAAATATATAAGTTATAACTGATGTGTTCTGTATATTTCCCTTTCAAACATGAAACTAATATTGCTTGTTGATTGTTTTGGTGTCTGGTTTTTTTTATTTGTCTTCTTAAAAATACATTTCATTGTAAATTTGTAATACAATCTGATGGTTGTTTGTTGCCAGATTGCTTGTCAACCGTTGGCAATTCTGGTGAAAAATTACTTTGTGCCATTGTTGTCTATTTTTATCTCATTGATTTGCAGTAAGAAATCTGGATGGGAAAAGGGAGCAGTTGTGCTTCAGAGTTCAATTTTGCGTCTTGCTGAGATATCTGAGAGTGAATAAGACAAAGTCGTAAAGAAACATATGGTTTGCTCCTGCCTTTCATTTCTCTCTCTCTCTAAATGATTCAGGAAGTTTAAAATCTATGACATGCAAAAAATATTAGTCTAAATGAAAAGATATCACATAATCTCATGTCTTTTCAAATTGTCTAATCTTTTTCTTTTTTTGGATACGTAATGTGAAATTTTATTGAAAAATTTGAGTCACCAATATGTCCGATCTTTGGTTTGATGAGTATGCTGGGTGTCTTCCTCCAAAAACCGAAGAATGTAAAGAGGATATGAAATCTACGAAACTTGTTGGCCACCATGTATCAACTAAAAGCCAAGAAAACAATAAGCTTACCAATGTCAACTTAATTTTCATAGTTGACAATTGATGCTCCCTAAATATCCTTTGATTACTTTCATTCCACATAGTCTACATTAAACATGGTTGATTTAAATCCCAAGCTCTTTGTTGGAAGGAGTTTGGCTTTATTCTCCAACCTTGAATCAAAAAAAGCATAGTCTTGGGCATCACCCACCAAACTCTAAACATCCCAAGGACGAACTCACACGAGTCCCTTGCAATAGAACAGTGGTGTAGGAAATGATCTTGGTTCTTGCCTGTCCTCTTGCATATGCAACTCCAATCAACTATAATCTTATTTATTGATATGCTTGAACGATTGAGAAATTATGTTAAATCCTAGAAAGGATGGCTTATCTAGAAAGCAAGGATGCAGCTGGGAGGGTGCCGCCCCCCAGTCCGACGCGGCCTGACGCGGTTGACCACGAGTCGGTGCCGTGTCAGTTTTTTTTTTTTTTTTCTCATATTTGCGCCAACTCGGCTAGATTTGCGCCAAAGCTGCTCGATTCGGCCAGAATCGGGCCATATCAATTCGTATCGGCCGGCGACTGATACTGCCGATATGGCTGAAACAGGCCGAAATCGGCCTTAAAACTCGCTGGAAAAGCCGAAATTCTGACCTCAGAGGTTCTTCTTTGTTTGTTTTGTGAATCAAGGCATAGCAATGTGTTTTTTAAGAATATTTTAATAGTAAAAATATATAGAAAATATAAATAAAAATATTTTTAATAATTTTTTAATCGCCGAGTCCCGCCGCACCTGCACCCTACTTTTTCAAAAATTGCCGAGTCTTGCACCCACACTCGCACCAGCACCCGAGTCCCGAAACGCACCCATACTTCATAGTGGCTTATGCTTATTTAATTTCTTTTTTAAAGAAATAATTGGTTATCATGTGTATAGTGGGTGCTATGTATTGGTATTTTGTCGATTTTAGTGTTATGCTAGTTGCAAGGTAGTCAAAGGCGTTAGGCGACCTTGAGGCGCTAAGGCCTTGTATCGCCTAAGGCAACGAGGCGCCAAAAAGGCGCTAGCCCGAGTGAAGAAGCCCGGCGCTAAATATTAAATATAGTTTTTTTGACATATGTAGAGCTTAAATCATATACATTTATGTACTGAAAATTATAATCAAGCCTCTCTTACTTTGTTCCTAATGCATAGGAATTAGTCTATAAAACCAGTTTTTGTATTGAATCCAATAGAGCCCAGAAAGAGAAGAAGAGAGAGTGTATAGGAATAAAAATAAAAAGAGGAGAGTTGCTATTAGAGAATAGAGGGGGAAAAAACTGACAGAGGGGAGCTATGAGGGAAAGAAAAGAACAGAGAGAGCTGCTCTGAGTAAGAAAAGAGTAGAAAAAAGGAAGAAAGACAAAAACAAAAAAGGAAAGAAAGAAAAGAGGTCTGGAGAATGAGAAGTAATAGTAAACAAAAGAGAGTTTTTTAAATTAAAATTACAGGTAGGAAATAGGAATAAAATAATGTTGTAAAATTTGAAAGTACAAATAAAACCTGTTGAGGTATGGGTACTGTCGGGCAACTGCTGTAGTGGCTGGAAGGGTCATGTACTTATATATTGTTTTATTATTTATCTGTGGTTCTCAAAAGCTGAAGTCTGAAACATTAGTGGTTGCCAACTCAAATCCCACTAATGTTACAAAAAGACAAAATTGAGTTATAAATTAAAAAAAAAACCAGTCATCTTTTTAAAGTAATGAAGTCCACTGCACCTTTTTCCTCAAAAAAAAAAAAGAGTTCTCTGCATCAGAAAGAAAACAAAAGTGATGGAAAGAAAATAGAGGCGACGGAGGCTGTCGCCTAATGCCTGGAAAAACGGTTCAAGGCGAGCGACTGGTCAACAGAGGCGCTCGCCTCACTAAAGGCGCCTCGCCTCAGTGACCTTGAGGCGCTTTTACACCGCCTCGCCTCGCCTGAGCGCCTAGGCGCTCGCCTGAAACGCCTTTGACTACACTGGCTAGTTGAAGCAGGGTAGAAGCTGAGTCCTGCACCTTGTGTTATGCTAGTTGAAGCAAGGCAGCATCTTAATCCTGCACCTTACAACTCTATTTTGGGGAATTGGGATTAGGGTTGATTTAGATAGGGGTAGGGCCTATTTGGGTTTGATAGTGAAAAGTATTGGGTGTAAGATTTATGGTTTATTAGGCTTCTAGGGGTATTTGCACTTGCAGATTTGATTTGATCTAATTTTTAGATCACTCAAGTAAAGTAGAGAAATAACAAGAGTACATTAAAGAGCAAATAGAAGATGAATGAGAAAGAAATAGTGATAGAGAGATACTAGGAAATCAAATGTAGCTGTAAGTTGTTATTTTTCAATAATCTACCATAATTTTAAATGTGAGTGAATGATGGTTAAATGATTAAATTCACCCTTCCCATCAGCTTAAGCTTTTGGGACAGGTGACAGTTTATCATGGTATTGGAGCAAGTGATCTTGAGTTGAAAACTTGTCTCTACTTTACCTCCAATTTAAAAACTTAAAAATTCTAGTTTTTAGACCCCGCATATGAAGGGGAGTTTGAGCTCACTCGTGAGGGGTAGTATTAGAGTAAAAGTTAAATGATTAAATTTACTATTTCCTATTAGTTTAAACTTTTGGAACAAGATGAATTTTACCATTTCCTATAGAAACGTGGAAATTCTTTTAGAGACCAAGGTAACTTCTATTGGTGAAAAGATGAGGGAGTGTTGCTTGAGATAATTTGGTCATGTTTAGAGAAATGCTATTTATACACTAGTAAGAAGAAGTGAATTGATTCAAGTTAATGGAATGTAAATAGGTAAAGGAAGACCCAAAAAACATTTATAGAGGTAGTAAAAAAATAATGTGTCAATTAGGGAATATGCTCTATGATTTTGGATGGAATAGAATGGCAGACATTTGAGGACATGGATTGATCGGAAGACCGACTTCTTGCTTCTATTAGTGGTTCTCTATTTGACTGGTCTCGAGCTTAGAGATTCACCTTCTTTCTTAGTTTCCTCCCTGTTTGTAATTTCTTCTTTGCCTTTTTTTTTCCTTGTAAATTTTTGGATAGCTTTGTAATATTTGCCTAAGGTAGCTTTTTATGTATACATCTGTCTTACTTTTCAAACAAAAAATATATAATAGAATGATGGAAACAGTGGTAGTTCTAGGAATTTTTTTTTACTGTGGTCACTTAGAAAAATCCACGACTACAGTATTTTTATTTGTACTTAGTTATTAAGCCTCTTTTTTTTTGGGGGGGGGGGGGTTAAGGGATCAAGGATTATGTTTGGCGGACAATTATTTTTAGACTAATGCTATGTATACAACATTTTCATAACATATTTTATACGACAAGCTGTTATTAGTAGGTTTAAAAGTGATATCAGTGTTGAGCCCAAATTAGAATAAATAACTTCCTACTCTACAGGATTTGTTGTGAAATTGTTGTAAATGTAACATTACTCTTATTTTTGTTGAAATCAAGTTCTTGTGATTTTTATGTCCGGTGTTTAACATTTTTATTAGGGTGGTCACTGTAGATTAGTTTAGTATGTAGTTTTTATTTTTGCAAATATATATACTTTATTTTGTGTGACCACCTTGACTTAGAAGTAGAGCCTCAAGTGGATGGAAAAGAATACATGTGGTTGACCCTTTCTAGTCTATTAAGCATCCATGTCTGACTCAAGTGTTTGGACTAGGGCTTGGTTGTTGTTTTTGAAGGTTTTTTTTATTAGAATTACATTTCTTTTGTAATGCTAAAGAAATTGTCAAAAAAATAATTTACTATGTACCAGCTGACTTCCATGGTTCTTATTGGATTGAAGAAATCTTTAAACTGAGTAGGGTCCATGAGCTAGTTTAGGGCATCGACAGTGGACAATTCTTCTCCATCCAGCCCAATGGTACAGCATCACTAAATTCCATGTGCATCTCCCCATGAGAGGTTCGTTGTGCAAGTTCTGATGTGTTCTAATATATATTCTAGTTGATAAAAAGTTAAACTAATTTATATTTCTTGTTAGGCAGGATTAAGTGAATTTTTTAAACTGTCTTTAGTTATAATACGTTGTCTAGCTTCTTTGATTTTTGCAGCTATGCCACTTGTGCTTCAGATCCTCTGGTCCCTTTATTTTCCATCGTTAACATTATGCATGTGGTTCAAACAGTTGTTGATGTTGTTTTGGAAATGTGCATTGCCTTTCTACATTTTTTGATTTATCTGTGTTCCTTTGTGGAGCCTTATGTTCATATTTAATTGGGATTAAGTCTTTATTTGACTAAGATCATTAAATGCGACAGTTTTTTTCCTCCACTGTTCTTTTTCTAACATGTTTTACTTGTTCATAGGTTTATTGGCTTTGCATTGATTATCTTCTTGTAGCTAGATCAGCAGTTGTGAGTATGGAAGTTTCCTTCTTATTTTTATGTTGTTAATTTTGTTGCCCCAATCCATTTACTTCTTTATCATTTGTTTGACAGTTTCTGTGACATGGATTGTTTACTTTATAGATCTGTGGTTTGTATTTTACTTTATAGATGTTTTGTAATTTTCATTGATGCTATTTTGGAGTTATATTTTATGAAGGATAGAATGTTAATTGTACTCAATTTTTATATCCATTTATATGAAAATAAAGGCTTAACACTTCAATTCATGTTTTTCAATGTGATAATGCTCTTAAATATTTTCATACTTCTTTGTCCCACTTTCTCCGATGATCATGATATACTTCATTGGTCTTCTTCTCCTTATACTCCACAGCACAATGGTGTGCCGAAACGTAATTGGGACATTAGTTGGAACTTACCCTATTTTCTTTTTTTCCATATGAATGTTACAAAAACATATTGGAGTGATGCAGTATTGACAACTTGTTATCATATCAACTGTATGCTTGCAATTGTTTTTGATGGTTAGATTCCTATAATTGTGCTGCCTCTTGACACACCCTTTTTCCATTTACCTCCAATGATTTTTGGGTGTGTATGTTTGCATTTTAGGTCTAGGGGGTGAATAACTTGATTCTTGATCTTGTAAGTGTATTTTACTTGAGTACTCTTGTACTCATAAGGGATACGAGTGTTATTTCCCTACACTTCATTGTTACTTTGTTAGAGTTGATGTCATTTTTATTGAGTCTACTTCATATTATTCCTCTCCTTCCTCAACGAGTGTTAGTTCTCCTCCCATGTCTTCCTTGATTGCCTCCTTCACCAGCAATGATACTACTTTGGCCACAGTTCCCTTGAAACCATTACAAGTGTTATGAGTAGTATATATGCTAGGGCAAAATTAGTTATAATGATTAGAAACATCATATAAATGAAATGTATCGTGTTAGGGTAATTTAGTTTTTACCCTATTCCCTTCCTAAGAATAAAAAAACACAAGGTACTTATCAACTTAATGAAGCTGGTTTTGTGTTGCAGAACATTTAAGTTTCATATGAGTCAGGATGTATTCTTGGATTGGCCACACATCAGATCTTTCTTCAAGTAGTCGAAAATGCAATTTACATTAATGCTTACATGGGGTATTTTTCTATGTAATGAGTTTCAGTTATGGGATGTGTTGTAACATGTGTACTTGTTCATATTTGCTTTCTTCATTTTTGTGCAGGGTGACATTCCTACATTCCTGACATTTTAAATTTCAAGAAGAGCCTCCTAAGAGCTGTTTTGGAACATGCTAACTAGACGGTCTATTTGCTTGTAGTATTATGAATATGACACTCTTTAGTTCTCTAGTTGTTCTCATTTGGTTTACATTATTTCTAATTTATTGAAATATAGATGTCAATGTGATGCTGAAATCTATTGTGAATGTGATCTTAAAGATTGATACTTAAAATAATTTAGTTTACCATGCAGAAATAATCCTTATGGGTTAGAATTCTGAAGTTAAATTGTCTAAAAGATCTTGCGTCTAAGAAATTTGCACTACTTTTGGTAAACTTGACTTTTGGTTGGTAAGATTACTTTCATCCATTGTGCTTTGTAGTCTCCACCTATTGGATATCCATGACTAAAAATATCTTGGTCCGCTCAATTTTCCTTGGTCTGGTTTTGGGTGATGAAGAAAAGCAACACTTAGTTTATTGTGTTTTCTCATCCCTGAAGCTTAAAAGGACTTGAACTATTAGTAGTGTTTGAGAAGTTGACTAGTAGATGTACTTGCATTACTGGCCTGTGTTTACCTTGACCACCACAGCTACCGTCTTAATGTGACCATGACAAAAGTACTTTTTATATAATTAGTCCATGAAAACAAGAGGCACGAATTTTATTTTACTCACATAAGAAATGTATGTAGGCTCCTAGGAAAATTGTATGGTTATGCCAAAATTATTTTAACTTAACCCTTAGCTTTATGAAACCTTAAACATTATCTATACTTCAAAGAGCCAGCGATTGACATTTTCTTCTTTTGAAACTATTGCGATAGACTTATGTTTTAAATTTGCATATGGATCTTTGGTGTTTCATTTCGCCATTAGTTGAAGATGTTTTATAGGATGCTTTATATTTCCTTTCTTCTATTTGATGTGTATTTTTCACTTTTGAGGCCTGCACGCTTGAATCATTGATGAATTATGTTAGTACTTGGTAGGGATCTTATGTTTGATTATTTTTTGATGTTGTGGTATTATGTATTAGTAACTGTTTTTTTATTTTATTTTTCTTATGTAGGAGCCTTCTATATTTAATGCACGGGTGGTATTATTCTTGCCTGTGGCAGTGTATGCTCTTTGTGCTGGTTGTGCTCCTTTTAAGCAATGCTACAATGGGTTCTGGTGTCGCACTCTTTTGTAGATGATACTGAGGCCACACTAGGCCGGGTTAAGGTTTGTGTTGATCTGTTCTGATTACCATCCAACTTTGGATCACATGCACGTTGGTTTACTTTGAAAAACCAAAAAAAAAAATTGATTGTGCTTGTAGACAGAAGACTCTCAACATGATAGTCTTCATGAATTGATCAGGATTGTGGCGTTGAGGTGCTGAAATGTTGTGTTGAGAATCACTCCATCTCTTTTGATTTTATATATTAGTTTTTGGATAAATTCCTCTCTTTGATTTTATTCAGGTTTCCCCACTTCAAAGTTATCAGGGTGTATGGCCTCTCTGGCATTTGAGACATCCGCTGCCGCAGGAATTGGAGACTAATATTCTTGGATCTCTTGTGGACAAGGAAATTGAAAAAGTCGTATTCCAGATATATTCGTTAGATGTGTGCTATTTTCAAACTTCGTATATTGGCTGTTAGCAATAGCTCAGTAAGGCAGATATTGTTTTGTGGATTGCACAGGGTTTTTATCCTATTCTTTTTAGGGTTCTCAGGGTGTGAAATTATGTTCTAGTTGCAAGATTTCAGGTTGCTGGAAATTAAAGAGAAAGAAGTAAAAAAAGATAAATCTAGACATTGCACATTTTTTTTGGCAAGTGACATTGCACCTAGTTTTTGCTGGCATTACACCTAGGGTCCTTGACATTGCTTAGGGAAGAATTGCATCAAACAAACCACAACACCATTATAGTTGCAAATTTATTTATTTTTGAACTATTAAAATCCACAAATAAAAGAAGAAGCCCAATAAGAAGACAATGGGTTTGAAACTACAAGCCATTCTGGATAACCTTAAAGCTCCAAAAAGTCCCTTGATTACTAAAAGAAAATACAACTAATATAAAACAAGACCAACCTTTTGCCACCTGCATCACTAGAGACTCGAAGTGTAGATCCGTAAGAGAAGTAACGCAATCAATTAGAATTTTGCACTGTTAAGGCCCTATTATTGTTATGGTCAATATTTGTTGTTATGCAGTTGCAACCGTATATATTAATGTTTCTAGATTCTTCTATGAATATGAATGTTATTTTGGTTAATAGAGATTGATATTTAGATTTCAAAAAACTGATTCTCAATACTAACATCTATTGATATTCTCTTCTAGTTCAAACTTTTGTGTTACATTGGTGGTTTCCTCGAAAGAAAAACTTGTTACAGCAAGGGATGTTGTAGCTGCTGGTCCTCAGCCTCAACCCACTCTGGAAACTGTTATTATTACTCTAATGCACATTGCTACTTATAGTGAGGAAGTAGAGCTGGAGGTATATGTAGTGACTTTTTCATTTATTTAGAGCTTTGTTTTATGTGAGGCAATGGACAAAGAGTCCAATAAGAAGAAAAATAAAAAACACAGTAATTAGAATATGAATTTACCAATAAAAAAAATGAATATGAAATGGTGGTGAAGGTGTCCATTCTTGTAATGCCTAGCTTCTTTGATAGTGTTAATAATGAAGGTTTCAAGATCTCCACCTAAGATTTAGTGCTATCAAAGCGGATAGATACTTGGTAATTTATCATGATAGATGAGCATGAATTCTGAACAAGGCCAATTCATTATTGTTAAGCAATTCACCATTCGTAAAGTGGTCAATCTCCAAAAAGCGTCTGACAACCTGTGTCTTCAATGCCTTTATATACAAAATCTTTGTTTTTTGGCATCTCTAATCTTGATGTTGGGGCAAAGAAGACAACATCAAGAGTTGATTGATTTGTTTCCCTCAGAGAACAAGAATTACATAATAAGTTTCATCACAGCTATTGAAGGGTATTCAAATTGTTGGTAGAAGATTAGATTACTTCCCAATGCATCTTCATTTATAAATATTTTTTATGTAAGTAGTCTTTTTCTTATTGACCTGTTTCTTTTCCGTGGTGTGGGGTATAAAAAGTACCTAGGATGTTTAAACTTGCTTCAATCCTGGTATTGGAATTTCAAATTCATGCATATGTTTCAAACTCATCATGTTTATTTCTTGATTCTTGATGGCTCATCCAGGTTTTATTTATGATGTGTGCAGTTGCTGTTATTGATCCTTGTCAGAGGTATAAAATCCATCCTGTTTTTGCGGTTTGCATTATCAGTAAGTCCTGGTTAGTTTCTTATTATCTGCTGCCTTTTTATTTTTTATTTATTTTCTGGGAATTGGTGAGTGCAGTACTTCATATTCTATCCAGACAGCTTAAGTTCACACATCTATGCTGAAGGTGATGAATATAATTTTCTTCTCTGGGTATTGTCTAAAATTTAACGAAACTGATTGAACTATTTATTTTTTAAAAGATCTGTGAGAACATTCATCTTAATGGATTTAAATTTCTTGAAAGTTGAAGTACTTCTCTGATATTCTTGAATTTTTTGTGTTCTTTGGCAGTATTAGGGGGAACTAGTGGGATCAATTTTCTTTTGTTGGGTTGCTTGTGGTGTAAGCTTAGTTGCACTTGTGGAGGTAATTTGCTCATTTTGTCCACCAAGAACCCTTTTAATTTCTCTTATTGTGTGTGAACAACCCTCATTGTTAATATAGTTTTCTAAACCATAGGTAGGGAAACTGCTGTCATATTTGGCATAGGTTGCAACTTTGTTTGTTTGAGGACAAAGTTTGTAGTGATTGGGAGACAAAATTTTAAGTCTTGAAATACATCGCAAAAATTAAATTATAAGTTTGTACTTAGCTTTGTGATTATTTTTTGGGTGTATATTATTATAAGTTTGTACTTTCAGGACTTTGTCTTTCCCCTTTATCTTCTTAAACCAGACAAAGGGAAGAACATCTGGGATTGACACTCTGTAGAAGTAGCTGATATAAACACTGTGCTCACAAAATTACTAGGGTCCGATATGTGTCTACGGTTTGATGTATCGATTGAGGAATCAGATAAGGATGGCGTCTGCTCCCTTAGAAGGAAGCATTAATTTGTTTCCCACTTTATCTGCTGTAAATAAAGTTGTAATATTCCTCAGATTGTTTTTACATGACATTCTCCGGTACCAGGGAGGGTGATATCATTTTGAAGTGTTTCAAAAAGTTGTCCTGTCGTTGAACTGGAAATGATTCAGGGTCGCATAATTCAGCTCCGTAATCAAATTGTTTCTGTTCCATAAGGCATGGATATTTTGAAAATTCATGGGTATTGATATATATGCTTGATGGGAAACTTGAATATTATGTTTTAATTATGCATTTTTATGTAAAAAAGGAAAAGAATATGGAAAGAAGGTTTTATGTATGAATTTTATACTATATTGCCAGGAAAAAAATTCTTTACAGGTTAGTCCTTCAAGTCATGTACAAGATGCTACTATTTTTAAGCTAACCAATGTGTATGATCTTCTGTTTGTGAAATAGATTAGGCAATGATTATTTTCTTGGTTTGAGTTTATCTTAAACCACTTTATGCCTGATTTAGTGCTATTATGTCTTCTGCTTTATCCTTTGATGTGGCATGTCCATCTCGTTTTCATGGTATTGCATTTTAACTCAAACTGCTGCTGCTCCTCTTTAGCAGATAAATAAGAAATGTTGCCTGCAAATGAAACTTGAACAAATTTCATGTTACTTATAGAAGATAGATCAGTGAATCAATTATGGAGGATTACAAAATATAAGTTCCCCTAAATTCTGACTTAATTTTTTCTCATGGAAATCACCCTTCTTTTATGCTAATTACAGAATGTAGAAGTTCATTTTATAGTATGCCTTGCAATATTAAATTGTGACAACATTTAATTCATTTATATATATATTAAACTACTCTCTTCTACAAGGCTGGTAATTTATTTTTAATGTTATATATATATATATATATATATAAATTTATGGGTTTAAAATTGTCAATTTGTTAACACAAATTGGTGTTTGGACTGTATATTTCTGGCTCTATTTGTTTGGTTTGAACTACATCCTGTCCTACACAGCTTGTTTGTCCTGGTTGCTTTTTTTTTCTGCTGCCATCTACTTGTACTTATCACAACTTTTCAGAATATGAGATCATCAATGTTGTCATTTGGCAGCCATGTAAGAAACGAGTTGTATGTTTTAAACATCGTTGTTCTAAATGCAAGAGTAAGTATTGGGTTTACTTTTAGAGGAGTTCTTCTATTCATTGTTTTGCAACTTTGCAATTCTTGGTGTTATTTTAAAATCTCAATCATGACTTGTTTACAGAAGATGGAATTTTCTTTTGGGTGCTTGGCAAGGCAGGTGGCGGAGTTTGACTTCGTGGTATGCTCTCTCTCTCTCCCTCTTATCCTTCTGTATTTGTTACTCTTACAATCCCCACTTTATAAGTTCAGTTCCTGGTTGTTTTAATTCTTTCAAATTGTTGCAGTGTTTGCCTTTTTTAGGCTTTGAATCTAATAAGAGGATTATAAATTACAGTAGCTTAATGAGGGTTTGAAACTTCCAATCCAATTCTTTTCTCTTTGTCCACTTGTCTTGTTTTAGTCATTGTGTTGGTATGCTTGTATCTAATTTGAATGTGGTAATGCCTCTTATTGGAGTGGACTAGTTAGATTATCGAGGATTTTGATCTAAATATGGTTGGCACGAGAATAATAATGAGGGTTTTTGCATTCATGGATTTTAATTAATTCCAGTGGTCTTAGCGTATTTTTAGTTGGCTACTTTTTAGGGATTTTTTTGTTGTAAACTTGGCTTCTAACTATTTGATTATAAATATTAAATTTACTGTTCGCTTATACTTGATACCATCCCTTGTTGAATTTGTTTTATGGATTTTTGGTGCTTGGTAGTTTTGAAGGTATCAATGTTTCGGCAAAGTTGGCTTTACTAGATCAATTTGGTTCATTTTTATTCAGACTACGTTACTGCAATTACCATGTTTAAAAAAATTTAACGCTGGTGTAGCTACCTGGCCTTCAAAGTTTGATCAAGAACTAAGGCCGTAGTCTCTCTTTCTTTCTTGATTTCAATATTCTTCACCTAAAGTTTAAAGGTTTAATTATTGGGTTAAGATTTTTATGAGTTAGAAAACTAATTTGTTGGAGTGACGTTGGGTTGAGATCATGATTATCTTTTGTTTTCTAAACAATCTCATGTTGATTCTGTTCTCCTTATTGTGCCTTGAAAATTATATATTGAATTGCGATATTTATCATAACTTTTTCGCTGCTGTGTTTTAGATTTTTTTTTACCTTTGATCATAATACTCCCTTAACTACTTGGCTGATAAAAATAATTTGTTGGAGCAACAAATTTTGGTGTTTTGATTGTGTGTATTTCTTACTCCCTTTGTTTGGTTTTAACTAATTCCAGTTCTACACGGCTTGTTTGTTCTGTTTGTTTGTTTGTTTTTTTTTTTTTTTTCCTTTCTGCCATCTACTTGTACTTTTTGCAACTTTTCAGAATATATGATCATCAATTTTGTCATTTATCAGCTATATAAGAAACGAGTTGTTCGTATGCTTTAAACATCATTTTAAACAAATTTTGGTGTTTTGATTGTGTGTATTTCTTACTCCCTTTGTTTGGTTTTAACTAATTCCAGTTCTACGCGGCTTGTTTGTTCTGTTTGTTTGTTTGTTTTTTTTTTTTTTTTTTTTTTTTTTTTTTTTTTTTTTCCTTTCTGCCATCTACTTGTACTTTTTGCAACTTTTCAGAATATATGATCATCAATTTTGTCATTTATCAGCTATATAAGAAACGAGTTGTTCGTATGCTTTAAACATCATTTTAAATGCAAGGGAAATATTGGATTTACATTTAGAGAATTGTTCTTCTGTTCATTGTTTTGTAACTTTTGCAATTCAGGGTGCATTTTAAAAATCTCAATCATGACATGTTGACAGAAAATGGAAATTCTTTTGGGTGCTTGGTAGGGCAAGTGGCAGAGTTTGATTTGGCGATAAACTTTCACTGTCTATCTTATCCTAAACCACATTTTTTTATGCCTGATTTAGGGCAACTATATCTTGTGCTTTATCCTTTAATGTGGCGTGTCCATCTCATTCCATAAACACAACTAAAATCAGATTTTCACCTGATCTCTTTCCTGATTACAACTCTTTGTTAGTCTCATAGTCTGGGCAGAAATGTACATCATGATTATCGCCAAAAGTAAATTATGGATATTATTACCATCTCTAATGAGTCTGATTATCATTAGCTGTGATTTCTATTTGGTGTCCATTTATTTGCTTTGTTGCAATGCCTTAATGCATGTACTCATTTATTCAGTTGCTGCATTGATTTTATATCTCTTTTATATGTCTATTTTCTCCCTCAGAACATTTGCTAGCCTTTGTGCAGAAAATCTTTTTACAGGCCCTTTTCACCTGTGGCAGAACATGATTTTTCCAGTCATTATCCTTGGTTTAAATGGAAGGAAAACTAACTATCAAGATTTTTGGTTTCTGTAGAAACTTTGTGCTTCTTCTTTTAAATACGTTGATTTCTACCCAATTGTAAACATCTATTTCATGCGCATTGCTGAGACGTTGCTCAGACATAGTTGGCACATGCATTATTATAAACACTTGTGTGATGGCAGCGTGAAGAGGCAAAGCTTTTGCGTGCCCAAGATCAGGATGAGATTGCCATCGGCCTTGCAAAATATATCATACAGAGTTGTGTTAAATCAACAGGTTCAGATGTATATCGCTTGGTTGGGAAGAGGCTGGCAGAAACTTGAGCTAGCATGTTATACTCTAAATATATATATTCAGAAAATTTGCTTTGTCCCTTTGGGTTTTATATGTGCTAGTTTCTTTAATTTTCTTAATCTCTTGGCACACTGCTTGTTTATAATGCAGCTTCAGAACTATTTTGGAGAAGTATTGGAAACTTGCAGTTTCACTTGTTGAGAATCAGAAGATGACAAAGAAGAAGTCTATTGAAAGACAAAGCCAAGTTCATTTTCATTTTGCGCATTATGCAGATGCTCTATTTAGGAGTAATGAGGATAGACTTACCTCTAATGAGTGGCAAGCTGCAATGCGCTCAAGGAAACACAAGGTATCAGATGCTTGCTAATTAGTGAGATCCCTGGAATCCTAAGTTAAACTTTTTTGTTTTCTTTTTTAATATTTCATGGGCATGTTAATTTTGTAGAAAATAGATTTGGAAGCACTTATTAGACGTTTGAAAAGTTCATCAAAGGTGAACTCCAATGCATAATCCACTTATTTTACTGGTGAATTTTGTACTGTTGGTTCCATAGTGGTATGCCTACTAAGTTGCTGTACCTTTCTAATAAGATTTTCATGTACAATATTTTAGGGGGAGAAGACTAACTTTTTGGTTTATATGCAATAGTTACTTTAATGATTTTGGGGTATATGGAATCTTGTGAATAAAATGATTGCAGGTATTGCTTTCTCTTAATTGTTACATACATATGTGCATAGAACTTTAATGTTCATTGTTAATAATTATGGTGCTCATGAAGTTTGGAAATTTGCATCTTTTACATTAAATAGGTGGTTCCTTTTACTCTGAGTGCCAGTGTTCTTGAATGGGTTGATGGCACCCTTCCTCTTGGGGAATATCTTATTGGGAGGTCAGTTAAATTCCAATAGGTTTGATCTTTTGGTGTTGCCTCTGTTGTATCTTCTCTTTATATGGTATTATCATGTTCTTCAAATTGCAGTAGAAATGGAGGTGCTCATGGTCGGTACGGATTAGGAGACTGGGCATTTCTTAGGTGCCGAGAGCACATGACAAATGTAAGTACCATATGCTTTTGTACTTTTTATGATAATAATAATAAAATATATTTTTTTAATAAGTGATAATGAATTTTATTAATAAGAGGACTCCAAATTACTAGTCTCTAGAATTACAATTTGAAATATAAAAGATTCATAACTACTAACGAATTATTAGATACCCCCTATTATTATAAAGGATTCAAATAAAAAACACAGGAGAACAGACTTGGTGTTCGTTTAGTATGGCTATTTGAAAACAGGCTTTTTTGAAAAATCAATTGAGGATTTGTTAATTGAGCGTTTGTCTAACATTGGTATAGAAGTGTTGTTTCAAGTGCAAACATTCATTATTGATGATAAAATTACTTTGGAGAATAACAGCCAATGGGGACTTCAAGTAAAGAAAAATTAGTAGTATCTCTTCATAATAATTATAATAATAGTGATTGTTTTATGCATATTTATTCTCGAATAAATGCTTTGATGTCTTCATTTCTTCACTGGGAGATCTTTTGGGAAAGGATTATAATATCATTTTGAGCCCTTGTTCTTTCTTTTAAAGGATTGGTAAATACAAGGCTCACTACCAAAAAGTCTGACCATAATCTTTAAAGTTTTATATATGCATGGCCCAGACACAAACTATTTTACAACATTTTTACAAATTGCTGATGTGGTTTTAGTATTTTCCAAATAGTTATCGCAAGTAAAAATGTGATGTTAGTGATGAGCCCATATTAGAACTAGTAAGAATTTGCCACATCAGCAGTTTGTAAAAATGTTGTAAAATAGTTTGGGTCTGTAGCATTACTTTTCTTTAATATTAGTGCAGTTCTCAGTCTTACAGATGAATGCTTTTAAAACTGTGATGTTGATGCAATAATTTCATAAGAAGCTTAAACCAAAAGCATGTATGAGAACACTCTCATATAAACCTTACTTCTTGTGAAATATTCTGTTGCCAGACTAAACAATTCAACACCTGACAGTAAACACGATAATATGAAAGTGGCATTAGTGAATTGGGAAAGCAGATTGAAATTACTCTATCATTTGCTCTTATAAAATATTTTTTTGTTCACCTTCCAAGTATTTTGGTCTTTTTGATAGGAAAAAGATAAGCGGAAAGCATTTCATGGAGTCTCAGAGAATTTCAGGTTAATCCTTTGTCTGGGTAGAAAATATCTTTTAAAACTGAAAGCAAAACCACAAAGAAAAAAAAATCAACTTAGTTACTTTTTTTTTTTTGTGTGACACCACATGCAGGCTTGACTGGTTTGGGAAGTGACTTGCTTACGCACAAAGTGTGGCTGCTGGTTCCATGGTCAGTTTGTTCTACACTGGCTATGATCCATTATTTATTGAGATAATCATGGTTTCTATCTATTATGGAATCCAAGTTTGTATTTTCATAGCAATCTTTTCCGCTCTAATATTTATAATATGGTTATATAATACTTGGAAGTCTATCAGACTTTTTCTCCCTTCTTCTATTATAGTGGTTATATGAATACACTCAAGTGCTTGTAACACAGGCAGGTGGAAGATGGAAGAATTTTCCCAAAAGCTTATCTTGCATGTCTTTTTTATTTTTATTTTTATTTTTAATTGCATCACCTGCTAATTTGTGCCAACTTACGGCTGCCAAAACAGTTTTGTAATGGACAGTTCTGATCGTATAATCAAACCAGCGTGGATAGGGTTCTCTCTGATCACTGTAACTCTTGCACCCCAAGTTACTTAACTAACCAAACAACAGAATTTCATCCTATTTAGCAAAATCCAAATCCTACTTTTAACTCTCTCTCTGATAAAAATCTCATCCTATTACAGTCAGCCAAATTGTACACATGCAGTATCATCTTATCTTGCAACTATATGAAATGCCAACTGTATAAGTGGGTTATCTCCTCAGAAGGCTTTGTAGCGTCAAAAGGTATTTCAGAAACTTTTCTCTTCATATGCATATATTTGGGTCCAGGACTAATTTGCCTCTGGAAAAAAGAGAGGGAAAAGGACAGGTTTGTTTGAAATTGTGTTGAAGTGTGTGAAAGACTGTTTATAATAATTATAATATTGGAATATTAGTGACTTAAAACAAAACAAAAGGGTAAATTACACTATTCTCCATATAGTTTCCGGGTTGTTTCAAAGTGAATTACTAGATTTTAAGAAGTTTCAATTAAAATCATGAAATTTTTAAGCTGTTATAATTTGGCCTCTTAATTATTCATTAGGGATAACAAAACAAAAAATCACATAAGCTGTAATAAAAATCTATTTAGTACAAAAATACTTCCATCTGCATCACATATTGTATTTTGGCACCCAAAAAAAAGCTTACAAAATGACTTTAAAAATCATAATACAATTCAATGAAGATGTGATCATTTGCCAAGGGTTTTTTTTCCCTAACTAAAATACCACATGGTGTTCACTGAATCAATTATGGAGGATTACAGAATATAAGTTCCCCTAAATTCTGACTTAATTTTTTCCCATCGAAATCACCTTTCTTTTATATTAATTACAGAACGTAGAAATTTATTTGATACTATGCCTTGCAATATTAAATTGTGATATTTTTATTTATGTGTGTGTGTGTGTGTATAAAATTGTTCTCTTTTACAAGGCTGGTAAATTATTTTTAATGTTATATATATATATATATATAAATTTATGGGTTTAAAATTGTCACTTTGTTAACACAAATTGGTGTTTGGACTGTGTATTTCTGGCTCTGTTTGTTTGGTTTTAACTACTTCCTGTCCTACTCGGCTTGTTTGTCTTGGTTGCTTTTTTTCCTGCTGCCATCTACTTGGACTTATCACAGCTTTTCAGAATATGAGATCATCATTGATGTCATTTTGGCAACCATGTAGGAAACGAGTTGTTTGTTTTAAACATTGTCGTTCTAAATGCTAGGGTAAGTATTGGGTTTACTTTTAGAGGAGTTCTTCTATTCATTGTTTTGCAACTTTGCAATTCTTGGTGTTTTTTAAAAAAAAATCTCAATCATGGCTTGTTTACAGCAGATGGAATTTTCTTTTGGGTGCTTGGCAAGGCAGGTGGCGGAGTTTGATTTGGTGATATGCTCTCTCTCTCTCTCTCTCTGATCCTTCTGCATTGTTACTCTTACAATCTCCACTTATAAGTACAGTTTCTGGTTGTTTTAATTTTTTCAAAGAGTTGCAGTGTTTGCTTTTTTTAGGCTTTGAATCCAAGAGGATTATAAATTGCAGTAGCTTAATGAGGTTTGAAACTTCCAATCCTATTCTTTTCCCTGCCCACTTGTCTTGTTTTTGTCATTGTGTTGGTATGCTCATATCTAATTTGAATGTGGTAATGCCTCTTATTGGTGTGGAGTAGTTAGATTAAGGATTTTGATCTAAATATGGTTGGCATGAGAAAAATAATGTGGGTTTTTGCATTTGTGGATTTTAATTAATTCCAGCAGTCTCCGCATATTTTTAGTTGGCTACTTTTTAAGGAGTTTGTTGTAGTAAACTTGGCTTCTAACGATTTTCTTATAAATTTTAAATTTACTGTTCTCTTAAACTTGATACTATCCCTTGTTGAATTTATTTTGTGGATTTTTGGTGCTTGGTAGTTTTGAAGGTATGAATGTTTTGGCAAAGTTGGCTTTACTAGATCAATTTGCTTCATTTTTTTTTTAAGAGTACAATAATGTAACTTTCCATTCCCTTCCTATTGGCTTGCTGGTTATTATGTGTTCAAGTATTTAAATATTTGCTTTGTAAATGAAAATTAGTGCCTGCATTTATTTCAGGCTTTTTAGGCTGCATTTGCTTGCCTTGCTTAGCAGTTTGTCCTGGTTCCTTTTTCTATTGCCATCAATTTGCACTTATGACAACTTTTTTGAACTTAAGCTCATTGGAAAATACAAAAGGGAACATGGAACCTAAGTTCATCTATTTGTTTTCCCTCTTATTCCTTTTGGAGATTTTGTCAATATTGTGAGTCATTATTTTTGGGCTATCTAATAGGGTAAACATTTGGGTGCCTTAAACGTGTGCTTCTTTACATGTTCATTATGTAGGATTTCAAACTTTTTACTTGTATGGGTTTGTCTTGTTTTGTTGGACTAGGCATGGGGATGCTTTGGGGTTTTGTGACTATGTTACCTCAATTACCATGTTTAAAAAATTTAACGCTGGTATAGCTACCTGGCCAACAAAGTTTGATCAGGAACTAAGGCCATAGTTTCTCTTTCTTTCTTGATTTCAATATTCTTCTCCTAAAATTTAAAGGTTTAATGATTGGATTAAGATTTTTATGAGTTAGAAAACTAATTTTTTGGAGTGACATTGGATTGAGATCATGATTCTCTTTTGTTTTCTCAACAATCTTGTGTTGGTACTTTTCTCCTTTTGTGCCTTAAAAATGATATATTGAATAGGGATATTTATCATAACTTTTTCGCTACTGTGTTTTAGATTTTATTTACCTTTGATCGTAATACTCTCTTAACTACTTGGTTGACAAAAATAATTTGCTGGAGCGACAAAATTTGGTGTTTCGATTGTGTGTATTTCTTACTCCATTTGTTTGGTTTTAACTAAATTTCAGTTCTACCCATCTTGTTTGTCCAGTTTGTTTGTTTGTTTTTTTTTCCTTTTCACAACTTTTCAAAATATAAGATCATCAATTTTGTCATTTGGCAGCCATATAAGAAATGAGTTGTACGCTTTAATCATTATTCTAAATGCAAGGGAAATATTGGATTTACTTTTAGAGAATTGTTCTTCTGTTCATTGTTTTGTAACATTTGCAATTCAAGGTGCATTTTAAAAATCTCAATCATGACATGTTGAGAGCAAATGGAATTTCTTTTGGGTGCTTGGTAGGGCAAGTGGCAGAGTTTGATTTGGCGATAAGCTCTCACTATCTCTCTTATACTTCTGTTTTTTTTACACTCTTACAATCCTAACTTTATAACGACAGTTTCTGCTTGTTTTAATTCTTTCAAATACTGGTGTAGTGTTTGCTTGTCATAGGCTTTGTTTCTAAGAGGATTAAAAATTACAGTCTTTCTTAATTACGGTTTGAAATTTTCATCCGAATTCTTTTCCCTTTGTCCTGTATTGTTGTTTTAGTCATTCTTTGTGTTGGTGAATCCTGGCCATACATTCATTAAAACGAACTCTGGCTCCACCTTTGATTGAATCCTGGCCATACATTTAAACCTTAATTAAAATTTTTGAAAAGACATGAATTGTCCAAAAAATAATTTACTGTGTATCAGCTGATTTCCACGGATTCTTATTAGATTAAAAGAACTTCTTAAACTTAGTAGGGTCAATGAGCTAGTTTAGGGCATCCACAATGGATAATTCTTGTCCATCCAGCCCAATGGTACAACATCACTAATTTCAATGTGCATCTCTCCATGAGAGGTTCATTATGCAAATGCTGATTTGTTCTGATATATATTATAGTTGATAAAGAGTTAAACTAATTTATATTTCTCGTTAGTCAGGACTAAGTGAATTTTTGAAAGAGTCTTTAGTTATAATATGTTGTCTGGCTTCTTTGTTATTTGCAGCTATCTATTGTCAGCCACATTCTGTCTCTAGCCTCTTGTGCATTAGATCCTCCATTCCCTATATTTTCCAGGGATGCCATTGTGCATGTGGTTCAAACAGTTGTTGATGGTTTTTTTTGGAAATGTGCTTTGCCTTTCTACATTCTTTGATTTATCTGTGTTCCTTTGTGGAGCCTTATCATATTTGTTCTCACTGGACTTATGCAGGGAGGAGAATCCTGTAACTGCTGGTGTTGTTGATAAGATTAACATTTTTTCGCCCAGATAGAGTTTTCATGGTGATGTTGCATTTTCATGCAATATGTTTTTATTTCCGGGTTTTCTGAAATTTCTCTTGCAAAATCCAGATCTCTTTCTTATTTCTTTGTGTTTCATTGCATTGTGCAGTTTTTGGTAGAAATGCATTATAAAATAGCGGCAGCTGTTCTTTGTAGGCATAAATGCCATCAGTTGGCTGTAATTGAGGTTATTATAAATATTCTTGGGCGCAGAGCTGCTGTTTCAGGTATTTCTAAGTGAGTTTACATTGAGAAGCTTTATGTATTTGTTGTTAGTATGAGTTACTTAGAATTTGCCCATTAGTATCTATTTATGTATGTTAAGATGTGGTTGAGGTGGACAGGAAGCGGTGCTGTTGTTTAAGGCCTCATATGTTTAAATTCCCCTTTTAAAAAGTGTTCTCAGATGTTGTGGGGCCTGGAGGTTTAGACTAGGATGCACGGACACTTCATTAGATTTAGGCTTCAAAATATTTTATTTTAATAGCTCTGTTCAAGTAGTTTTGAAGTCAGCTCGCAGCCACTTTTGTTGTCTTTTCATCTCTGTTCTTTCTTATCTATGTTTTATAATTACTTTGTCTTTCTCCCCCCATATCTCTCTTCTTTATATTTTTTGTAGTTTTTCTCTAAGTTTCAATTATTAGTGAGGGTATATGATAACTTGCTGGATGTTCTTAATGTTATTTGATATGGTTGCTTTCTGATTGGCTTATTTTCTTTTATATTTTGGATTTTCTTGGTATGGGGGTGCCGCACTTTTTTTTTTTTTTTTTTTTCTTTATCATTTGTGAATATTTTTTTTACTTAATGCTGTGAATTTGTTGTTTGAAAATTGGGCTATGAATTAGTTTTCCTTTTATACTGGGCTAATTTTGTTCAATTATGTCACATTGCTGTCAATATGACTTCTCATTTAGATTGTCTACTGTCGAATTTTTGCTGTTATCTTTTCAACTTAATTGATGCTGTTACCTACTAAAACACTTTACTTAAAAAAAAAGAAATACTAATGTGATCTCAAATCCTTAACAAATTTTTTTAATCTCATGACAATTCAATTTCTATCATTTGGGTCAGTCATGATAAACCCATTGAGGTTAAATACGCTAGTTTTGCCAGTGCATGGTTTATTTGGGAGTTCTTTCTAATGACCCCACTAACCCCTCTCCAAAAAATATACTGCTTTGTTCTGCGGTTTGTGAAGCGTTCAAGTTATAGCAGAAAAATCCCAATCCACAACAGTAATCAAAATCTTGTTCTACAAAAGTAAAGGTTTTAGTTACTACATCAAGTGCAGTAGAAATGGCAACATCCTTGTGGGACCAGGTATTATCTATATGCACACAAACTTATAAATTTGTGTTTATTTTATGCTGTAATATTTGGCTTTTAACTTCAACAAAATTGGATTTAGTTATTTATCGTTAATTGGGCTTAAGTCTTTGTTTGACTAAGATCATTAAATGTGACAGTGTTTTGGTCCATTGTTCTTTTCCATAATGTTTTATTTGTTTCGAGGTCTATTGGCTTTGCATTGATCATCTTCTTGTGGCTAAATTAGCAATCGATTTACTTCTTTGTCATTTATTTGACATTGATTGTTTACTTTATAGATCTATGGTTCGTATTTTACTACTATGATGTACATTGGGTATTGGTGTAAAGAGCATTTGAATAGCTTCATATTGGATATAGAGGTTTCCCCCCACCACCCAGCCCCCACCAAACCCACCACCCCACACACCCCCCCCCCCCCCCCCCCCCCCCCCGGCGTCTTCTTCTGCTATTCAGGATCGTGTTTGTGGACCAATTTGTTGTAGAAACATAGATAGCCACTAAGGATCCATGTGATCTTCAACTACATTTGAACTGTTATTTTTTCTGTTTTTGTCCTCTGCGTTCTTGAAGATTCTCGTAATTCCTTTCTTTCTTGTTTGTTTTGCTCTTCTTGATCACTAGTTAGCACTTCATGTTGAAATGCTAGTCTTTGCAGTCACTCAAATCAATGAACCTGATAGCTTGTATGGGATCATCCTGTCGAACAAGGTTAGTTTATATCATTTACCTTTCTGAATGTCCTTATAACCCATTATCAGTATCTTTTGTACCATTGTGCTGATTGTGTGTAGTGCTACTTGGAGTGTTGTGTTTAGGTAGATTTTTTGTGTAGCACTGTGCCCCTCCCCCCAAAAAACACAACCTAAAAAGGGTTGGGGGGGGGGGGGGACAAACAGAAAAGAAAGAGAGTGTGTCCCTTGCATTTTCAAAAGGAATTGCATCTATTGTGGCTTCTTTAATTTAATCTTGACATGCATGGATAACTCAAACTGCTGCTGCTACTCTTTAGCGGATAAATAAGAAATGTTGCCTGCAACAAATTTCATGTTACTTATAGAAGATAGATCAGTGAATCAATTATGGAGGATTACAGAACATAAGTTCCCCTAAATTTTGACTTAATTTTTTCTCATCAAAATCATCTTTCTTTTATATTAATTACAGAATGTAGAAGTTTATTTTATAGTATGCCTTGCAATATTAAATTTTGACAACATTTAATTCATTTATATATATATATATATATATTTATGTATATATATAAAAATTTATGGGTTTAAAATCGTCACTTTGTTAACGCAAATTGGTGTTTGGACTGTGTGTTTCTGGCTCTGTTTGTTTGGTTTTAACTACATCCTGTCCTACCCGGCTTGTTTGTCCTGGTTGCTTTTTTCCTGCTGCCATCTACTTATACTTATAACAACTTTTCAGAATATGAGATCGTCATTGTTGTCATTGGCAACCATGTAGGAAACAAGTTGTTTGTTCTAAACATTGTTCTAAATGCTAGGTTAAGTATTGGGTTTACTTTTAGAGTTCTTCCATTCATTGTTTTGCAACGTTGCAATTCTTAGTGTTTTTTTAAAATCTCAATCATGACTTGTTTACAGCAGATGGAATTTTCTTTGGGGTGCTTGGCAAGGCAGGTGGCGGAGTTTGATTTGCTGATATGCTCTCTCTCTCTCTTATCCTTCTGTATTTGTTACTCTTACAATCCTCACTTTATAAGTACAGTTTCTCGTTGTTTTAATTCTTTCAAACAGTTGCAGTGTTTGCTTTTTTTAGGTTTTGAATCCAAGAGGATTATAAATTACAGTAGCTTAATGAGGGTTTGAAACTTCCAATCCAATTTTTTTCCCTTTGTCCCCTTGTCTTGTTTTAGTCATTGTGTTGGCATGCTCATATCTAATTTGAATGTGGTAATGCCTCTTATTGGTGTGGAGTAGTTATAGATTAACGAGGATTTTGATCTAAATATGGTTGAAATAATGCGGGTTTTTTCATTTGTGGATTTTAATTAATTCTAGCAGTCTCAGTGTATTTTTAGTTGGCTACCTTATAAGGAGTTTGTTGTAGTAAATTTGGCTTCTAACAATTTGCTTATAAATATTAAATTTACTGTTCTCTTAAACTTGATACTATCCCTTGTTGAATTTATTTTATGAATTTTTGGTTCTTGGTAGTTTTGAAGGTATGAATGTTTTGGCAAAGTTGGCTTTACTAGGTCAATTTGGTTCATTTTTTTAAGATTACAATAATGTAAACTTTCCATTCCCTTATTGTTGGCTTGTTGGTTATTATATGTTCAAGTATTTAAATATTTGCTTTGTAAATGAAAATTGGTGCTTGCATTTATTTCAGGCTTTTCAGGCTGCATTTGCTTGCCTTGCTTAGCAAATTTGTCCTACTTCCGTTTCTATTGTGATCAATTTGCACTTATGACAACTTTTTTGAACTTAAGCTCATTGGAAAATACAAAAAAAAAAAAACATGGAACCTAATTTTATCTATTTGTTTCCCCTCTTATTCCTTTTGGAGATTTTGTCAATATTGTGAGTCATTGTTTTTGGGCTATCTTATATGGTAAACATTTGGGTGCTTTAAACATGTGCTTTTCTACGTGTTCATTATACAGGATTTCAAACTTTTTACTTGTATGGGTTTGTCTTGTTTTGTTGGACCTGGCATGGGGATGCTTTGGGGTTTTATGACTACGTTACCGCAGTTACCATGTTTAAAAAATTAAACGCTGGTATAGCTACCTGCCCAACTAAGTTTGATTGGGAACTAAGGCCATAGTTTCTCTTTCTTTCTTGATTTCAGTATTCTTCTCCTAAAGTTTAAGGTCTAATTATTGGATCAAGATTTTATGAGTTAGAAAACTAATTTTTTGGAGTGATGTTGGGTTGAGATCATGATTCTCTTTGTTTTCTCAACAATCTCGTGTCGGTACTTTTCTCCATTTGTGCCTTAAAAATGATATATTGAATAGTGATATTTATCATAACCTTCTTGCTGCTGTGTTTTAGATTTTATTTACCTTTGATCTTAATACTCCCTGAACTACTTGGTTGACAAAAATAATTTGCTGGAGCGACAAAATTTGGTGTTTTGAGTGTGTATTTCTTACTCCATTTGTTTGGTTTTAACTAATTCCAGTTCTGCTCATCTTGTTTGTCCTGTTTGTTTGTTTGTTTGTTTTTGTTTTTTTTTTTTTTTTTTCATCTACTTGCACTTTTCACAACTTTTCAGAATGTAAGATCATCAATTTTGTCATTTGGAAGCCATATAAGAAACGAGTTGTATGCTTTAATCATCATTCTAAATGCAAGGGAAATATTGGATTTACTTTTAGAGAATTGTTCTTCTGTTCATTGTTTTGTAACATTTGCAATTTAGGGTGCATTTTAAAATCTCAATCATGACATGTTGAGAGCAAATGGAATTTCTTTTGGGTGCTTGGTAGGGCAAGTGGCAGAGTTTGATTTGGCGAAAAGCTCTCACTCTCTCTCTTATACTTTTGTTTTTTTTTTTTGCTCTCTTACAATCCTAACTTTATAAGGACAGTTTCTGCTTGTTTTAATTCTTTCAAATACTGGTGTAGTGTTTGCTTGTCATAGGCTTTGTTTCTAAGCGGATTAAAAATTACGGTCTTTCTTAATTAGGGTTTGAAATTTTCATCCGAATTCTTTTCCCTTTGTCCTGTATTGTTGTTTTAGTCATTCTTTGTGTTGGTGAATGCTTGCCATACATTAATTAAAACGAACTGGCCCCACCAATTGATAAAATCCTGGCCATACATTAAGACCTTAATTAAAAATTTTGAAAAGACATAAATTGTCAAAAAAAATAATTTACTGTGTATCAGCTGACTTCCATGGACTCTTATTGGATTAAAAGAACTTCTAAAACTTAGTAGGATCAATGAGCTAGTTTAGGGCATCCACAATGGATAATTCTTCTCCATCTGGCCCAATGGTACAGCATTGCTAATTTCAATGCGCATCTCTCCATGAGAGGTTCGTTATGCAAATGCTGATTTGTTCTGATGTATATATTATAGTTGATAAAGAGTTAAACTAATTTATATTTCTTGTTAGTCAGGACTAAGTGAGTTTTTTAAAGAGTCTTTAGTTATAATATGTCGTCTGGCTTCTTTGTTCTTTGCAGCTATCTATTGTCAGCCACATTCTGTCTCTAGCCTCTTGTGCATCAGATCCTCTGTTCCCTATATTTTCCTGGGATACCAATGCGCATGTGGTTCAAACAATTGTAGATGGTTTTTTGGAAATGTGGATTGCCTTTCTACATTCTTTGATTTATGTGTGTTACTTTTTTTTTTTGATAAGTTGATTTATCTGTGTTCTTTTGTGGAACCTTATGTTCATATTTGTTCTTACCGGGCTCATGCAGGGGGGACAATCCTATAACTGCTGGTGTTGTCGATAAGATTAACATTTTTTTGGCCCAGATAGAGTTTTCTTGGTGATATTGCATTTTCATCCAACATGTTTTTGTTCCCTGGTTTTCTGAAATTTCTCTTGCAAAATCCAGATCTCTTTCTTACATATTTGTGTTTCCTTGCATTGTGCAGTTTTTAGTAGAAATGCTTTATAAAATAGTAGCAGCTGTTCGTCAGAAGCATAAATGTCATTGGCTTGCTGGAATTGAGGTCCTTATTAATATTCTTGGGCACATAGCTGCTGTTTCAAGTACTTCTTAGTGAGTTTACATTGAGAAGCTTTATTTTTTAGTTGTTAGTCTGAGGTACTTAGAATTTGCCCATAAGTATCTATTTATGTATGTTAAGATGTGGTTGGGGTGGACAGGATGCGGTGCTGTTGTATAAGGCCTCATATGTTTAAATTCCCCTTTTAAAAAGTCTTCTTAGATGTTGTGGGGCCTAGAGGTTTAGACAAGGATGCACTGACACTTCATTAGGTTTGGGCTTCAAAAGATTTTATTTTAATAGCTCTGTTCAAGTAGTTTTGAAGTCAGCTCATAGGCACTTTTGTTTTGTTTTCTTCTCTGTTCTTTCTTATCTATGTTTTGTAATTACTTTGTCTTTCTCCCCACTTATCTTTCTTCTTTTTATTTTTTATTTTTTATTTTTGAAGTTGTTCTCTAAGTTTCAATTGTTAGTGAGGGTATATGATCACTTGCTGGGTGTTCTTAATGTAATTTGGGATGGTTGCTTTCTGATTGACTTATTTTCTTTTATATTTTGGATTTTCTTGGTCTGGGGGTGCTTTACTTTTTTTTTTTTTTTTCTTTATCATTGGTGGATATTGTATTTTTTTCACTTAATGCTGTGAAATTGTTCTTTGAAAATTGGGCTATTAATTAGTTTTCATTTTATACAGGGCTAATTTTGTTCAATTATGTCACATTGCAGTCAATATGACTTGTCATTGAGATTGTCTACTGTTGAATTTATGCAGTTATCTTTTCAACTTAATTGATGCTGTTACCCACAAAAACGCTTTACTTAAAAAAAAAAAAAAAATACTGATGGGATCACAAATCCTTAACAAGTTTTTTTTTTTTTAATTCTCATGACAATTCAACTTCTATCATTTGGGTCAGTGATGATAAACCCATTGAGGTTAAATACACTAGTTTTAGCCAGTGCATGGTTTATTTGGGAGTTCTTTTTAATGACCCCACTACCCCTTCCCCAAAAAATATACTGCTTTGTTCTGTGGTCTGCATAGCCTTCAAGTTATTGCTGAAAATCCCTTTCCACAACAGTAATCAAAATCTTGTTCCGCAAAAGTAAAGGTTTTAGTTACTACATCAAGTGCAGTAGAAATGGCAACATCTTTGTGGGACCAGGTATTATCTATATGCACACAAACTTACAAATTTGTGTTTATATTAAGCTGTTATATTTGGCTTGTAGCTTCAAAAAAATTGGATTTAGTTATATATCAAAATGAAAATTTTGATTTAATTGGGATTAAGGTAGTGTTTGAATCCGGCTGAAAACTCATGCATCTGGCGAATCAGCATGTATTTTTTTTTTTTTTTAAAATTTTTTTAAAGCTGTGATTGTTGACTTTTTCCTGTGAACAGTGCATACCAGTGGGTCCTGTGCACTGTTCATAGGACCTACAAACTTCAATTTTCAGCAACTTTATCATTAAAAATGGGTCTCACGGTACTATTTACACATTTAAAAATTATTTTGCTATTGTGTTTTTAGTTTTCAGTTGTGTCCAAACTGACCCTATGTCTTTGTTTGACTAGGATCATTAAATGTGATAGTTTTTTGGTCCATTGTTCTTTTCTATCATGTTTTATTTGTTCCGAGGTTTATTGGCTTTGCATTGATTATCTTCTTGTAGCTAAATTTGCAATTGTGAATATCAAAGTTTCCTTCTTATTTTTGTGTTTTTAATTTTGCTGTCCCAATCCATTTACTTCTTTGTCATTTATTTGACAGTTTCTGTGACATTGATTGTTTACTTTATTGATCTATGGTTCGTATTTTACTTCTATGGTATACATTGGGTATTGGTGTGAAGAGCATTTCAATAGCCTCATACTGGGAGTCTAGATTTCTCCCATAATAAAATTGTAAGTCTCGTGGAGATACTGTGTGCCATACTCATTTTGGATATGGAGGTTTTTCCCCCCTGCTATTCAGGATCGTGTTTATGGACCAATTTGTTGTAGAAAAATAGATAGCCACTAAGGATTCGTGTAATCTTCAACTACATTTGAACTGTTATTATTTCTGTTTTGGTCCGCTGCATTCTTGAAGATTCTCGTAATTCCTGTCTTTTTTTGTTTGTTTTGGTCTTCTTGATCACCAGTTAGCACTTCATGTTGAAATACTAGTCTTGGCAGTCACTCAAATCAGTGAACCTGACAGCTTGTATGGGATCATCCTGTCAAACAAGGTTAGTTTATATTATTTACCTTTCTGAATGTCCTTATTACCCATTATCGGTATCTTTTGTACCCCAGTGCTGATTGTGTAGTGCTACTCGGAGTACTGTGCTTAGGGAAATTTTTTGTGTACCACTGTGTCCTTGACCCAAAAATTCAACTGTGTACCACTGTGTCAGGATTGTTCTTTTGTTCATTGTTTTGTAAGTTTTGCAATTCAGGGTGCATTTTAAAAATCTCAATCATGACATGTTGACAGCAAATGGAATTTTTTTTTGGGAGCTTGGTAGGGCAAGTGGCAGAGTTTGATTTGGTGATATGCTCTCACTCTCTCTCTCTCTTGTAATTTTGTTTTTGTTTCTCTCTTACAATCCTAACTTTATAAGGACAGTTTCTGCTTGTTTTAATTCTTTCAAATATTGGTGTAGTGTTTGCTTGTCATAGGCTTTGTTTTTAAGAGGATTACAAATTTAGGTCTTTCTTAGTTACGGTTTGAAATTTTCATTCCAATTCTTTTCCCTTTGTCCTGTTGTGTTGTTTTAGTCATTCTTTGTGTTGGTGAATCCTGGCCATAAATTAATTAAAATGAACTTTGGCTCTACCTTTGATTAAATCCTGGCCATACATTTAAACCTTAATTAAAAATTTTGAAAAGGCATAAATTGTCAAAAAAATAATTTGCTGTGTATCAGCTGATTGCCACAGACTCTTATTGGATTAAAGGAACTTCTTAAACTTAGTAGGGTCAATGAACTAGATTAGGGCACCAACAATGGATAATTCTTCTCCATCTTGCCCAATGGTACAACATCACTAATTTGAATGTGCATCTCTCCATGAGAGGTTCGTTATGCAAATGCTGATTTGTTTTGATATATATTATAGTTGATAAAGAGATAACTAATTTATATTTCTCATTAGTCAGGACTAAGTGAATTTTTTAAAGTGTCTTTAGTTATAATATGTTTTCTGGCTTCTTTGTTATTTGCAGCTATCTGTTGTCAGCCACATTCTGTCTCTAGCCTCTTCTGCATCAGATCCTCCGATCCCTATATTTTCTGGGGATACCATTGTGCATGTGCATGTGGTTCAAAAAGTTGTTGATGGTTTTTTGGAAATGTGCATTGCCTTTCTACATTTTTTGATTTATCTGTGTTCCTTTGTAGAGCCTTATGTTCGTATTTGTTCTTACTGGACTTATGCAGGGAGGACAATCCTATAACTACTGGTGTTGTTGATAAGATTAACATTTTTTCGGCCCAGATAGAGTTTTCATGGTGATGTTGCATTTTCATCCAATATATTTTTGTTTCTAGGTTAACTGAAATTTCTCTCGCAAAATCCAGATTTCTTTCTTATTTCTTAGTGTTTCCTTGCATTGTGCCGTTTTTAGTAGAAATGCATAATAAAATAGCTGCAGCTGTTCATCATAGGCATAAATGTCATCGGTTGGCTGGAATTGAGGTTCTTATAAGTATTTTTTGGTTCTGAGCCACTGTTTCAAGCACTTCTAAGTGAGTTTACATTGAGAAGCTTTTGTTTTAGTTGTTAGTGTGAGGTACCTAGAATTTGCCCTTTAGTATCTATTTTGGTATGTTAAGATGTGGTTGAGGTGGACAGGAAGCGGTGCTGTTGTTTAAGGCCTCATATGTTTAAATTCCCCTTTTAAAAAGTGTTCTAAGATGTTGTGGGGCCTAGAGATTTAGACTAGGTTGCACAGACACTTCATTATATTTTGGCTTTAAAAGATTTTATTTAAATAGCTCTGTTCAAGTAGTTTTGAAGTCAGCTCGCAGCCACTTTTGTTGTCTTTTCTTCTCAATTCTTTCTTATATATGTTTTATAATCACTTTGTCTTTCTCCCCCATATCTCTCTTCATTTTTTATTTTTGAAGTTGTTCTTTTAGTTTCAATTATTAGTGAGGGTACATGATCACTTGCTGGATTGCTCTTAATGTAATTTGTGATGTTTGCTTTCTGATTGGCTTATTTTCTTTTATATTTTGGATTTTCTTGGTTTGGGGGTGCTTCACTTTTTTTTTTTCTTTGTTATTGGTGGATATTGTTATTTTGGTTAATAGAGATTGATATTTTGATTTCGAAAAAGTGATTCTTAATCATCGGTGGATATTGTTATGTAATGCCTTTTCATCTATATATTTATTTAAAGCATTTTTTTTTTTAAATTTGACCCCCCCCCCCCCCCCCCCCCCCCAATTTTTTTTTTCTTTCTTTCCAATTATGCAAAATGAAAAATTATTCTGCCTATTTATTCATTATGTATCTGAATTTACCATTAAAATGTGAATATGAAATCTGGGTGAAGATGTCCATTCTTGTATTGCCTAGCTTCCTTGAAAGTGTCATTAATTAAGGTTTTTTGATCTTCAGCGAAGATTCAGTTCTATTAAAGTGGAAAGATACTTGGTAATTTCTCATGATAGATGAGCATGAATCCTAACGAAGGCCAATTCATTAAGTAGCCATTTTCTTATCAATCTGTTTCTTTTCCATGGAGTGGGGCTGGGGCATAAAAAAATACCTAGGATGTTTAAAACTTGCTTCAATCTTGTTATTGGAATTTAAAATTCTTGTGTATGTTTCGAACTCATTTTGTTTATTTCATGATTCTCGATGGCTCATCCAGGCTGTATTTGTGATGCGTGCAGTTTCTTCTGTTGATCCTTGTCTGAGGTATAAAATCCATCATGTTTTTTCTGTTTGCATTATCGGTCAGTCATGGTTAGTTTCTTATTATCTGCAGCCTTTTTATTTTATTTTTTTTTTTTTTTCAGGGAATTGGTCAATGCAGTACTTCATAATCTATCCAGACAGCTTAAGTACACATCTATGCTGAAGGTGATGAATATAATTTTCTTCTCGTGTTAGTGTCTAAAATTTAGTGAAACTGATTGAACTATTTACTTTTTAAAGGATCTTTGAGACCATTCCTCGTAATAGACTTAAATTTCGTAAAAGTTAGAGTACTTATCTGATACTATTGAATTTCTTGTTTTCTTTGGCAGTCTTTGGAGGAACTAATGGGATCAATTCTCTTTTGCTTGGTTGCTTGTGGTGTAAGCTTTGCACTTGCGGAGGTAATGTGCTCTTTTTGTCCGCTAAGAACATTTTTAATTTGTCTTAGTGTGTTTGAACTGCCCTCATTGTTGATATAGTTTTCTCCAACATTGGTAGGGAATCTACTATCATATTTGGCATTGGTTGCTCCTCAGTTTATTTGAGGACAATGTTTGTAGAGATAGGAAGACAAAATTTTAAGTCTTGAAATACATCGCAAAAATTAAATTATAAGCGTGCGTTTGGATTGGGATGGAAAATTGAACTCGTTTACTTGGCTTTCTCCAATACAATGTAGGTTGACATCAGTTTCAAGTGTTTCAAAAACTTGTCCTTTTGTTGAACTGGAAATGATTCAGGGTCACATAATTCAACCCCGTAATCAAATTGTTTCTATTCCTTAAGGCATGTTTATTTTGATGATTCAAAGGTATTGATATATATGCTTGACGGGAAACTTGAATATTATGTTTTGAGTATTCATTTTTACGGAAAATATGAAAAGAAAAAGGCAAAAATGTTTTATGTACGTAATCAAATTGTTTCTGTTCCTTAAGGCATGGGTATTTTGATGATTCGAAGGTATTGATATATATGCTTGACGGGAAACTTGAAAATTATGTTTTGAGAATGCATTTTTACGGAAAAAATGAAAAGAAAAAGGCAAAAAAGTTTTATGTATGCATTTTATACTATAGTTCCTGGAATCAAATTCTTTACAGGTTAATTCTTCAAGTCATGTACAAGATGCTTCTATTTTTAAGCTAATCAATGTTTATGATCTTTTGTTTGAGAAATAGATTAAGTAATGATTATTTTTTTGGTTTGAGTTTATCCTAAACCACATTTATTTTTATGCCAGATTTAGTGCCACTATGTCTTGTGCTTTATGCTGTAATTGGGCATGTCCATCTCATGTTCACTGTATTGCATTTTAACATGTCACATTCTGTACATTAAAAAAAAAAAAAGAGAAGTAATTTCAACACACACACACCAAATAAAAACTTGGCAAATATTTTGAGTTGTGGAAATTTCAGAGAGTTCACTATTTGAATGCTTTGGTAAATTTTTGATATGTTGTGTTGTGATCTGTTTGACTTATTTTGGTGGTTTAATTGGTGAAAGTGCTTTTTGATATGTACTATTTCAAAAATTATGAAAGTATCAAAATTCAGTATTTTCATCTGTTTTATTTAACATGATTCATGAGTTTGATAAGAAAGTGCAAGTGACTTTGTAAGTCTAAATGGTGTTAACCTTTATTCCCTTTTTATTTGACCACCAATGTGTTATTTTGTTATATTAATGTTGAAAACAAAGTTGATGCTTTGGATATTTATTTGCTTGTGTAGTGCCATTTATGTGCATTCAATACTGGTAGCTCAACCCCATTCTATATTGAAATTTCTATATTATTAATGTATTGTTGACTAATTCAAGTTTATTAAATTACCCATTCTTTCAAAAGCTAATCCAAAAGCTTAAGATATTAGGAAGTGATGAATTTAATAACTCAATTATAATTCTAGCACTTCCCCTCACGTGTGGGCTCAACTCTCCCATATTAAGCGAGAACCAACATATGGGATTTTAACATTTTAAATGGGAGGTAAAGAGGAGACAAACATTAAACTTAGGATCTCCTGCTTTGATACCATGTTGATTTATTAATTGTCCCAAAAGCTTATGCTATTAAGAAATGGTGAATTTAATCACTTTACCATAATTCTAACAAAGTTTATATTTTTCTAACGGTTTTTCCTTGGTTTGAGATATGGCATCTATAAGTGTTCCATCATCCACATTGCATTTGCTCAATGTCTTTACATCAACTATTTGTTTCAGATGCCAAAAGCTCTAACCTAAGTTGGGTCACTATGGTATCAACATATTCTAACATCTATCTCATTATTATAACCAGGTGATGGGAAACTCTAATTTCAGCTTGATATCAAGTTTTTATTGTTGAATACTCTAATGCCATTGTTAAATATATAAGTTATAACTGATGTGTTCTGTATATTTCCCTTTTAAACATGAAACTAATATTGCTTGTTGATTGTTTTGGTGTCTGGTTTTTTTATCTGTCTTCTTAAAAATATATTTCATTGTAAATTTGTAATACAATCTGATGGTTGTTTGATGCCAGGTTGGTTGTCAACCATTGGCAATTCTAGTGAAAAATTACTTTGTGCCAATCTTTGCTATTTGTGTCTCATTGCTTTGCAGTAAGAAATTTGGAGGGGGAAAAGGGAGCAGTTGTGCTTCAGAGTTCAGTATTGCGTCTTGCTGAGATATTTGAGAGTGAATGAGACAAAGTCATAAAGAAACATATGGTTTGCTCCTGCTTTTCATTTCTCTCTCTGTCTCTAAATGATTCAGGAAGTTTATGATCTATGACATGCTTAAAAATATTAGTCTAAAATTAAAAGATATCACATAATCTCGTGGCTTTTCAAACTGTCTAATCTTTCTCTTTTTTTGTATAGGTAATGATAAATTTTATTGAAAAATTTGAGTCACCAATATGTCCCATCTTTGGTTTGATTAGTATGCTGGGTGTCTTCCTCCAAAAACCAAAGATCTCTCAAAAATGTAAATGTAAAGAGGATATGAAATCTTCAAAACTAGTTGGCCACCCCGTATCAACTAAAAGCCAAAAAAAACAATGAGCTTACGAATGTCAACTTCAGTCTTATAGTTGACAATTGCTGCTCCCTAAAAATCCTTTGATTACTTTCCCACCGCATAGTCTACATCAAACATGGTTGATTTAAATCCCAAGCTCTGTGTTGTAAGGATTTTGGCTTAATTCTCAACCCTTGAATCAACAAAAGCATAGTCTTGGGCATCACCCACCAAACTCAGAACATCTTAAGGATGAACTCTCACAACTCCCTTGCAAAAGAACTTTGGTGTAGGAAATCATCTGGGTTCTCATCCCTCCTTTTGCTTATGCAACTCCAATCAACTATAATCTGATTTATTGATATGCTAGAAGGATTGAGAAATTGTGTTAAAAACTAGAAAGGATGGCTTATGCTTATTTAATTTCTTTTTTAAAGAAATAATTGGTTATCATTTGTATAGTGAGTGCTATGTACTGGTATTTTGTCGATTTTAGTGTTATGCTAGTTGAAGTGACGCAGCAGCTGAATCCTGCACCTTGTGTTATGCTAGCTGAAGCAAGGCAGCAGCTTAATCCAGCTCCTTTTAACTCTATTTTGGGGAATTGGGATTTGGGTTGATTTAGAAAGGGGTATGGCCTATTAGGGTTGATAGTGAAAAGTATTGGGTGTAAGATTTCGGGTTTATTAGGCTTCTAGGGGTGTTTTTACTTGCAGATTTGATTTGATCTAATTTTTAGATCAATCAATTAAAGTAGAAAAATAACAGGAGTACATTAAAGGGCAAGTAGAAGATGAATGAGAAAGAAACAGAATGATAGAGAGATACTAGGAAATCAAATGTAGCTGTAAGCTGTCATTTCTCAATAATCTGCCATATTCTTAAATGTGAGTGAATAATGGTTAAAGGATTAAATTCACCCTTTTCATCAGCTTAAACTTTTGGGACAAGTGATAGTTTATCAAGGCAGTGGAACAAGTGATCTTGAGTTGAAAACTTGTCTCCACTTTACCTCCAATTTAAAATTAAAAATTCTTGGTGTTACCCCGCATATGAAGGGGAGTTTAAGCCCACTCTTAAGGGATAGTATTAGAATGAAAGTAAAATGATTAAATAATTTAAATTCCCCATTTTTTATTAGTTTAAACTTTTGGAACGAGATGAATATTACCATTTCCTATAGAAATTAGGAAATTCTTTTAAAGATCATGGTATCTTCTATTGATGAAAAGATGAGGGAGAGTTACTTGAGATAGTTTGGTCATTTTTAGAGAAATTTTATTAATACACTAGTAAGAAGAAGTGAAAAGAGGTAAAGGAAGACCAAAAAAAAAAAAAAAATAGAGGTTGTAAAAAAAATAACATGTCAATTAGGGAATAATAAAGCATGATTTTGGATGCAATAGAATGACAGACATTTGAGGACATGGATAGATTGGGAGATTGAGTGCTTGCTTCTTTTAGTGGTTTTCTATTTGACTGGTCACGAGCTTGGGGACTCACATTTTTTCTTTGTTTTCTCCCTGTTTGTAATTTCTTCTGTGCCCTTTTTTTTTCCCTGTAAATTTTTTGACTGCTTTGTGCTATTTGCACAAGGTTGCCTTTTGTACATGTATCTTTTTTACATATAAAAAATAAAAAATTGAAAGATGGGAAAATATATATGTGGCCGACCCTTACTAGTTTGTCGAGGATCCATGTCCGACTCCAAAGTGTTTGGACTACGGCTTGGTTGTTGTTGTTCTTAAAGGTTATTTATGAGAATTGCATTTCTTTTGTAGCTAAAGAAAACCCTAAGAAAAACAAACTCTCACCCCACTGTTAAATCCTGGCCATACATTAAAACCTTAATAAAAAATTCTGAAAAGACAGAAATTGTCAAAAAAATAATCTACTATGTATCAGCTGACTTCCACGGATTCTTATTGGATTAAAAGAACTTTTTAAACTGAGTTTGGTCCATGAGCTAGTTTAGGGCATCCACAATGGACAATTCTTCTCCATCCTGCCCAATGGTACAACTTTGGGCAGGATGGACAATTCTTCTCCCAATGAGAGGTTCGTTGTGCAAATTCTGATTTGATCTGATATATATATATATATATATATATATATATATATGTATTATAGTTGATAAAAAGTTAAACTAATTTATATTTCTTGTTAGTCGGGACTAAGTGAATTTCTTATACAGTCTTTAGTTATAATATGTTGACTGGCTTCTTTGATTTTTGCAGCTATCTATTGTCAACCACATTCTATCTCTAGCCTCTCGTTCATCAAATCCTCCGGTCCCTTTATTTTCTATGGTTACCATTATGCATGTGGTTCAAACAGTTGTTGAGTGTTTTTTTGGAAACGTGCATTGCCTTTCTACATTCTTTGATTTATCTGTGTTCCTTTGTGGAGCCTTATGTTCATATTTAATTGGGATTAAGTTTTTGTTTGGCTAAGATCATTAAATGTGAAAGTTTTTTTACTCCATTGTTCTTTTTCCAACATGTTTTTTTTTTTGTGTTCCTAGGCTTGTTAGCTTTGCATTGATTATCTTCTTGTAGCTAAATCAGCTGTTGTGAGTATGGAAGTTTCCTTCTTATTTTTATGTTTTTAATTTTGCTGCACAATTTATTTGACAGTTTCTGTGACATGGATTGTTTACTTTATAGATCTGTGGTTTGTATTTACTTTATAGATGTTTTGAAAATTTCATTGATGCTATTCTAGAGTTATATTTTATGAAGGATAGAATGATAATTGTACTGTATTTTTATATCCATTTTTATGAAAATAAAGCCTTAACGCTTCAATTTGTGTTTTTCAATTTGATAATGCTCATAAATATTTTCATACTTCTTTGTCCCACTTTCTGGATTATCATGACATACTTCATCAGTCTTCTTCTCATACTCTACAGCAAAAAATTGTGGGCCGAAATGCAATTGAGACATTTATTGGTAGTCACCCACTTACCCTGTGTGCTTTTATTCCATATGAATGTTACAAAAACATGTTGGAGTGATGCAGTATTGACAACTTGTTATCATATCAACTGTGTGCTTTCAATTGTTTTTGATGGTTAGATTCCTTTGACTGTGCTGTCTCTTGACACACCCTTGTTCCATTTACTTCATAAGATTTTTGGGTGTGTATGTTCGCAGTTTAGGTCTAGGGGGTGACTAACTTAATTCTCGATCTCTTAAGTGTATTTTACTTCAGTACTCTTGTACTCATAGGGGGTACAAATGTTATTTTCCTTCACTTCATTGTCACTTTGTTAGAGTTGATGTCATCTTTATTGAGTCTACTTCATATTATTCCTCCCCATCCTCAATGAGTGTTAGTTCTCTTTCCGTGCCTTCCTTGATTGCTTCCATTGCCTTCTTCACCAGCATTGATACTTCTTTGGCCATAGTTCCCTAGAAACCATTACAAGTGTTATGAGTAGTAAATATGAGTAGTATGCTTTGCAATATTAAATTGTGACAACATTTAATTCATTTTTATATATATATACATAAATTTATGGGCTTAAAATTCTCACTTTGTTAACACAAATTGGTGTTTGGACTGTATTTCTGGCTCTGTTTGTTTGGTTTTAACTACTTCCTGTCCTACTTGGCTTGTTTGTCCTGGTTGCTTTTTTTCTGCCGCCATTTACTTGTACTTATCACAACTTTTCAGAATATGAGATCATCAATGTTGTCATTTGGCAACCATGTAGGAAACGAGTTGTATGTTTTAAACATCGTTGTTCTAAATGTTAGGGTAAGTATTGGGTTTACTTTTAGAGGAGTTCTTCTGTTCATTGTTTTGTAACTTTGCAATTCATGGTGTTTTTTTTTTTTTTTTTTTAAATCTCAATCATGACTTGTTTACAGCAGATGGAAGTTTGGGCGCTTGGCAAGGCCGGTGGTGGAGTTTGATTTGGTGATATTCTCTCTCTCTCTCTCTCTCTTTTCCTTCTGTATTTGTTACTCTTACAATCCCCACTTTATAAGAACAGTTTCTGGTTGTTTTAATTCTTTCAAACAGTTGCAGTGTTTGCTTTTTTTAGGCTTTGAATCCAAGAGGATTATAAATTACAGTAGCTTAATGAGGGTTTGAAACTTCCAATCCAATTCTTTTCCCTTTGTCCACTTGTCTTGTTTTAGTCATTGTGTTGGTATGCTCATATCTAATTTGAATGTGGTAATGCCTCTTATTAGTGTGGTAATGCTACACAAGGTTAGTTTATGTTATTTTCCTTTTTGAATGTCCTTATGACCCATTATTAGTATCTTTTGTACTCTAGTGCTGGTTATGTGTGTAGTGTTACCTGGAATGCTGTGCTTAGGGGGATTTTAGGTGTGCCACTGTGCCCCTACCCCCCAAAACACAACCCTCCCCAAACAACCCATAAATGGTTGGGGGGGAGGTGGGTAGACAATCTAAACAAACAAGAGAAGGGGAAAATGGGAGAAAATGTCTAATAGTTAAACCCTATGTTAGTATAGTTTTCTCGAACATTGGTAGGGAAACTTTTATCTTATTTGGCATAGGTTGCACCTCAGTTTATATGAGGACAAAGTTTGTAGAGATAGGGAATCGGAATTTGAAGTCTTGAAATACTTCGCAAAAATTAAATTATAAGTTTGTACTTAGCTTTGTTATTATTTTTTGGGGGTTTATTATTATAAGTTTGTACTTTTAGGACTTTCCCCTATTATCTTCTTAAACCGGATAAAGGGAGCAACATCTGGGATTTGCACTTTCTTACATACATCTTAACTTGTTGGAAAAGGAGCTGACATAAACACTGTGCTCACAAAATTTTTAGGGGCCAATATGTGTCTACTGTTTAATGCATTGATTGAGGAATCAAACAAGGATGACATTTGCTCCCTTAGAAGGAAACATTGTAAATAAAGTTGTGATATTCCTCACTTTGTTTTTACGTGACATTCTCCAAAACAGAGTAGGGTGACATCAATTTCAAGTGTTTTAAAAACCTGTTGTTTTGTTGAACTGGAAATGATACTGGGTCACATAATTCAACCCCGTAATTAAATTGTTTCCGTTCCATAAGGCATGGACATTTTGATAATTCAAAGGTATTGATATGTATGCTTGACGAGAAACTTGAATATTATGTTTTAATTATGCATTTTTTACCATAAAAACAAAAAGAAAAAGAAAATAAGGTTTTATGCATGCATTTTATATTATCCATGAAACAGATTCTTTATAGGTTAATTCTTCAAGTCATGTACATGATGCTTCTATTTTTAAGCTAACCATTGAGTATGATCTTCTGTTTGAGAAATAGATTAAGTAATGATTATTTTCATGGTTTGAGTTAATCCTAAACCACATTTTTTTTATACTAGATTTAGTGCAACTATGTCTTGTGCTTTATCTTTTAATGTGGCATGTCCATTTCATTCCATAAACACAAGTCAAATCAGATTTTCACCTAATCTCATTCCTAATCACAACTCTTTGTTAGTCTCATAGTTTGAGCATAACTGTACATCGTGATTGTCACCAAAAGTACATTATGGATGTTTTTACCATCTCTAATGAGTCTGATCATCATTAGATGCGATTTCTATTTAATGTCCATTTATTTGCTTTGTTGCAATGCCTTAATGCATGTACTCATTTATTCAGTTGCTGCATTGATTTTGTACCTCTTTTATATTTCTCTTTCCTCCCTCAGAACATTTGCTAGCCTTTTTGCAGAAAATCTTTTTACAGGCCCTTTTCACCTGTGGAAGAACATGATTTTTCTAATCATTACCTTGGTTTAAATGGAGAGAAAACTAGCTATCAAGATTTTTGGTTTCTGTAGAAACTTTGTGCTTGTTCGTTTAAATACATTGATTTCTGCCCAATTGTAAACATCTATTTCATGCGCATTGCTGAGACGTTGCTCAGACATAGTTGGCACATGCATTATTATAAGTGATGGCAGCCTGACGAAGCAAAGCTTTTGCATGCCCAAGATCAGGATGAAATTTTCATCAGCCTTGCAAAATATATCATACAGAATTATGTGTTAAATCAAGAGGTTCAGATGTATATTGCTTGATTGGGAAGTGGCTGGCAGAAACTTGAGCTAGCAAGTTATACCCTAAATATATATTTAAAAAATTTGTTTTGTGTCCCTTTGGGTTTTATATGTGTGTTCGTTTCTTTAATTTTCTCAATTGCTTGGCACACTGTGCTTGTGGTTTAAAATGCAGCTCCAGAACTGTTTTAGAGATGTATTTGAAACCTGCAGTTTCACTTGCCGAGGATCAGAAGATGACAAACAAGAAGTCTATTGAAAGACAAATCCAAACTCATTTTCATCTTGCACATTACGCAGATGCTCTATTTGAGTTATGAGGATAGACTTACCTCTAAGGAGTGGCAAGCAGCAATGTGCTTATGGAAACACAGGGTATCAGATGCCTGCTAATTTATGAGATCCTTGGAATCCTATGTTACCCGGTTTTTTTTTTTCTTTTTTAATGTTTCATGGGTATGTTAATTTTGTAGAAAATAGTTTTGGAAGCACTTATTAGACGTTTGAAAAGTTAATCAAAGGTGATCTCCAATGCCTAATCCACTTATTTTACTGGTAAATTCTGTACTGTTGGTTCCATAGTGGTATGCCCACTAAGTTGCCTTACCTTTCGAATAATATTTTCATGTACAATATTTTAGGGGGAGAAGACTGACTTTTTAGTTTATATGCAATAGTTACCTGATTTTTCCTTTGGGCTAGGTCTATCTTTTTATTTTTCTCTGGGCATTGTATAGTTCTATAAATTTCTTTAATGGGAAAACTCCTTAGCACGTTTGTGTCATTGAGTTGCTTTTTTTTTTTTTTTGCAAGAAATTTTTTTTTAGTATCAAAAAATTATAAACCCTATTAATGAACATATATGTCTTCTGTATTGCTCTAATTAATATTGTTATCCTCATACTGAAAACTAAAAACTGAATTTTTTTTTGTTTGGAGAAAATTTTGCAGTTTGACTTTAGTTGGCAAGTAATATGGAGTAGTTTCATGCATGGGTTACCAGTGTCAAATTTCTTTGATAGTCTCATTATATTGAGGGTTCAAGTTCTTTTATATTTCTTCAACTTATTTTTCTTTGAGCACCTTAAATGTTCACCCAGCTTGACTCTTTATGTTTGTTCGTTTGTTTGTTTGTGTGTACTTTTATTTTTTTAAGTTATGCTTTACTGAATTATAGTTATGATGATTGACAACCTTTCTCTAGTTTGTTGATATTATGAAATAAACATAGCCTAAAAGATCCAATTGTTGTGAAATTTACTGACATAGCCTGCAGGTAGATGCTGCTTTGGTGCTCCTTGGAAATATAATTTCATACGTGGGTGCCAGAACATGTATCCTCTTAGACTGTGTTCTCACACTTTATTTGTATTATCCTTTTTTCTAGGCAGTTGGGTGATTGCCTTCTATAATAGTCCATTTACGCCAATGTATGTACTTTTATTTTGAAAGTGTTTTTATGTCACCTATTCTTCTTCCAGGATTTAATAAACAAATATGTCATACGTCAAGATGTGTGGGATCTTAGGTTATTTAAAAGAATTCCATCAGTGTAAGTGCATTTACCTATAATTACGTGTCAATGGAAACAAATTCCTTTTGATTCTTCATGCTTGCTCCTTTATGGTGTTTTAAATAGAGGAAGTATGGTGAAAACATTTGCATTACTCAGGATGTTTGTATGTTTTGTCAATTTTAGTTGACTTTTTAATTTACGTGATATGTGCAGTAAACACTTTTTTGTTAGGTACAAATGCGCATGTAAGCACTCATAAATTTTTTATTTTCCATTAAATGACAGCCTTCATAATATGTTTTATTCTTGTGCAAGATAGAATTTGTTAGCATGATGTGCTCATTTTAAAGGTGGAGGGTTACATTCTAGAATTATTGCATTGGACCTTTGTTAACATTGTGACATATTTTGTCTGTTGTAGCCTTTTGTTCTTTCTCAAACACTTATCTCTTGGGGGAATTTTTCTTCAGGAATTGCGTGACAATTCTGCGCCGTCCCTGGGGAGGGTAGATGACAGAACTAGTTGGTGGTTTACTTTTGGATTGATAAATTTCCCAAATTGCATCTGATTGTCCATAATTGTTAAAACCAAACGGTCATAGAGTATCTAATACTTCAAAATTTTTTCCTTCACACACTAATTACTGGCCAGTGAATCTGTGATGTTGATATTAGTCTTTAGATTACCATAATCCGTAAACACAAATCCAATCAGATTTTCACTTGATCTCATTCCTGATAACATCATGATTATTGCCTAAAGTACATTATAGATATTGTTACTATCTCTAATGAGTCTGATTAGCTGTGATTGCTGTTTGGTGCCCATTTATTTGCTTTGTTGCAATGCCTTAATGCATGACTCTTTTATTGTGTTGCTGCATCGATTTTGTACCTGTTTTATATTTCTATTTGCTAGATTGAACTATGACAACCAACTTCACTTACTCTTCCCAGTTTGGTTAAAACCATTACAGTTTTTAAAGATTTTCAGGATTTTTCCAGATTAGAAAGGCCGTCAGTAAACCAGATCACTGTTGAAAGCTATTGATTTAATTGTCAAATAATAGTATTGGAGAGTCATATTCAACTATTACTTTCACCATTTTCCTAACAATTTCTCTTCGAATAAGTTGATGGTCATTTTATAGAAATACCAATTCTAATATTAAGTGAAAAACCTTGTGGGTTCAAGATCCATTGGGTATGTGTATTAATTTAAAAGTTAAAAGATTTAGAATTTATGCAGAAGAAAGAGGTTGATGGCTTCTGACTTAAATTGCACTTAGAAATATTTAATTTTGCTGCATGTCTTTGTGGGGGTTAGGGCTTTATGGTTGGTAATGCTGAAGAAATAGGTTGATTAAGATTCAATTAGGGATTAACAAGCTTGGTATATTTTGGGGGTCAACAGTCAAAATAGGTGAGAAAAAGGAAGAAAGGCAGATCTGGTTGGCTGTTAGCAATAACTCAGTAATGCAGATATTGGTCTGTGGATTGTACATGGGTTTTATCCTATTCTTTTTAGGTCTAGGGGGTTACTAACTTGATTCTCGATCTCTTAAGTGTATTTTGCTTGTGTACTCTCGTACTCATAAAGGTATAAATGTTATTTCCCTTGACTTGATTGTCAATTTGTTAGAGTTGATGTCATCTTTATTGAGTCTACTTCATATTATTCCTCTCCTTCCTCTATGAGGGTCAATTCTCCTTTGTGTTAGTCTACTTTAGAAACATGATATAAATGAAATGTATTGCGTTAGGGTAATTTAGTTTTTACCCAATTCACTTTCTGATAATGACAAAATAGAAGGTACTTACCAACTTAATGAAGCTGGGGTAGAGTTGCAGAACATTTAAGTTTCTTGTGAGTTTGGGTTTTATTGACTTTTGTATGAGTTAGGATGTATTCTTGGATTGGCCACGCATCAAATCTTTCTTTAGGAAATTTAGAATGCAATTTACTTTAATGCTTACATGGGGTATTTTTCTATGTAATGAGTTTTAGTTCTGGGATGTGTACTTGTAAATATTCACTTTCTTCATTTTTGTGCAGGGTGACTTTCCTGACATTTTAAATCTCCGTAAAATTCTCCTGAGAGCAGTTTTGGGACTTGCTAATTGGATGGTCTGTTTGCTTATACTATTATGAATATGACATACGTTTTAGTTCTCTAGTTGTTCTCATTTGGTTCACATTATTTCTAATTTATTGAAGCGTAGGTTTCAATGTTGATGATGAAATTTGTTGTGGTACTCGTGAATCTGATCTTAAAGACTGAAGCTTCAAATATTTTAGTTTACCATGCAGAAATAATCCTTATGGGATAGAATTTTGAAGTTCAATTGTCTAAAAGATCTTGCTTCTAAGAAATTTACATTATTTTTGGTAAACTTGACTTTTAGGTGGTAAGATTACTTTCATCCATTTTGCTTTGTAGTCTCCATGTACTGGGATATCCATGACTAAAAATATCTCAGTCAACTTAAAAAGGGCTTGAACTATTAGTAGTGTTTGAGAAGTTGACTAGTAGATGTACTTGCATTACTGGCCTGTGTTTACCTTGACCACCACAGCTACTGTCATAATGTGACCAGGATAAAAGTACTTTGTACATAATAAGTCTGAGAAAACAAATGAGGCAGGAATTTTCTTTTACTAGGGTTAGGAATGTGTATATACTCCTAGGAAAATTGTATGGTTATGCTAAATTATTTTAACCGAACCTTGAGCTTTATGAAACCTTAAATATTATCTATGCTTCAAAGTGCCAGAGATTGACATCTTCTTCTTTTGAAACTATTGCAATAGTCTTACATTTTAAATTCACATTTGGACCTTTGGTGTTTCATTTCGCCATTAGTTGAAGATGCTTTATATGTCCTTTCTTCTATTTGATGTGTATTTTTCACTTTTGAAGCCTGCACACTTGAATCATTGATGAGTTATGTTAGTACTTGGTAGGGATCATATGTTTGATTATTTTTTGAATGTTGTGGTATTATGTATTAGTAACAGTTTTTTTTTTTATAGTTTTTTTAATTATGTAGGAGCCTTCTATATTAAGTGAGCAGGCGACATTATTTTTGCTTGTGGCAGTGTATACACTTTGTGCTGGTTGTGCTCCTTTTAAGTAATGCTACAATGGGTTTCTGCTGTCGTACTCTTTTGTAGTTGATGCCAAGGCCACACTAGACCAGGTTAAGGTTTGTGTTGATCTGTTTTGATGACCATCCAACTTTGTATCACATGCATGTTGGTTTTCTCTGAGAAACCAAAATTTGATTGTGCTTTTAGACAGAAGACTTTGAGTATGATAGTCTTCATGAAGTTTTTGAGTGCTCTATTGAAGTTCTTGCTAGAATTGATCAGGGCTGTCATTGAAGTGCTGAAATATTCTGTTGAGAATCACTCCATCTCTTTGGATTTTATATGATTAGTTTTGAATAAATCCTATATTCAATTTTATTCAGGTTTACCCACTTCAAAGCCATCAGGGTGTATGGCTTCTTCAGGAAATGGAGACTTACATTCTTGGGTCTCTTGTAGACAAGGAAATTGAAAAGTGACCTATGTCAGATATATTCGTTTGATGCGCATTATTTTTTACTTCATGCATAGCTCATGTTTCAAGAGGTTTGTGTCATCTTCTGATGCAGGACAGAAGCTTGAATGAGCTTTGATACCAATGCTGATATAGGATCTTTAGGCACAAAATTAGATTCTTGATGTAGGATGTTTAAGGCATTCAGCGATATCAACATTATGGTGTTGAACTTTGTTATTTTGCATCCATTGGCATCTGATGTTGGCCCCTTGTATTTCTTCACTGTTATCTATGCTTATGAATTAAAATCTAGAATTTATGCAAAAGAAAGATGTAGATGGCTTATGACTTAAATTGCCCTTGGAAATATTTAATTTTGAAGGGTTTCATGGGGTGGAAAATAGGATTAAGGATGGAGGATTTAATTTTGCAGCATGTATTTGAGGGAGGTAGGGTTGTTGGGGTTAGAAATTTGTGGTTGGTAATGCTGGAGAAATAAGTTGATTAAAATTCAATTAGGGATTAACAAGTTGGGTATATTTTGGAGGTCAACAGTCTAAACCGGTGAGAAAAAGGAAGATAAATCTAGACATTGCACTTTTTTTTTTGATAAGTAACATTGTACATTTTTTTCTTGATAAGTAACATTGCGCATTTATTTTTGCAGGCATTACACCTAGGGTCCTTGACATTGCTTAGGGAAGAATTGCATCAAACAAACCTCAACGCCATTATAGGTGCAAATTTATCTTTTTCTAACTATTAAAAGGAACAAAGAAAAAAAGAAGCCCAATAAAATAACTATGGGTTTGAAACTACATGCCATAGAGACTCAAAGTGCTGATCCATTAGAGAAGTAACAAAATCAAATAGAAATTTGCACTGTTAGAGCCCTATTATTGTTATGGTCAATATTTATTGTCCTGTGGTTGCAACTGTATATATTACTGTTACTAGATTATTCTATAAATATGAATGTTATTTTGTTTATTAGAGATTGATATTTAGATTTTGAGAGAGTGATTCTCAATACTAATGTCTATTAATCTTTTCTTCTAGTTCGAACTTTGGTGTTACATTGGTGGTTTCCTCAAAAGAAAAACTTGTTACAGCAAGGAAGGTCTAGCTGCTGGTCCTCGGCCTCAACCCATGCTGGAAACTGTTATTTTTACTCTAATGCACAATGCTATTTGTACTGAGGAAGTAGAGTTGGAGGTATGTGTAATGCCTTTTCATTTTTATATTTATTTAGAGCATTCTTTTGTGTGAGGAAAAGGACAAGTCCACTAAAAAGAAAAATCAAAGACACAGTAATTTGAAAATGAATTTACCAATAAAAAAACGAATATGAAGTGGTGGTGAAGATGTCCATTCTTGTAATTCGAGATCTCCACCTAAGATTCAGCGCTATCAAAGTGGATAGATACCTGGTAATTTTTATGATAGGTGAGCATGAATTCTGAACAAGGCCAATTCATTATTTTTAAACAATTCACCATTGATAAAGTGGTCAATCTCCAAAAAGCATCTGACAACCTGCATCTTCTATGTCGTTATACACAAAATCTTTGTTTATTGGCATCTCTCATCTTGATGTTGAGGCAAAGAAGACAACATCAAGAATTGATTGATTTGTTCCCCTTAGAGAAGAAGAATTAGATAATTAGTTTCATCACAGCTATTGAAGGGTATTCAAATTGCTGGTGGAAGATTAGATTACTTCCCAATGCATGTTCATATATAAATACTTTTCATATAAGTAGTCTCTTTCTTATTGATCTGTTTCTTTTCGATGGTGTGGGGCTTAAAAAATACCAAGGATGTTTAAAACTTGCTTCAATCCCATTATTGGAATTTCAAATTCATGCCTATGTTTCAAACTCATTATGTTTATTTCATGATTCTTGATGACTCATCCAGGCTGTATTTATGATGTGTGCAGTTCCTGCTATTGATCCTTTTCAGAGTTATAAAATCCATCCTGTTTTTTCTGTTTGCATTATCAGTTAGTGATGGTTAGTTTCTTATTATCTGCAGCCTTGTTATTTTATTTTGTTTATTTATTGATTTATTTTTTTTCTGGGAATTTGTCAATGCAGTACTTCATAATCTATCCAGACAGCTTAAGTACGCATCTATGCTGAAGGTGATGAATATAATTTTCTTCTCTTGGTAGTGTCTAAAATTTCTTGAAACTGATTGAAATATTTACTTTTTAAAGGATTTGTGTGTACATTCATCGTAATGGACTTAAATTTCCAGAAAGTTGAAGTACTTCTCTGATGCTAGTCTTTGGAGGAACTAATGGGATCAATTTTCTTTTGCTTGGCTGCTTGTGTTGTATGCTTAGTTGCACTTGTGGAGGTAATGTTGTTAACCTATTGTCCCTTTTTATTTGGCCTCCAATGTGTAATTTTGTTATATTATTGTTGAAAACAAAGATGATGCTTTGGATATTTATTTGCATGCAATAATGGTAGCTCAACTCCATCCTATTTTTAAATTTCCACATTACCAATCTATTGTTGACTAATTAAAGTTTGTTAAATTACCGATAATCCCACAAGCTAATCCAAAAGCTTAAGATATTAGGAAGTGTTGAATTTAATTACTTAATCATAATTGTAACGCTCCCTCTCGTGTGTGGGTGCAACTCCTCCATAATATGCGAGGCCCAACATGTGGGATTTTAACATTTTAAATGGGAGGTAGAGTGGAGATAAGCATCAAACTCAAGATCCCTTGGTCTGATACTATGTTAATTTATTAATTGTCCCAAAAGTTTAAGCCATTAGGAAATAGTGAATTTAATCACTTTAACCATAATTCTAACAAAGTTTATATTCTTCTAACAGTTTTTTCTTGGTTTGAGATATGGCATCCATAAGTGTTCCATCGACCACATTGCATCTGCTCAAAGTTGATATATCAACTATTTGTTTCAGATGGCGAACCTAGTTATTTCATACAGTAATGTTGCCATTGGCTTCTTCCAGCTCTAGTTCTGCGTGGGGATAGCACCAACCTAAGCTGGGTCACTAAGGTATCTACATATTCTAATATCTATCTCATTTTTATAACTAGGGGATGGGAAACTCTAATTTCAGCTTGATATCAAGTTTTTATTGTTGAATACTCTAGAATGTCATTGTTAAATATATAAGTTATAACTGATGTGTTCTGTATATTTCCCTTTCAAACATGAAACTAATATGGCTTTTTGATTGTTTTGGTGTCTGGTTTTTTTTATTTGTCTTCTTAAAAATACATTTCATTTTAAATTTGTAATACAATCTGATGGTTGTTTGATGCCAGATTGCTTGTCAACCGTTGGCAATTCTGGTGAAAAATTACTTTGTGCCATTGTTTGCTATTTTTATCTCATTGATTTGCAGTAAGAAATCTGGATGGGAAAAGGGAGCAGTTGTGCTTCAGAGTTCAATTTTGCGTCTTGCTGAGATATTTGAGAGTGAATAAGACAAAGCCGTAAAGAAACATATGGTAAGACAAAGCAGTTGTTTGCTATTTCTCTCTCTCTCTCTCTCTCTCTCTCTCTCTCTCTCTCTCTCTCTCTAAATGATTCAGGAAGTTTAAAATCTATGACATGCATAAAAATATTAGTCTAAATTAAAAGATATCACATAATCTCATGTCTTTTCAAACTGTCTAATCTTTTTCTTTTTTTGGATATGTAATGTGAAATTTTATTGAAAAATTTGAGTCACCAATATGTCCGATCTTTGGTTTGATGAGTATGCTGGGTGTCTTCCCCCAAAAACCGAAGAATGTAAAGAGGATATGAAATCTACGAAACTTGTTGGCCACCCTGTATCAACTAAAAGCCAAGAAAACAATAAGCTTACCAATGTCAACTTAATTTTCATAGTTGACATTTGATGCCCCCTAAAAATCCTTTGATTACTTTCATTCCACATAGTCTACATTAAACATGGTTGATTTAAATCCCAAGCTCTTTGTTGGAAGGAGTTTGGCTTTATTCTCCAACCTTGAATAAAAAAAAGCATAGTCTTGGGCATCACCCACCAAACTCTAAACATCCCAAGGATGAACTCACACGAGTCCCTTACAATAGAACAGTGGTGTAGGAAATGATCTTGGTTCTTGCCTGTCCTCTTGCATATGCAACTCCAATCAACTATAATCTTATTTATTGATATGCTTGAAGGATTGAGAAATTATGTTAAATCCTAGAAAGGATGGCTTATGCTTATTTAATTTTTTTTTTAAGAAATAATTGGTTATCATGTGTATAGTGGGTGCTATTTATTGGTATTTTGTCGATTTTAGTGTTATGCTAGTTGAAGCAGGGCAGAAGTTGAGTCCTGCACCTTGTGTTATGCTAGTTGAAGCAAGGCAGCATCTTAATCCTGCACCTTACAACTCTATTTTGGGGAATTGGGATTAGGGTTTATTTAGATAGGGGTAGGGCCAATTTGGGTTTGATAGTGAAAAGTATTGGGTGTAAGATTTATGGTTTATTAGGCTTCTAGGGGTGTTTGCACTTGCAGATTTGATTTGATCTAATTTTTAGATCACTCAATTGAAGTAGAGAAATAACAAGAGTACATTAAAGAGCAAATAGAAGATGAATGAGAAAGAAATAGTGATAGAGAGATACTAGGAAATCAAATGTAGCTGTAAGTTGTTATTTTTCAATAATCTGTCATAATCTTAAATGTGAGTGAATGATGGTTAAATGATTAAATTCACCCTTCCTATCAGCTTAAGCTTTTGGGACAGATGATAGTTTATCATGGTATTGGAGCAAGTGATCTTGAGTTGAAAACTTGTCTCCACTTTACCTCCCATTTAAAAACTTAAAAAGTCTAGTTTTTAGACCCCGCATATGAAGGGGAGTTTGGGCTCACTCGTGAGGGGTAGTATTAGAGTAAAAGTTAAATGATTAAATTTACTATTTCCTATTAGTTTAAACTTTTGGAACAAGATGAATTTTACCATTTCCTATAGAAACGAGGAAATTCTTTTAGAGACCAAGGTAACTTCTATTCATGAAAAGATGAGGGAGTGTTGCTTGGGATAATTTGGTCATGTTTAGAGAAATGCTATTTATACACTAGTAAGAAGAAGTGAATTGATTCAAGTTAATGGAATGTAAATAGGTAAAGGAAGACCCAAAAAACATTAATAGAGGTAGTAAAAAAATAATGTGTCAATTAGGGAATATGCTCTATGATTTTGGATGGAATAGAATGGCGGACATTTGAGGACATGGATAGATTGGAAGACTGACTTCTTGCTTCTATTAGTGGTTCTCTATTTGACTGGTCTCGAGCTTCGGGATTCACCTTCTTTCTTAGTTTCCTCCTTGTTTGTAATTTCTTCTGTGCCTTTTTTTTTCCTTGTAAATTTTTGGATTGCTTTGTTCTATTTGCCTAAGGTAGCTTTTTATATATGCATCTGTCTTACTTTTCAAACAAAAAATATATAATAGAATGATGGAAACAGTGGTAGTTCTAGGAATTTTTTTTTACTGTGGTCACTAAGGAAAATCCACGACTACAGTATTTTTCTTTGTACTTAGTTATCAAGTTCTTGTGATTTTTAAGTCCGGTGTTTAACATTTTTATTAGGGTGGTCACTGTAGATTAGTTTAGTATATAGTTTTTTTTTTTTTTTTTTTTTTTTGCAAATATATATACTTTATTTTGTGTGACCACCCTGACTTAGAAGTAGAGCCTCAAGTGGATGGAAAAGAATACATGTGGTTGACCCTTTCTAGTCTATTAAGCATCCATGTCTGACTCAAGTGTTTGGACTAGGGCTTGGTTGTTGTTTTTGAAAGTTTTTTATAAGAATTACATTTCTTTTGTAATGCTAAAGAAATTGTCAATAAATTATGAAAAGACAGAAATTGTCAAAAAAAGAATTTACTATGTACCAGCTGACTTCCACGGTTCTTATTGGATTAAAGAAATCTTTAAACTGAGTAGGGTGCATGAGCTAGTTTAGGGCATCCACAGTGGACAATTCTTCTCCATCCAGCCCAATGGTACAGCATCACTAAATTCCATGTGCATCTCCCCATGAGAGGTTCGTTATGCAAGTTCTGATGTGTTCTGATATATATTCTAGTTGATAAAAAGTTAAACTAATTTATATTTCTTGTTAGGCAGGATTAAGTTAATTTTTTAAACTGTCTTTAGTTATAATATGTTGTCTGGCTTCTTTGATTTTTGCAGCTATGCCACTTGTGCTTCAGATCCTCCGGTCCCTTTATTTTCCATGGTTACCATTATGCATGTGGTTCAAACAATTGTTGATGTTGTTTTGGAAATGTGCATTGCCTTTCTACATTTTTTGATTTATCTGTTCCTTTGTGGAGCCTTATGTTCATATTTAATTGGGATTAAGTCTTTATTTGACTAAGATCATTAAATGCGACAGTTTTTTTCCTCGAGTGTTCTTTTTCTAACATGTTTTACTTGTTCATAGGTTTATTGGCTTTGCATTGATTATTTTCTTGTAGCTAGATCAGCAGTTGTGAGTATGGAAGTTTCCTTCTTATTTTTATGTTTTTAATTTTGCTGCCCCAATCCATTTACTTCTTTATCATTTGTTTGACAGTTTCTATGACATGGATTGTTTACTTTATAGATCTGTGGTTTGTATTTTACTTTATAGATGTTTTGTAATTTTCATTGATGCTATTTTGGAGTTATATTTTATGAAGGATAGAATGTTAATTGTACTCAATTTTTATATCCATTTATATGAAAATAAAGGCTTAACGCTTCAATTCATGTTTTTCAATGTGATAATGCTCTTAAATATTTTCATACTTCTTTGTCCCAGTTTCTCGATGATCATGATACACTTCATCGGTCTTCTTCTCCTTATACTCCACAACACAATGGTGTGCCAAAACGTAATTGAGACATTTGTTGGAACTTAACCTATTTTCTTTTTTTCCATATGAATGTTACAAAAACATATTGGAGTGATGCAGTATTGACAACTTGTTATCATATCAACTGTATGCTTGCAATTATTTTTGATGGTTAGATTCCTTTAATTGTGCTGCCTCTTGACACACCCTTGTTCCATTTACCTCCAATGATTTTTGGGTGTGTATGTTTGCATTTTAGGTCTAGGGGTGACTAACTTGATTCTTGATATCATAAGTGTATTTTACTTGAGTACTCTCGTACTCATAAGGGGTACAAGTGTTATTTCCCTTCACTTCATTGTTACTTTGTTAGAGTTGATGTCATTTTTATTGAGTCTACTTCATATTATTCCTCTCCTTCCTCAACAAGTGTTAGTTCTCCTCCCGTGTCTTCCTTGATTGCCTCCTTCACCAGCATTGATACTACTTTGGCCACAGTTCCCTTGAAACCATTACAAGTGTTATGAGTAGTATATATGCTAGGGCAAAATTAGTTATAATGATTAGAAACATCATATAAATGAAATGTATTGTGTTAGGGTAATTTAGGTTTTACCCTATTCCCTTCCTGAGAATAAAAAAACACAAGGTACTTCTCAACTTAATGAATCTGGTTTTGTGTTGCAGAACATTTAAGTTTCATATGAGTTTGGGTTATATTGACTTTTGTATGAGTTAGGATGTATTTTTGGATTGGCCATACATCAGATCTTTCTTCAAGCAATCAAAAATGCAATTTACTTTAATGCTTACATGGGGTATTTTTCTATGTAATGAGTTTCAGTTATGGGAAGTGTTGTAACATGTGTACTTGTTCATATTCGCTTTCTTCATTTTTGTGCAGGGTGACATTCCTACATTCTTGACATTTTAAATTTCAAGAAGAGCCTCCTGAGAGCAGTTTTGGAACATGCTAACTAGACGGTCTGTTTGCTTGTAGTATTATGAATATGACACTCTTTAGTTCTCTAGTTGTTCTCATTTGGTTTACATTATTTCTAATTTATTGAAATATAGATGTCAATGTGATGCTGAAATCTATTGTGAATGTGATCTTAAAGATTGATACTTAAAATAATTTAGTTTACCATGCAGAAATAATCCTTATGGGTTAGAATTCTGAAGTTAAATTGTCTAAAAGATCTTGCGTCTAAGAAATTTGCACTACTTTTGGTAAACTTGACTTTTGGGTGGTAAGCTTACTTTCATCCATTGTGCTTTGTAGTCTCCATCTATTGGATATCCATGACTAAAAATATCTTGGTCCGCTCAATTTTCCTTGGTCTGGTTTTGGGTGATGAAGAAAAGCAACATTTAGTTGATTGTGTTTTCTCATTCTTGAAACTTAAAAGGACTTGAACTATTAGTAGTGTTTGAGAAGTTGACTAGTAGATGTACTTGCATTACTGGCCTGTGTTTACCTTGACCACCACAGCTACCGTCTTAATGTGACCATGATAAAAGTACTTTTTACGTAATTAGTCCATGAAAACAGGAGGCACGAATTTTATTTTACTCACATAAGAAATGTATGTAGGCTCCTAGGAAAATTGTATGGTTATGCCAAAATTATTTTAACTGAACCCTTAGCTTTATGAAACCTTAAATATTATCTATACTTCAAAGAGCCAGAGATTGACATTCTCTTCTTTTGAAACTATTGCGATAGACTTATGTTTTAAATTTGCATATGGATCTTTGGTGTTTCATTTTGCCATTAGTTGAAGATGTTTTATAGGATGCTTTATATTTCCTTTCTTCTATTTGATGTGTATTTTTCACTTTTGAGGCCTGCACACTTGAATCATTGATGAATTATGTTAGTACTTGGTAGGGATCTTATGTTTGATTATTTTTTGATGTTGTGGCATTATGTATTAGTAGCTGTTTTTTTTTTTTTCTTATGTAGGAGCCTTCTATATTTAATGCACGGGTGGTATTATTCTTGCCTGTGGCAGTGTATGCTCTTTGTGCTGGTTGTGCTCCCTTTAAGCAATGCTACAATGGGTTCTGGTGTCGTTCTCTTTTGTAGATGATACCGAGGCCACACTAGGCCGGGTTAAGGTTTGTGTTGATCTGTTCTGATTACCATCCAACTCTGGATCACATGCATGTTGGTTTTCTCCGAAAAACCAAAAAAATGATTGTGCTTGTGGACAGAAGACTCTCAACATGATAGTCTTCATGAATTGATCAGGACGGTGGCGTTGAGGTGCTGAAATGTTGTGTTGAGAATCACTCCATCTCTTTTGATTTTATATGATTAGTTTTTGGATAAATTCCTCTCTTTGATTTTATTCAGGTTTCCCCACTTCAAAGTTATCAGGGTGTACGGCCTCTCTGGCATTTGAGAGATCAGCTGCCACAGGAAATGGAGACTAATATTCTTGAATCTCTTGTGGACAAGGAAATTGAAAAAGTCCTATTTCAGATATATTCGTTAGATGTGTGCTATTTTCAAACTTCATATATTGGCTGTTGGCAATAGCTCAGTAATGCAGATATTGTTTTGTGGATTGCACAGGGTTTTTATCATATTCTTTTTAGGGTTCTCAGGGTGTGAAATTATGTTCTAGTTGCAAGATTTCAGGTTGCTGGAAATTAAAGAGACAGAAGTAAAAAAATATAAATCTAGACATTGCACATTTTTTTTGGCAAGTGACATTGCACCTAGTTTTTGCTGGCATTACACCTAGGATCCTTGACATTGCTTAGGGAAGAATTGCATCAAACAAACCACAACACCATTATTGCTGCAAATTTATTTATTTTTTAACTATTAAAATCCACAAATAAAAAAAGAAGCCCAATAAGAAGACTATGGGTTTGAAACTACAAGCCATTCTGGAAAACCTTAAAGCTCCAAAAAGTCCCTTGATTACTAAAAGAAAATACAACTAATATAAAACAAGGCCAACCTTTTGCCACCTGCATCACTAGAGACTCGAAGTGTAGATCCGTAAGAGAAGTAACGCAATCAAATAGAATTTTGCACTGTTAAGGCCCTATTATTGTTATGGTCAATATTTGTTGTTGTGCGGTTGCAACCGTATATATTACTGTTTCTAGATTCTTCTATGAATATGAATGTTATTTGGGTTAATAGAGATTGATATTTAGATTTCAAAAAACTGATTCTCAATACTAACATCTATTGATACTCTTCTAGTTCAAACTTTTGTGTTACATTGGTGGTTTCCTCGAAGGAAAAACTTGTTACAGCAAGGGATGTTGTAGCTGCTGGTCCTCAGCCTCAACCCACTCTGGAAACTGTTATTATTACTCTAATGCACATTGCTATTTATAGTAAGGAAGTAGAGCTGGAGGTATATGTAGTGACTTTTTCATTTATTTATTTATTTAGAACTTTGTTTTATGTGAGGCAATGGACAACGAGTCCAATAAGATGAAAAATAAAAAAACACAGTAATTAGAATATGAATTTACCAATAAGAAAAATGAATATGAAATGGTGGTGAAGGTGTCCATTCTTGTAATGCCTAGCTTCTTTGAAAGTGTTAATAATGAAGGTTTCAAGATCTCCACCTAAGATTCAATGCTATCAAAGCGGATAGATTCCTGGTAATTTATCATGATAGATGATCATGAATTCTGAACAAGGCCAATTCATTATTGTTAAGCAATTCACCATTCGTAAAGTGGTCAATCTCCAAAAAGCGTCTGACAACCTGCATCTTCAATGCCTTTATATACAAAATCTTTGTTTTTTGGCATCTCTAATCTTGATGCTGGGGCAAAGAAGACAACATCAAGAGTCGATTGATTTGTTTCCCTCAGAGAACAAGAATTAGATAATAAGTTTCATCACAGCTATTGAAGGGTAGTCAAATTGCTGGTAGAAGACTAGATTACTTCCCAATGCATCTTCATTTATAAATATTTTTTATATAAGTAGTCTTTTTCTTATTGACCTGTTTCTTTTCCATGGTGTGGGGTATAAAAAGTACCTAGGATGTTTAAACTTGCTTCAATCCTGGTATTGGAATTTCAAATTCATGCATATGTTTCAAACTCATCATGTTTATTTCTTGATTCTCGATGGCTCATCTAGGTTTTATTTATGATGTGTGCAGTTGCTGTTATTGATCCTTGTCAAAGGTATAAAATCCATCATGTTTTTGCGGTTTGCATTATCTATAAGTCCTGGTTAGTTTCTTATTATCTGCTGCCTTTTTATTTTTTATTTATTTTCTGGGAATTGGTGAATGCAGTACCATATTCTATCCAGACAGCTTAAGTACACACATCTATGCTGAAGGTGATGAATATAATTTTTCTTCTCTGGGTATTGTCTAAAATTTAATGAAACTGATTGAACTATTTATTTTTTAAAAGATCTGTGAGAACATTCATCTTAATGGATTTAAATTTCTTGAAAGTTGAAGTACTTCTCTGATATTCTTGAATTTTCTGTGTTCTTTGGCAGTATTTGGGGGAACTAGTGGGATCAATTTTCTTTTGTTGGGTTGCTTGTGGTGTAAGCTTAGTTGCACTTGTGGAGGTAATTTGCTCATTTTGTCCACCAAGAACCCTTTTAATTTCTCTTAGTGTGTGTGAACAACCCTCATTGTTAATATAGTTTTCTAAACCATAGGTAGGGAAACTACTGTCATATTTGGCATAAGTTGCAACTTAGTTTGTTTGAGGACAAAGTTTGTAGTGATTGGGAGACAAAATTTTAAGTCTTGAAATACATCGCAAAAATTAAATTATAAGTTTGTACTTAGCTTTGTGATTATTTTTTGGGTGTATATTATTTTAAGTTTGTACTTTCAGGACTTTGGCTTTCCCCTTTATCTTCTTAAACCAGACAAAGGGAAGAACATCTGGGATTGACACTCTGTAGAAGTAGCTGATATATTCACTATGTTCACAAAATTCCTAGGGTCCGATATGTGTCTACGGTTTGATGTATCGATTGAGGAATCAGACAAGGATGGTATCTGCTCCCTTAGAAGGAAGCATTAATTTGTTTCCCACTTTATCTGCTGTAAATAAAGTTGTAATATTCCTCAGATTGTTTTTACATGACATTCTCCGGTACAAAGCAGGGTGATATCATTTCGAAGTGTTTCAAAAAGCTGTCCTTTCGTTGAACTGGAAATGATTCAGGGTTGCATAATTCAACTCCGTAATCAAATTGTTTCTGTTCCATAAGACATGGATATTTTGAAAATTCATGGGTATTGATATATATATGCTTGATTGGAAACTTGAATATTATGTTTTAATTATGCATTTTTATGTAAAAAAGAAAAAGAATATGGAAAGAAGGTTTTATACTTTTATGTATGAATTTTATACTATATTGCCAGGAAAAAAAATTCTTTACAGGTTAGTCCTTCAAGTCATTTACAAGATGCTACTATTTTTAAGCTAACCAATGTGTATGATCTTCTGTTTGTGAAATAGATTAGGCAATGATTAATTTTCTTGGTTTGAGTTTATCTTAAACCACTTTATGCCTGATTTAGTGCTATTATGTCTTCTGCGTTATCCTTTGATGTGGCATGTCCATCTTGTTTTCATGGTATTGCATTTTAACTCAAACTGCTGCAGCTCCTCTTTAGCAGATAAATGAGAAATGTTGCCTGCAAATGAAACTTGAACAAATTTCATGTTACTTATAGAAGTTAGATCAGTGAATCAATTATGGAGGATTACAAAATGTAAGTTCCCCTAAATTCTGACTTAATTTTTTCTCATCGAAATCACCCTTCTTTTATGCTAATTACAGAATGTAGAAGTTCATTTTATAGTATGCCTTACAATATTAAATTGTGACACCATTTAATTCATTTATATATATTAAACTACTCTCTTTTACAAGGCTGGTAATTTATTTTTAATGTTATATATATATATATATATATAAATTTACGGGTTTAAAATTGTCAATTTTTTAACACAAATTGGTGTTTGGACTGTATATTTCTGGCTCTATTTGTTTGGTTTGAACTACATCCTGTCCTACATGGCTTGTTTGTCCTGGTTGCTTTTTTTCCTGCTGCCATCTACTTGTACTTATCACAACTTTTCAGAATATGAGATCATCAATGTTGTCATTTGGCAGCCATGTAAGAAACGAGTTGTATGTTTTAAACATCGTTGTTCTAAATGCTAGGGTAAGTATTGGGTTTACTTTTATAGGATTTCTTCTAATCATTGTTTTGCAACTTTGCAATTCTTGGTGTTATTTTAAAATCTCAATCATGACTTGTTTACAGAAGATGGAATTTTCTTTTGGGTGCTTGGCAAGGCAGGTGGCGGAGTTTGACTTCGTGATATGCTCTCTCTCTCTCTCCCTCTTATCCTTCTGTATTTGCTACTCTTACAATCCCCACTTTATAAGTTCAGTTTCTGGTTGTTTTAATTCTTTCAAATTGTTGCAGTGTTTGCTTTTTTTAGGCTTTGAATCTAAGAGGATTATAAATTACAGTAGCTTAATGAGGGTTTGAAACTTCCAATCCAATTCTTTTCTCTGTCCACTTGTCTTGTTTTAGTCATTGTGTTGGCATGCTCATATCTAATTTGAATGTGGTAATGCCTCTTATTGGAGTGGAGTAGTTAGATTATCAAGGATTTTGATCTAAATATGGTTGGCATGAGAATAATAATGAGGGTTATTGCATTCATGGATTTTAATTAATTCCAGCAGTCTCATCGTATTTTTAGTTGGCTACTTTTTAGGGATTTTTTTGTTGTAAACTTGGCTTCTAACTATTTGATTATAAATATTAAATTTACTGTTTCTGCAAACTATTTGATTATAAATATTAAATATTAAATTTGGTAGTTTTGAAGGTATCAATGTTTTGGCAAAGTTGGCTTTACTAGATCAATTTGGTTCATTTTTATTGAGACTACGTTACTGCAATTACCATGTTTAAAAAAATTTAACGCTGGTATAGCTACCTGGCCTTCAAAGTTTGATCAAGAACTAAGGCTGTAGTCTCTCTTTCTTTCTTGATTTCAAACCTAAAGTTTAAAGGTTTAATTATTGGGTTAAGATTTTTTATGAGTTAGAAAACTAATTTGTTGGAGTGACATTGGGTTGAGAACATGATTGTCTTTTGTTTTCTAAACAATCTCATGTTGATTCTTTTCTCCTTATTGTGCCTTGAAAATTATATATTGAATAGCGATATTTATCATAACTTTTTCGCTACTGTGTTTTAGATTTTTTTTACCTTTGATCGTAATACTCCCTTAACTACTCGGCTGATAAAAATAATTTGCTGGAGCAACAAAATTTGGTGTTTTGATTGTGTGTATTTCTTACTCCCTTTGTTTGGTTTTAACTAATTCCAGTTCTACGCGGCTTGTTTGTCCTATTTGTTTTTTTTTTTTTTTTTTTTTTTTTTCTTTCTGCCATCTACTTGTACTTTTCACAACTTTTCAGAATATATGATCATCAATTTTGTCATTTATCAGCTATATAAGAAACGAGTTGTTGGTATGCTTTAAACATCATTCTAAATGTAAGGGAAATATTGGATTTACATTTAGAGAATTGTTCTTCTGTTCATTGTTTTGTAACTTTTGCAATTCCGGGTGCATTTTAAAAATCTCAATCATGACATGTTGACAGAAAATGGAAATTCTTTTGGGTGCTTGGTAGGGCAAGTGGCTGAGTTTGATTTGGCGATAAACTTTCACTGTTTATCTTATCCTAAACCACATTTTTTTATGCCTGATTTAGGGCAACTGTATCTTGTGCTTTATCCTTCAATGTGGCGTGTCCATCTCATTCCATAAACACAACTAAAATCAGATTTTCACCTGATCTCTTTCCTGATTACAACTCTTTGTTAGCCTCATAGCCTGGGCAGAAATGTACATCATAATTATCACCAAAAGTAAATTATGGATATTATTACCATCTCTAATGGGTCTGATCATCATTAGCTGTGATTTCTATTTGGTGTCCATTTATTTGCTTTGTTGCAATGCCTTAATGCATGTACTCATTTATTCAGTTGCTGCATTGATTTTATATCTCTTTTATATGTCTATTTTCTCCCTCAGAACATTTGCTAGCCTTTGTGCAGAAAATATTTTTACAGGCCCTTTTCACCTGTGGAAGAACATGATTTTTCTAGTCATTATCCTTGGTTTAAATGGAGAGAAAACTAACTATCAAGATTTTTGGTTTCTGTAGAAACTTTGTGCTTATTCGTTTAAATACATTAATTTCTACCCAATTGTAAACATCTATTTCATGCGCATTGCTGAGACGTTGCTTAGACATAGTTGGCACATGCATTATTATAAACACTTGTGTGATGGCAGCGTGAAGAGGCAAACCTTTTGCGTGCCCAAGATCAGGATGAGATTGCCATCAGCCTTGCAAAATATGTCATACAGAGTTGTGTTAAATGAAGAGGTTCAGATGTATATCGCTTGGTTGGGAAGAGGCTGGCAGAAACTCGAGCTAGCATGTTATACTCTAAATATATATATTCAAAAAATTTGCTTTGTCCCTTTGGGTTTTATATGTGCTAGTTTCTTTAATTTTCTTAATTTCTTGGCACACTGCTTGTTTATAATGCAGCTTCAGAACTATTTTAGAGAAGTATTTGAAACTTGCAGTTTCACTTGTTGAGAATCAGAAGATGACAAAGAAGAAGTCTATTGAAAGACAAAGCCAAGTTCATTTTCATTTTGCGCATTATGCAGATGCTCTATTTAGGAGTAATGAGGATAGACTTACCTCTAATGAGTGGCAAGCTGCAATGCGCTCAAGGAAACACAAGGTATCAGATGCTTGCTAATTAATGAGATCCCTGGAATCCTAAGTTAAACTTTTTTGTTTTCTTTTTTAATATTTCATGGGCATGTTAATTTTGTAGAAAATAGATTTGGAAGCACTTATTAGACGTTTGAAAAGTTCATCAAAGGTGAACTCCAATGCGTAATCCACTTATTTTACTGGTGAATTTTGTACTGTTGGTTCCATAGTGGTATGCCTACTAAGTTGCTTTACCTTTCTAATAAGATTTTCATGTACAATATTTTAGGGGGAGAAGACTAACTTTTTGGTTTATATGCAATAGTTACTTGATTTTTCCTTTGGGCTAGTTCTATCTTTTTATTGTTCTCTGCGCATTGGAAAGTTCTATAAATTTCTTGAATGGGAAAACTCCTTTGCAATTTTGTGTGGATGAGTTCCTTTTTTTTTGGCATGAAATTTTTTTAAGTATCGCAAAATTATAAATCCTATTATTGAACATATATGTCTTATGTATTGCTCTAATTGATATTGTTATCCTCATACTGAAATCTAAAAACCGACTCTTTCTTTGAATAAAATTTTGCAGTTTAACTATAGTTGGCAAGTAATATGGTGTTGACCGTGTTGTCTCATGCATGGATTACTAGTGTCAATCTTCTTTGATTGTCTCAGTATATTGAGGGTTCGAGTTCTTGTATATTTCTTCATCTTATATTGAACGTGTATCCTCTTAAACTGTGTTCTCACACTTTATTTGCATTATCCTTTTTTCTAAGAAATTAGGCGATCTCCTTCTATAATAGTCCATTTACATTAATGTACGTACTTTTATTTTGAAAGTGTTTTTATGTCACTTATTCTTCTTCCAAGATTTAATAAAAACATATGTCACACCTCAAGATGTGCGGGATCTTAGGTTATTTAAAAGAATGCCATCAGTGTAAGATTTTACTTTAATTATATGTCCATGGAAACAAATTCCTTTTGATTCTCCATGCTTGCTTCTTTATGGTGTTTTAAATAGAGGAACTAAGGAGAAAACATTTGCATTACTCAGGAGGTTTGTATTTTTTGCCAATTTTAGTTGACTATCTAATTTACGTGATATGTGGTGTAAACAATTTTTTGTAAGGTACAAACGTGCATGTAAGCACTCGTAAATTTTTTATTTTCCTTTAAATGGCAGCCACCATAATATGTTTTATTCTTGTGCAAGATAGAATTTGTTAGCATGACGTGCTCATTTTAAAGGTGGAGGGTTACATTCTAGAATTATTGAATTGGACCTTTGTTAACATTGTGACATATTTTGTCAGTTGTAGCCTTTTGTTCTTTCTCGAACACCTATCTCTCGGGTGAACTTTTGGATTGATAAATTTCCCAAATTGCATCTGATTGTCCATAATTGTTAAAACCAAACTGTCATAGAATATCTAATGCTTCAAAATTTTTTCCTTCACACACTAGTTAATGGCAAGTGAATCTGTGATGTTGATGTCTTTTGATTACCATAATCCATAAACACAAGTCAAATCAGATTTTCACCTGATCTCATTCCTGATAACATCATGACTATTGCCTAAAGTACATTATGGATATTGTTACCATCTTTAATGAGTTTGATCATCATTAGCTGTGATTTCTGTTTGTTGCCCATTTATTTGCTTTGTAGCAATGCCTTAATGCATGTACCTGTTTTATAATTCTATTTGCTAGATTGAACTATGACAACCAACTTCACTTATTCTTCCTTGTTTGGTTGAAACCATTGCAGTTGTTAAAGATTTTCAGGATTTTTCCAGATTAGAAATGCCATCAGTAAACCAGGCCACTGTTGAAAGTTATTGATTTAATTGTCAATTAATAATATTGGATAGTCATATTCAACTATTACTTTCACCATTTTCCTAACAATCTCTTCGAATTAGTTGATTGTCTTTTTACAAAAATACCAGTTCTATATTAAGTGGAAAACCAATGGGTTCAAGATCCATTGGGTATGTGTGTAATTTACAAGTTAAAAAATTTAGAATTAATGCAGAAGAAAGAGGTAGATGGCTTATGACCTAAATTGCACTTTGAAATGTTGAATTTTGAAGGGTTTCATGGGGCAGAAAATAGGAATTAAGGATGGAGGATTTAATTTCGCTGCATGTATTTGTGGGAGTTAGGGTTGTTGAGGTTAGGGATTTGTGGTTGGTAATGCTAGAGAAATAGGTTGATTAAGATTCAATTAGGGATTAACAAGCCGGGTATATTTTGGTGGTCAACTGTCAAAACAGGTGAGAAAAGTTGAGAAAGGCAGACCTGGTTGGCTGTTAGCAATAACTCAGTAATGCATATATTGGTCTGTGGATTGTCCAAGGGTTTTCTAAGATGCTTTATATTTCCTTTCTTCTATTTGATGTGTATTTTTCACTTTTGAAGCCTGCATACTTGAATCATTGATAAATTATGTTAGCACTTGGTAGGGATCTTATGTTTGATTATTTTTTGAATGTTGTGGTATTATGTACTAGTAACTGTTTTTTATTTTTATTTATTTAGGTGCCTTCTATATTAAATGAGCGGGTGGTATTATTTTTGCCTGTGGCATTGTATGCTCTTTGTGCTGGTTGTGCTCCTTTTAAGAAATGCTATAGTGGGTTTCTGCTTTCGTACTCTTTTGTAGATGATGCCGAGGCCACACTAGAACAGGTTAAGGTTTGTGTTGCTCTGTTTTGATTAACATCCTTCTTTGGATCACATGCATGTTGGTTTTCTCTGAGAAACCAAAATTTGATTCTGCTTGTAGACTGAAGACTATGAGCATGATAGTCTTCATGAGGTGTTTGAGTGCTCTGTTGAAGTTCTTGCTAGAATTGTTCAGGACTGTGGCTTTGAAGCACTAAAATATTGTGTTGAGAATCACCCCATCTCTTTGGATTTTATATGATTAATTTTTCGATAAATTCCTCTATTCGATTTTATTTTGGTTTCCCCATTTCAAAGTCATCTGGGTGTACGGCTTCCCTGGCATTTGAGAGATCAGCTGCCGCAGGAAATGGAGACTTATATTCTTGGATCTCTTGTGGACAAGGAAATTGAAAAGTGACCTATTTCAGATATATTTGTTAGATGCACAATATTTTAAAACTTCATATATGGCTCATGTTTCACGAGGTTTGTGTCATCTTCTGATGCAGGACAGAAGCTTGAATGAGCTTTGATACCATTTGCTGATATAGTATCTTTAGGCATGAAATTAAATTCTTGATGTAGGATGTTTAAGGCATTCTGCAATATCAACATTATGGCGTTGAACTTTGATATTTTGCATCCATTGGAATCTGATGTTGGCCCCTTGTATTTCTTCACTGTTAATCTGTGCTTGTGACTTAAAATCTGGAATTTGTGCAGAAGAAAGATGTAGATGGCTTATAACTTAAATTGCACTTTGAAATGTTGAATTTTGAAGGGTTTCATGGGGCGGAAATAGGAATTAAGGATGGAGGATTTAATTTTGCAGCATGTATTTGAGGGAGTTAGGGTTGTTGGGGTTAGGGATTTGTGGTTGGTAATGCTGGAGAAATAGGTTGATTAAGATTCAATTAGGGATTAACAAGCTGGGTATATTTTGGAGGTCAACAGTCAAAACTGGTGATAAAAAGGAAGAAAGATCTGGTTGGCTGTTAGCAGTAAGCCACTAACTCAGTAATGCAGATATTGGTCTGTGGATTGTACAAGGGTTTTTTTCCTATTCTTTTTAGGGTTCTCAGGGTGTGGAATTATGATCTAGTTTCAAGATTTCTGGTTGCTGGAAATTAAAGAGAAAGAAGTAAAAAAAAGATAAATCTAGACATTGCATATTTTTTATTTTATTTTATAAGTGACATTGTACTTTTTTTTTTTTTTTTTTTTGCAAGCATTACACCTAGGGTGCTTGACATTGCTTTGGGAGGAATTGCATCAAACAAACCTCAACTACATTATAGCTGCAAATTTATCTTTTTCTAACTATTAAAAACCACAAAGAAAAAAAGAAGCCCAATAAAATAACACTGGGTTTGAAACTACATGCCGTTCTGGAAACCCTTAGAGCTCCAAAAAGACCCATGATTACTAAAATAAAATAAAACAAGGCCAACCTTTTGCCACCTGCATCACTAGAGACTTGAAGTGCTGATCCATTAGAGAAGTAACATAATCAAGTAGAATTTTGCACTGTTAGAGCCCTATTATTGTTATGGTCAATATTTATTGTCATGTGGTTGCAACTGTATATATTGTTGTTACTAGATTCTTCTTTGAATATGAATGTTATTTTGTTTAATAGAGATTGATATTTAGATTTCAAAAATGTGGTTCTCAATTCTAATGTCTTTTAATCTTCTCTTCTAGTTTGAACTTTGATGTTACATTGGTGGTTTCCTCAAAAGAAAAACTTGTTATAGCAAGGGAGGTCCTAGCTGAATGTCCTCGGCCTCAACCCACGCTGGAAACTATTATTTTTACTCTAATGCACATTGCTATTTATAGTGAGGAAGTAGAGATGGAGGTATATGGAATGCCTTTTCATTTAATTATTTATTTAGTGCGTTGTTTTTTGTGAGGCAAAGGACAACAAGTCCAGTAAAAAGAAAAATCAAAGACACAGTAATTTGAATATTAATTTACCAATAAGAAAACGAATATGAAATGGTGGGGAAGATGTCCATTCTTGTAATTCGAGATCTCCACCTAAGATTCTGTGCTATCAAAGTGGATAGATACCTTGTAATTTTTCATGATTGATGAGCGAGAATTCTGAACAAGGCCAGTTCATTATTGTTAAAAAATTCACCATTGATAAAGTGGTCAATCTCCAAAATGCATCTGACAACCTACATCTTCAATGCCTTTATACACAAAATCTTTAGTGGTATTCAAATTGCTGGTAGAAGATTAGATTACTTCCCAATTTTTGTTCATATATAAATACTTTTCATATAAGTTGTCATTTTCTTATCGATTTGTTTCTTTTCCATGGTGTGGGGCATAAAAAATGCCTAGGATGTTTAAACTTGCTTCAATCCTGTTGTATTTTTGATGTGTGCAATTGCTGCTATTGATCCTTGTTCGAGTTATAAAATGCATCCTGTTTTTTCTATTTGCATTATCAGTTAGTCATGGTTAGATTTTTATTATTTGCATCCTTTTTTTTTTTTTTTTGTTATCGATTTGTTGTTGTTGTTGTTGTTTTTTTTTTTTTTTGGTAGTGTCTAAAATTTCTTGAAACTGATTGAATTGTTTACTTTTTAAAAGATCTGTGTGAACATTCATCTTAACAGACTTAAATTTCCAGAAAGTTGAAGTACTTCTCTGATATTCTTTGTTAGTCTTTGGAGGAACTAATAGGATCAATTCTCTTTTGTTTGGTTGCTTGTGTTGTATGCTTTGTTGCACTTGTGGAGGTAATGTTGTTAAGAAAGTGCATTTGTGGACTTTATAAGTCTAAATGTTGTTAATCTATTGTCCCTTTTTATTTGACCACCAATGTATTATTTTGTTCTATTAATGTTGAAAACAAAGATGATGCTTTGGATATTTATTTGCTTGTGTAGTGTCATTTATGTGCATGCAATACTGGTAGCTCAACTCAATCTTATTTTTAAATTTTCACATTACCAATCTATTGTTGACTAGTTAAAGTTTGTTAAATTATTGATTTTCCCACAAGCTAATCCAAAAGCTTAAGATATTAGGAAGTGATAATTTTTTATAACTTTTGGAGATCAAGTCCAAATTAAAACTTGTGGTTCTTTCTAACATTGTAATAATTCTCTTTGGATAATTAGAATTGATTTTAGTCAATCCTGGTAGTTGCTAAACTTCTAGAAAACGTAGGAAAGATGAATTTCACAGATTTTCTTTCAATAAATGTTGATTTTGTTGGGTACCGACACAAAGTCTAGTATGTATTTGAATGGTTTGAAATTCTGTGAAATTTTAATACCAAAATCACTGTGCAGGTCCATGGTTTTTTTTTTTTTTTTTTTTTTTTTTTTTTTTTTTTTGTTGCTAATAGTGGATATATATATATATATATATATATATATATATGTATATATTTCTTTATGATAGTGTTTGTTTCAGATTTCTATTGTGTCCATTTCTTCTGTGCAGATTTTTATCATCTTGTCATGGCTTGGGATTTACGTTAGACATCTTCATGTGAGAGAATAAAATTCTTTGCTAAGAAGCATAAAATATTTTCTGAACCTGTAATTCCAACCCCAAAAACCAGGTATTTTGTTATCAATCTTGCTTTGGTGACAAATGAGATGCAAGCGGCTGTCTTTGATTCTATAAATGCACTCTCTTCTTCTGTTTTATTGTTATTTTATTTTAATCTGTTGATGATGTTGGTTCCTCTGATAGATCTTTTATTCCTAAACAATAGAAACTGCATTGCCTTTAATAGGTTGTTCAATTCCAGTTATGTTCTAATGTTTAATTTTGTGGCAACATACTTCCTCAATCCATTCTGAAATTGTAATTGTGACATGTTAGATGGCTGAGGTCTTTGTGGAATAAGATTTAAGCCTGTTCTATACTTATCCGCAATGAGAGGGTGCTCCTAGATGCTTAAGAAAACTTTTGTTACAATATTTCCTGGATAATTGTCATTATTATTCCTTTAAACCAGATTGTCATGTAGAGAAGAAGCTTCATAATAATCATAATAATGTATGTTTATCGTGGAAGTCTATTGTGATTGAATTTTGCAGCATATTTCCATTTTTACACCCAAAATATATGTATATATAGAGAGGAAAAGAGACTGGGATGGAACAAAACAAGAAAAAAGAAAAGAAGTTTATTTATTTATTTTTTATATGTTCTTTTGATTGAAAATTTTGAATGTCAAGTAGTTGTCATGGTTGAATACGGATTGTAAGTCCATTTTGGAAAGATCACACCTACATGTGAATCTATTGGAGTCATTTATAGCACTCAGGAGAGTAATTCTTCATGTCCGTTTGGCATGATTAATTTTGCCAACTTATTTTACTATTTAACTTATTTTTGCTACTATTTATGAGTCTCACTGCACTTTTTGATACTCTTTATTCACAGTATTTTCTACAAAAAGTTTTCAGTTTAGCCTTCTGTTGATGCCCAATTTTGTGAATCCATATCCAAAAGCCCATGAAGAAGAAAGCCCAGTAAGTTGCAAAACACAAATCTGCTGCAGAATACAAGTCTGCCGCAGAATACAGATCTGCTGCAGGATACAGTTCTCTGGCAGGATGGCTTTGGTAGATGAAAATAAATTGAGCCCAAGACCCTTTTGATCCAGCCAACATCATTTGGCCCACAAAGGCTCAAATCCTTTTGTATAAAAAGGATAGGCGTGAAAGCTGAGAAGAAAAACACACGGCAAGCCTAAAAGAGCCTGGCAGGATTGAGATAAGCAGCAGGAATAACAATCCGGTGTGGCAGGAAATGCCAAGCCATGAAGCAAACACCAAAACTAAAGCAAGGCCCAATGATCTAACAAGGCCCAACTCTCCAAAGAAAGTGACAAGTTATAAATGTTGGCCTGCCAGAGATGCAATCCATACCAAAAAAAGGCCAAAAAGCGCACGGCAGGATATGCGCACCCATTTTCAGACCTCGGCAAACGTATGAAACATCAAGAAAGTAAAGCATGCGTACGACCTAGGTATCACCAGCCTATACCTAGCCACTATGGGAAAAGGTGAGGTCATGGGAGAGGGCACAGTCTGGCGATGGGGAGAGGAGTGGAAACCTATTCTTGTGTTTCTTACCCAGGCTCTTTCGGTGGGTACAGTCCTGCTGGGATGACAAGCCATCCAAAAGAGGCAAGGCTAAGTAAGAACTACTGGGTGCATGCCATGAGAGACCGAGAGGGAGAGGGTACACACTGGACGAGTAGAAAAGGAACATTTATTGTCTGAAAGCCACAGGTCAATGGTAGTTTAAAACCATTGACTCGATAAGTGGTTGGCAAAAGGCTCCCATATCAGACAAGGGCCATGAAAGGGCTAGAACAGTAAAATCGATCACGGCAGGCTCTATATAAGAGACCCGTAGCTGTGTACAGAAAAAGGAGAGGGAATTCGAAAAAAAACAGGGGAATGGAAAAAAGATGAGAAAACAAAAAGAAAGAAAGAAAGAGGGGTGGAAAAAGAAGAAAGAAAGAAAGCAAACAAGAAAAGAAAGGGAAGAATTCTAAGAAAGAAAACAGAGAGAAAGAATAAAACAAAAAAACAGAAAACAAAAGAAAGAAAGAAAACAGAGCATTTTATAGCAGGCATGCACCCAAATGGGTTAACCTCCTCTCTCCCTCAATAGCCTTGCTCTCTATTGGAGGAAAAAAATGACTCATACCCGGGCACATACCATTTGGGGCTGGCCTCTCAAAGCAATTAATTTCTCCTTTGAAGTTACTTGCGTTGAGGGAGCAGTTTTCCCTTCCCTGGTTAGAGTCTTGTGGTGATAGTTAGTGCGGCAGACTCATTCTTTTAACTCTACTAATCTCACTCTAATCCTTTGTTTAAATGTTATTCTTTAAAAGCGAGGCCTTTTAAATTATTTATCTTGTTTATTGTGGCAGAAATAGTGACTGCATTTTCTTTACGTTTCCTATATATTGTCTGTCTGCCATAACCTCTTAACAATGACTCTGCCTGATATGAGCTTATAAACAGACTTTAGCAGACGTGGTGTGGCTTACGCACAAGCCAGGCCAAGGAAGTGGAAAAGTATTTCTGCAGTAAAAAATGGCAGTCATTCACATTGCCGAAGGCTTTACTGCACGGCAAACAGTTTTAAAGCACGGCAGACAGCTTTAAAGCATAGTAGATAGCTTCATTGCACAGCAGAAGGCTTTACAGTAGAAAGTTTTAATGTACAGCAGACAGCTCTATTGCACAGCAGGAGGCTTTACGGCAGGAAGCTTTACTGCAAAACAGAAAGCTTTTTCACACAGCAGATAGCTTCATTGCATAGCAGAAAGTATTGCTGCACAGCAGAAAAGTCAACCTGTGGCAGAAATCGGAGAAAAGTTCCTTCTACGGCAGAAATGTCAATCCTGCGGCAGAAACTGGAGAAAAGTCTTCTGTGGCAGAAACAGAGGATAACTTGGACTCAACGTTTGCGCACAAGCCGGGCCAAGGTGTGCTCCAATTGGGCCAATCCCGACTCCTCACCCAGAAACAACTCCGGCCTAGTGCGGCAAGAATTTGCCCAATACCCCAATCCAGGCCCACCCCTTTACAATTGGCGACTTCACTGGAGAGTTGGGATCACGATGGGGAGAATAAGATGTTTCTCCCTCGCAAACATGTTTCTAAGTCCTTACCAAAACAAGACATGCAGATGGTCTTAAACCTTCCAAGCTATACTCTCAGGAAAGTATCCAAAACATCATAGCAGTCCCATAGCAGAATTTTGTGGCAGAATACAGCAACGTTACAACAGGATAGTACTGTGGCAGAATACAGCAACATTACCGCAGGACAGTACCATAGCAGAATTCAATGGCAGAACCCAGCAATGTTACAACAGGACAATACTGTAGTAGAATTCTGTGGCAGAATACAACAACGTTACAGCAGGACAGTGCTATGGCAGAATACAACAACGTTACAGCAGGACAGTATTGTAGTAGAATTCTGTGGCAGAATACAGCAACGTTACAGCAGGACAGTATTGTAGCAGAATTCTGTGGCAGAATATAGCAACGTTATAGCAGGATAGTACTGTGGCAGAATCCAGCAATGTTACAGTAAGACAGTTTCGTAGTAGAATTTTGTGGCAGAACACAGCAACATTTAAACAAAGCAGTATCTTGAGCAAAATGCTATGGCAGAATATTGCAGCAGAATGTTGTGGTAGAATACCACAATACCATAGTAGAGTTCAATGGCATTGTCTCAAAAATGCAGTAGCAAAATATCACTACAACACCATAGAGTTCTACAAAAAAAAAAATGCCACTTGTTCCTATCCTGTAAATGCCACTTGTTTTCCTTGTCATGCATGTGAGACATGTGGCAAGCCACTTATTCAAACATGCAAAACCAAGAGTTCCACCACTTTTTGGCTCTCATTTCTTTTAAGGAAGCATTAGAAGCTTTCTAAACACTCTCCACCTCCACCTTCAGGTCCGGCACTTACAGTAGAAAAATCCCTTCATTCCCTCACAAGATTTCAATCATTTTTTTTATGCTAATGATTCTAGCTCTACTCTCTCCTCAAAGAACCAAAAGCTAGAAACAAAAAAAATGAAGCTACAGTGGTCAAAAGAAAACTTTCATCATTACTATACCATTGCAAATCACTATTTCCTCCGCAAAGTATCCCTTAGCAAACTTTTCCAAAAGTGTAAAATGTCTCTCCGCAGAAATTTCATGGCAGAAAGTACAAATCCTTCGACAGGCTGTTCACAGCAAAACCTGTTGAATTCCAGAATGTTCTTCGACAGACTGTTCACGGCAAAATATTTTGTAGCAGAATATTTTGTAGTAGAATTTTGTATTGAATTTCTGCAGTCCTTTTCACAGAATACCTTACCACAAAATTCAGCACAACAAATTTGAGATTTGTTCTCAAGGTAAGAGAGGTGCATACAAAGCCTTTCATATTCACTTTTGCTGAATCAATTTTTTGCTGCTACATCAGCAAATATATTAGTATCAATGAGGGGAGGAGGAAGAAGTAATCGATTCGGCGATATCTAAACATCTGCTTTCAACCAAAGCATACATTGAAGGCATGTGATATGGTGGTGAAGTGTCCAAATTAAATCCAAACCTTGGGATGAAGCCAACCACTCAGTAATTGCGTACTCTCCATAAAGAAGCCCAAATTTACAAGCTGCTTGCAAACTGCTCTTCGTCCATTATTGGGTCTAGCAAACTAATTCAACAAACTTGAAGAATTGAGAATTTTTCTTTGAAGCACCTCAGAAGATTTATGCCTAGAGTGGCATTAATGATCATTATCTTTATGATGTTTCTAAAAACGAATGTATCAGATCACTTGTTCTACAAACTATACAACTCCACCATCACTCTTCGAGTCATGAAGCTCATTGATGCCCATGTCTCATCCTGGAAGAACTCTGAAACAAAGTGCAAAAACAATTGCTGACTCACATCCTGCCGTGAATAGAGTTGCTTATCTTATTACCGCAGAAAGCTATTATGTGGTTTTTATTGAAGGCATTCTGTTGCAAGGGCATTCTGCCACAAGAATAAAGAAGCATGCTGTCCTAGGAGGATGTTGGCACGTCATGGGAAATTCTATATTAGAAGCTGCTGACTTTTGACTATTACTGGCCAACCATGAAGCAAGAGACGTAGCAAGCTCCATCTAAATATGTCCATACTCAATGCCACAAGAATAAAGAAGCATGCTGTCTTAGGAGGATGCTGGCACGTCATGAAAAATTATATATTAGAAGCCGCTGACTTTTGGCTATTACTGGCCAACCATGAAGCAAGAGACGTAGCAAGCTCCATCTAAATATGCTCATACTCAAAGCAAGCGAAGAAGAAACCCATGAAATATGGGTCTTGGTAGCAATAGCCAACAAAAGGGTCGTGGTTATGAATTCTTGGCTAGAAGCCAGCAAAGGAACCATGGTTGTGAGTTCTTGGTAAAAGCCCATAATGGGGGCTACACTCAATCAAACCCGCAAAGAAGCCATGATCGCAGGTCTTTGGAAAGAATCTGCAGAAGAGCTATAGCCACAATCATATGTAGCAGAAAATACATGGGAAGCAATTGTGGAACGAAATCAAAGCATGCTTGGGAAGTAACTTTTTCCCAAATTCTCTAACAACGAAGAATTTTTACAATATGGCAACTTGTAGATCCATGGCATCTAATTTTTTCTTTACTAAAGAATGCATAAACCATATGACGGAACATTAACACCAAGAGAAGGTGATATCAAGCTCATCCAGTTGTCTCACACGTTGGGGGTTAAAACTCATTCTGCGGCAAACACGGGAAGCCTACTGCTGAAAGCTAAGGGCTTATTCTTGTATATTGTGGGCTGTCTCATTCTGCAACAAAATTTGGGAAGTCTTCTTCAAAAAGCTAAAGACTCATCCCGTTGTCTCACATGCTGGGGGGCTAAGGCCTATTCTGCAATAAATTTAGAAAGCCTGCCGTAAAGTGCTTAGAGGAACAATATGAAGCAGCAACATCGTGTATCTTCTACAAAAGCTTGGTGTGTTACGTGGTTCAAGAAAGTTTGGAGGAGGAGAGTAATGAAGTGAAAAATAAAGAAGCTGTGGCAGAAAAGGATGTATAGGTTGTGGCAGAAGAAGAAATGAAGAAAGTTGACTTGGGGTCTGTTTCGCAAGGACCAAGACCCATCTCAATTAGCTCAAGACTTTCAGAAAATGAGAAATCAGAATTGATACTGTTACTGAAAGAATTCAAAAATGTCTTTGCATGAAATTACAGTGAAAATGCCAGGATTGGATCTTCGATTAATAGTGCATACATTGAATGTGAACCGCTAGGCCAAGCCAGTGGCCTAGCTTGCCAAGGTGTTCCACACTGCCTGCCAGGGTGTTTCGGACTGCCTGCCAGGGTATTCCACACTGCTTACCAGGGTGTTCCACACTGCCTGCCAGGGTACTCCACACTGCCTGCCAAGGTATTCCACGCTGAGATAGAAGGGGCAAAGCTTTGGGGAAAGAAGTACAGCAGGCAGCCTTCAAAAGGCTACAACAAATCATGATGAACCTTCCTACTGTGCAAGCTCCAATCCCCAAAAAGCCATTGTTACTCTACCTAGCCACAAATTCATGTGCCATTGGTGCATTAATGGCCCAGAAGATGGAAGAAAAGTTTTGAAATAGAACATGCTCCAAGGAATGAAAATCGGTTTGCCAACGCTTTGGCCGCACTAGACTCGCAAATAATGTTCGAAGGGGATAGTACCAAAGTAGAGATCAGCAAGAGAAAAGAGTCCATAATTAAGAGGCTGAAAGAAAGATTCAAAGAAGAACAGTGCGAAGGGGACTGACAGATCCCAATAAAAAAAAAAGCTTTGACGAAGGAAGAAAATGACGCAAAACTAAAAGTATTAAAAGACTACGTCCTGGTGAGAGAAGAATTGTACCACAGGATGCCGGGTGGTGTATTGTCCAGGTGCGTGCGGCAGGAGGAAGCCCAAAGAAAGTTAAAAGAAGTGCACGACATGACCTCTGGATCCTGCGGAGAAATTAGTCTCTATCGCAGACTCCAAAGAACATGCTTTTATTGGCCAAGTATGGGCAAAGATGCAGACCAAGTTCAAACCCAATGTGGGACCTACCAGCTTGCGGCAGACAGAGAGGAAAGTTATGCTGTGTTCATCAGCGAAGATTAGAGAAGCTCATTCACGAAGTACCTGACAGAAGGTATCCTGCCACAAAAACACAATAAAAGATACAAGTTTAAGAGGTTGGCAACACATTACTTCTTGCAAAGTACAATCCTTTTCAGAAAAGGGTACGATAGGGACCCCTTAAGATGTTTGGGCCCTGAAGAAACAAGAGAAATGATAAAAGAAGTACACTCAGGAAAGTATGGCGAACACCAAGGGAAGAAAAAGCTTTGCAGATGTCTGCTGCAACTGGGCTACTACTGGCCTGCCATGAAGAGAGACACAGCAAAATTTGTAAAAAAAAAAAAAAAATGCCACAGCTGCCAACTACAGGCCAACTTGATTTACACTCGTCCACAGAACTTACACAGCATGGTCACCCCATGGCCCTTCCACACTTGGGGGCTTAACGATCATTAGCAAAATGAGCCAAGAGTATACAAGAGGATAGGCAATGCATCTGCCAGACGCTCTAGAGAAATTCGCCGAAGTCAGCCATAGGATTTTCACTCTTTTCCTTAGTCTACGGGACAGAGGTAATGGGCCTAGCAGAAGTAATGACTCCATTCCTGAGAGTTATGCAAATGCAATAGAAAGAAAAAGAAAAGGAAGTCTTTGCGATAGAAAGATGCGAAGACTTAGACGGGCTTGATGAAAGGAGGGAAAAGGCCCAAGAGCGCAGCTGCAGATATAGACAAAAGATGACTAAAGCCTATGACAGAATGACAAGAAGAATATGTTAAAGAAAAAAAAAAAAAAAGGAAACACGAAGGAACCAATAGTTGTTGTGACATAATGACAAAGAAAGTGTTTAGAAAGTGAAGATTTCTCATAAAAGCATCCTCATTTTCCCTTGGAAAAATATCTATAGTGGCATCATTTGTAGGCACCTTAAAATGAGTGGCAGACTCAGTCATTTTTGCAGAAAGATCAATTTTGTAGGAAAACCAGAATTTATGGCAGGATCAGAAACAGCCCGCAATGCAAACAGCAAAGGTACAAGAGTACTGATGATCTTGGGGGCTGAAAGGTCTTCTACTATTGTAACAATACATTTGCCCATGTTAGTAGCAGCTCTGAATAAGGAGGCCTTCCACAAATACATCATTACTGAAAAAAACTTGCCTTTCCACAAGGCCCAACATCTTTCTCCGCAGAAACTTCATCTTGGCAAAGAATACATGGGTTCTTCAACACAACAAAAAGTATTATCAGCAAATGAAAGAATACTCTACTATGATAAGGGCTTGCAATGTTAGCTCTATGCTTTGTTTTGAGTAAAAGAAATGAAGATGTGTAAACACAAAGAGAAAGAAGAATCAAAGAATCCAAAGAGCCAATTTTGAGCATTCTACAGAGATGTAGAACATCATGATGAAGAAGAACCCAACAAGTAAGGATTCCACGACATCTGTGTCTTCTAACCATTCTTAGAGAGCAACTACACTTATGGAAGAGTGAAGAGATGATACAAAGAAATACGTGGGGAAAATAAGCAGTCAATCCTAACTCTTCTTTCGCAGAATCTGCTACAACCTTCACTTCCTACAGTATAGATGCTGCTTTAGCAGAAGCAGAGTAAGAGGTGTATCAATGCAGAGAAATAAATGCATGCATTGCAGCAGAAAATGTCTACATATTCTGCAGAAGCAGAAAAAATGAGTATTTATCCCTACAAAAGCAAAGAAATGAGTACGTGCTGTGGCAGAAACGTGAAGAAATAAGTATACAAATTGCCGCAGACATAAAGAACTGAGTACCACTGTAGAAGTCCAAGATCACAAGGAATTTCCAAGAAGCAAACAAAGAAACAAGCAAAGAAATGATGAAGAGAAGGATGCACACATCATCATCATCAAACAATCCCACTGAATGAAAACCATATGGGAAGAAAATAGTTGGTAAAGTGAGAAAAAAAACCATTAAGCCCAAGCAGCAGGAATAATGGATCACAGGTCCATGAAAAGAATAAAATGGGACAAAGGAGCCTGAAAGTGATGAAACGGGCCGAAAATGCCAAAAGAATAAAATGGGACAAAGGAGCTCGAAAGCAATGAAATGAGCCAAGGAAGCCCGAAACGGCATAGTACAAGCTCAATAATAGTACTGGGCTAATGGAATTTAGCAAAAGGAAAACATACAGCAGGCCTAAAGAGGCCCAGCAGGCATAAGTCATGAAGGGTAAAAGGAAAGCATACAGCAGACCCAGCACCACCCTCATGAACAACCACTTTTTGGCTACCCTTGGAGGGTCGTAAAATTGTAGAAAGAAAGAAAACAACTTGCCTAAGGAGAGTAAATATTGAAACAGCAAGCACACGAAGAAAAGAAGAGAAGCATTCGCATGTGAGTTGTAAAACAACCCACGGAAGAAAACTGCATGAGTTTTCGCATACGAATTGCAGGAGCAATCCATATGCTCAGGGGGCTAATTGTTGATGCCCAATTTTGTGAATCCATATCTAAAATCCCATGAAGAAGAAAGCCCAGTAAGTTGCAAAACACAAATCTGCTGCAGAATACAAGTCTGCCGCAGAATACAAGTCTGCCACATAATACAGATCTGCCGCAGGATACAATTCTCTGGCAGGATGGCTTTGGCAGATGAAAATAAAATGGGCCCAAGACCCTTTTGATCCAGTCAACATCATTTGGCCCACAAAGGCTCAAATCCTTTTGTATAAAAAAGATAGGCACGAAAGCTGAGAAGAAAAACACACGGCAGGCCCAAAAGGGCCTGGCAGGATTGAGATAAGCAGCAGGAATAACAATCCGATGTGGTAGGAGATGTCAAGCCATGAAGCAAACACCAGAACTAAAGGGAGGCCCAATGACCTAACAAGGCCCAACTCTCCAAAAAAAGGGATAAGTCATAAATGTTGGCCTGCCGGAGATGCAATCCACACCAGCAAAGGCCAAAAAGCGCACGGCAAGATATGCGCACCCATTTTCAGATCTCGACAAACGTATGAAATATCAAGAAGGTAAAGCATGCGTACGACCCAAGCATCACCAACCTATACCCAGCCACTATGGGAAAAGGTGAGGTCATGGGAGAGGGCATGGTCTGGCGGTGGGGAGAGGAGTGGAAACCTATTCTTGTGTTTCTTGCCTAGGCTCTTTCGGTGGGCACAGTCCTGCTGGGATGACATGCCACCCAAAAGAGGCAAGGCTGAGTAAGAACCACTAGGTGCATGCCATGAGAGACCGAGAGGGAGAAGGTACACACTGGACAAGTAGAAAAGGAACCTTCATTGTCTGAAAGTCACAGGTCAATGGTGGTTCAAAACTATTTACTCGATAAGTGGTTGGCAAAAGGCTCTCATATCAGACAAGGGCCATGAAAGGGCTAGAACAGTAAAATCGGTCACGGCAGGCTCTATATAAGAGACCCGTAGCTGTGTACAGAAAAAGGAGAGGGAATTTGGAGAAAAAACAAGGGAATGAAAAAAAGATGAGAAAACAAAGATGAGAAAACAAAAAGAAAGAAAGAAAGAGGGGTGGAAAAAGAAGAAAGAAAGAAAGCAAAAAAGAAAAGAAAGGAAAGAATTCTAAGAAAGAAAACAGAGAGAAAGGATAAAACAGAAAAACAGAGAACAAAAGAAAGAAAGAAAACAGAGCGTTTTATGGCAGGCATGCACCCAAATGGATTAACCCCTTCTCTCCCTCAATAGCCTTGCTCTTTATTGGAGGAAAAAAACGACTCATACCTGGGCACATACCATTTGGGGCTGGCCTCTCAAAGCAATTAATTTTTCTTTTGAAGTTACTTGTGTTGAGGGAGCAGTTTTCCCTTCCCTGGTTAGAGTCCTGCGGTGACAGTTAGTGCAGCAGACTCATTCTTTTAACTCTACTAGTCTCACTCTAATCTTTTGCTTAAGTGTTATTCTTTAAAAGTGAGACCTTTTAAGTTATTTATCTTGTTTATTGCGGCAGAAATAGTGACTACATTTTCTATATATTGTCTGTCTGCCATAACCTCTAAACAGTGATTCTACCTGCTGTGAGCTTATAAATAGACTTTAGCAGACGTGGTGTGGCTTACGCACAAGCCAGGCCAAGGAAGTGGAAAAGTATTTTTGCAGTAAAAAATAGCAGTCATTCACATTGCCGAAGGCTTTACTGCACGGTAGACAGCTTTAAAGCACGACAGACAGCTTTAAAGCACAGCAGACAACTTCATTGCACGGCAGAAGGCTTTACAGTAGAAAGCTTTAATGTACAGCAGACAGCTCTATTGCACAGCAGGAAGCTTTACTGCAAAACAGAAAGTTTTTTCGCACAACAGATAGCTTCATTGCATAGCAGAAAGTATTGCTGCACAGCAGAAAAGTCAAACCTGTGGCAGAAATCGGAGAAAAGTTCCTTCTACGGGAGAAACGTCAATCCTGCAGCAGAAACTGGAGAAAAGTCTTCTGTGGCAAAAACAGAGAATAACTTGGACTCAACGTTTGCGCACAAGCTAGGCCAAGGTGTGCTTCAATTGGGCCGGTCCCGACTCCTCACCCAGAAACAACTCGAGCCTAGTGCGGCAAGAATTTTCGCAATACCCCAATCCAGGCCCACCCCCTTACACCTTCAAATTCTTAGTGTCCGTTTGGCATGATTAATTTTTCAACTTATTTTACTATTTAGCTTATTTTTGCTACTATTCATGAGCCTCACTGCGCTTTTTGATACTCTTTATTCACAGTATTTTCTACAAAAAGTTTTCAGTTTAGCCAAATAAGCGGATTCCAAATAGACAATTAGTTGTAAAAACTGTAAGATGCAACATCTATTGCAATCTGCATCCACACTTTGTAAGGTATGATCAATGGTTATTTTTGTTTATTTATTTTTAATCCAAAAACCTTGACTTAATCCTATTTCTGATATCTTGTTCTTCGATTATAGGGCTCCAGATGCCACTGCAGCTTTGCATGAGTTTAAGTTCCTATGTCTTGAAGCCATAAAGCAATACTCACCCTTGTACTGGCTTGGTAGGGTTGAGAGTTTCCAAAACTTTTCCTTAATTATGGAATTATGAACTTTTTATTTTATTTTATTGTAAACTGTTAGAACTAGTATTAATTTATTTTTATTAACTGTCATATTGAGGGTGAGTTTGGCATCAGCTTTAAGTTTTAGCTTTTAACTTTTCTTTATAGTTTTTTAAAAAGTCTTTTTTTTCTCGCTTTTTCTCACTTTTTCAAATTTTTTCAAGGTACAAGTATATTTTAGTACGCTTTTTCCCATTTGTTTCCGTATGCGAATAAATCAACTAGCCACATTACATGTAGGTTCACAAGTATACTTTATTAGCACTAAAATGAAATTCTTTTCATTCAACAATTGAAGAGAAATACTACATTAAAAGACAGAAAGAATTCAAAAGATTATGATCATATTCATTCATATCAGTTGAGCTTCGCTTGAGAGGAAGAAGATTCTGGGTTTGATTCTGCTGCTCTAAACAAGGCATGTTGAAAGCAGTCTCTTTGGATTAGGGAAAGGGGGCTTTAAAAAAAAATAACAATAAAACCCAAACTATATCATTAAAGCAACAAACCAATTCACACACACACACATATATATGCATTGAGTCAAGTTGCACAATTTCATTCAATAAAACAATAAAAGAACACACCCAAGCTCACACATGTATATGAGTTAACTCGAACAATTAGACCATTTGATTCACTATAAAGCAATATACTCTCACGCACACAAAGACAAATATGGTTTCAAAGAGGGTGTTTGGCATGTCATTGAACTGGACCAGATAACAACAACATAATTGGTTAAAACTGTTTTCACTATGTTAACTTGTTTTAAAAAAAAAAAAAACCAGCTGAAAATTGGACTCTTAAATATATTCTTAATGCCAGTGCTACTATATGATTTAAATGTCCTTTCTTCTGTTTGCTCGCCAAAAGTTGCAACTTTTTAAAATTAAGTGACAAAAGAAATTTAGCTTACACCAAATTTTGAAGATAACAATATATTACTGTGGGGCCAGAAATCAGGTAGCCTTGGCCCACTCCTAACCAGGCCCAAGGGCCCACGCCGAGGATGCACAAGGGGTCCGAGGATGAAAGCGCGAGGACCGACCCACAAGGAACATATCCAAGGATGACCCCGTCCTCGAGCGTCCGAGACCTCGGAAGAACACGAGGAACACCCCACCAAAGGGGACTCTTTGAATATCCGAGGAGGAGAGTTCCAATGCCACGCGTCGGCGAAGGAGCAAGCCTTAGGCGAGCTGTCACCTCTGCATTGAATGCGCTCATCTAACCCCTCTAACCGCATTAATGGGGATGTAACCCCTTGATAGGGTAACATTGATCATTGTGAGCCACTCGAGTACGAATAGGGCCTCTGATGAGACGGACGGTCAGATGAGAGGCCAATGGATGATCAACAGAAGGAAGGAGGGGATAGGAGGAAGAGAACTATATAAGAAAGGTGAGCAAAGCAATTTGGGGGAAGGATTTTGGGGGGATCATTCAAGAGAATGACATAGAAGGACCTAGAGGTCATGTCTGTTTCTGGGGGGGAAACTCCTCAGACGAGGGCCAAGGAGCTGCCCTTAGTTGTAAGTTGGGCTCACTCCCCTTCAATGGAAAAAGGTGGCTTGTGCTCCGTTGTTTGTCTGTGAGGGCCTAACCCTTCGACCCACTCTCTAAAAATGTATTGTTGGGGAACCTACCTAAACCGAGTCCCTACAATTGGCGCCGTCTGTGAGAAGGATTAGTGCATTGGCAGGCGCAACGGGCGATCGTTCCTAAGTAGTCATTTTACAGAAGGTTGGTGGCGACACATTAAAAAAAAAAAAACAAACAAACATTACAGAAAAGCAGAAAGTCCAAAATAGAAGATTCAACAGAAAAGAAAAGGAACTTCATATTATTTTATTAAATAGAAAAGTACAAGATACAAACAGAAGCTCAGGCAAGCGTATTTTAAAACTAATTTTACAAGCTAATTCTACAAACAGAGGCCCAGGTGGACCTGTTCTAAAACTAGCTAGAGGGAATGGGGCTGAGGCTAGTATGCTCCAAGGCCACCAACAACTCCTTGTTCGGTGCGGCGGAGCTGGAACAAAGAGAGGAGCTGACGCAAGGGCACCGAGACGCTCTCCTTCATAATGTTCCCTTGATTCTCTCCAATCCTCACGGGTGTTGGCCGTCGGAGACGGCGACACTCGGGCACCAGCCATGACGTGATCTTGCGCGTCTCCTCCGGTGGGGGTGCGCCCCGGGGAGGAACGTTAGGTACTTCAGGGACATCCTTCCTGGCCACCACGCAGGGCACAATCAAGGTTACACCTAGACTCCGCCGCGCCAGAAGCCTAGTGGGGGCTGCGGTCACAACGGCTCTTGGCCCATATGTCCTCACACCCGCCTAGAGCCGCCCCATCTCTTCCAACTCTGGTCACAATCTTGGTAAAGTTATTAAAGGGACTCGGGGAGCTAAACGGACGTGTTGCTAGTTGTGTTGGGAAGTTTATGGAGTATGGAGAAACGTTCCCCCCAGAAAGTCTTATATAGAGGTTGAAGACTGGTGAGAATTAATCCACACAAAGTTCGAAAAGAGGATTATCAGCGGTACTAATCACGAGGATACCAAACCCCAAGGAGACCGTAGACCGCTAGATTTGTATCAATTCACGAGGGTATTAATGAAGGCGTGTCTCGCTCATCGAAGCGTCAAGCGCGGAGCGCGAACGGCCAAGGGGCGCCTCATAAATGAAGAAGATGGGAACTTGAATTGAAGGCGAGGTCGACGCTCCGTGTAAAACCAAAGTCCGAAGCACCCCTGCCTAAAGCACCATAGAGTTAATAGTTCGACCCGAGGAGTAACCGTCTCCAGTAAAGCGGTCTGAGGATGAACCCCTTCATACAGAAGAATGGAAGTGTTAGACAGAACCAAGGCATTACATGGTCCTCGGACTCAAGCCTATGGGGAAACTAACCACTCGACTATACCTGGGTACTAGACAGAACCAAGGTATTGCATGGTCCTCGAACCCAAACTTATGGAAAAACTAGATACTTACAGAAGAATGGAAGTGTTAGATAAAACCAAGGCATTGCGTGGTCCTCGGACTCAAGCCTATGGGGAAACTAACCACTCGACTATACTTGGGTACTAGACAGAACCAAGGTATTGCATGGTCCTCGGACCCAAACTTATAGGAAAACTAGATACTTACAGAAGAATGGAAGTGTTAGACAGAACCAAGGCATTGCATGATCCTCAGACTCAAGCCTATGGGGAAACTAACCACTTGACTATACCTGGGTACTAGACAAAACTAAGGTATTGCATGATCCTCGGACCCAAACTTCTGGAAAAACTAGATACTTACAGAAGAATGGAAGTGTTAGACAGAACCAAGGCATTGCATGGTCCTCGGACTCAAGCCTCTGGGGAAACTAATCACTCGACTATACCTCGGTACTAGACAGAACCAAGGTATTGCATGGTCCTCAGACCCAAACCTATGGGAAAACTAGATACTTACAGAAGAATAGAAGTGTTAGACAGAACCAAGGCATTGTATGGTTCTTGGACCCAAGCCTATGGGGAAACTAACCACTCGACTATACCTGGGTACTAGACAGAACCAAGGTATTGCATGGTCCTTGGACCCAAACCTATGGGAAAACTAGATACTTACAGAAGAATGGAAGTGTTAGACAGAATCAAGGCATTGCATGGTCCTCGGACTCAAGCCTGTAGGGAAACTAACCACTTGACTATACCTGGGTACTAGACAAAACCAAGGTATTACATGGTCCTCGGACTCAAACCTATGGGAAAACTAGATACTTACAGAAGAATGGAAGTGTTAGACAGAACCAAGGCATTGCATGGTCCTCGAACTCAAGCCTATGGGGGAAACTAACTACTTCAAAATATCCTAAGCGTTGGACAGAATCAAGGCATTGCATGGTCCTCAGACTCAAGCCTATGGGGAAACTAACTACTTCAAAATATCCTAAGTTAGGAAATGATCGAAACCCTAACTGACCCTTGGGACATAAGGGGATTGCCCACGCATACATTCTTTCCTCTTATCATTGTTACTGGCGCAATTGGCCGACATATAATTCAAGCTAAAATCATGCAAATAAAAAGAAGAGAGAGGAAGCAGGTAGCGTGTAAACAAATAAGCAATTAAAATAAATAGAAAGGGAAATTAAACTCCCATTACAACAAAGTGTCCATAGAAGTTGCGTGGCAAGAGCCACCTTACATAAAAATAAAAGAGAGAAGAATAAAAAAATAAAGTAAAATGACATAAAAGCTAGACAAAGGTCAAGTAAGCGGCAAAAACAGGATGAACCAAGAGTGCCAGGGAATCTACTCCTTCTGTTCAGGCTGGACAGGGGCAACCTCTGAGTCTTCCAAGCCCTGGCCTAAGGGGACGGCCTGCAGGGGTACGGCGAGAATGGCTGCTTCCTTGGTGGTGGGGATTTGAGCATCGGATGGGGCCTCCGCTACCTCTTAGGGCACCTCCTCGCTCGGATTTTCCTTTAGTTCAGTGGCCTCCACCTCCTCAACAATCTCCCCATCCTTAGCGCCATCAGGGGCGACCTCGCGGATAGCAGGGGGGTAGTACACGCTCTCCGCCTTCCACAGGTCGGATGTGGGCTCCACCCCAGCTTGTTTGAAGGCCTCAGCCCAGACCTGGGAGCAGTATCGCCTACATACCCCCGGAACTTAGGCTTTATAAAGAGCCCCTACCTCAGCCATCCCATCAGCGCAGGCTGCAGTCTCGGCCTCCTCCTTGGCAGCCAGGGCTATCTCCCTGCCAAAATCCACCTCGACCTTAGCCCGTCGAGCCTCCTCTCTGGCCTACACTGCTTCCCTTTAGGCCCCCTCGACCGTGGCCACCTTAGCTTGAAGATCGGTGATCAGCTTCCTTGTGATCCCCAGCTGCTTCTCTGCCTCGCCCAGGCACCTCGTCTGCTCCTTGGCCTGGTTCTGGGCAACCTCAAGGCCAGACACTGCACTGTCCCGAGCCCTGGTCATCGCCTTCAAGTCCTTTCGGGCCTTGGCAAGGTCAGCCTCGGAATTCTTCAGGGTCTGGGTAGCATGAAACCGCCTATTACGCTCCTGGTCAAGGGCCTTCCCCGGGTCGTTGGCCCCCCTTCAATCTATAGATGGCCTAGACAGCCTACAAGGGTAGCCAATGCACTATGAGCCCAACCCAAAAAAAAAAAGGGAAAAGGAGAAGAAAGGAAAGGGAGTCGAAGTTCTAGTCCTTACCATCCTCAGGTACCACTTAAGGCTGAGGAAGACCTGCTTACTCCTCATAGAGTCCAACTCGGCCATGTTCGCTGGGAGTAGCAGACAACTCTCCAGCGCGTCGGCCACATGCGCGCCTTCGCCCTCATTGAAGTCCCTGAGGGAGGCATCATCCTTCAGGGGCTCCCCATGGAGCATCAGAGCTGGGAGCCAAGCCTGAGCCTCGAACGTGGTGTCGACGACCTGCCTGTCCTAGCTCTTGCCGCCTATCTTAAGCTGCTTGGACGTCGCAGGGTGTTGTCCTCCTCCTGTGAGGACATCGTCTTATCCTCCATAAGTCTTTTGCCCTTATCCTTCTTCTTCTTGGGGTCGGCAGGCACGGACCCAGAAGGCAGGCTCATCTGGGAAGGAGGAGGAGGAGGAGGAGGAAGCTTCTGCTGAACGGAAGTCAACCTAGTCTTCGGAGGAGGAGGGGGAAGCTTCTGCTGGGACTTCCCCAGTTGGCCTTCGATCAGGTCCAACAAGCTGGTAGTGGGCTTCCTCTTGTAACCCATCGTTGGCTGAGGAGGGGCTTCTGAAGCAAGAAGGTCTGCTTCGGTCAAGCAAGGGTCACCCAAGTCCCCGGGAGGGTCCTCGAACAAATCAAGCTGGTTGAAAATGTCAAACGCTTCCTCTTCCCTCTCTGAATCCTCCTCGGCAGCCTCAGCGAACACTTGGGAAGAAAAAGGGGCGGCTACAGTAACAACTTCTGGTTCGGAGAGCCCCTCGGGGAACTGAAATCCGTCCTCGGTCACAGTAATTTTCTGAAACCGAGGATCGTTGGCTCGGATCACGCGCTTTGGAATCGGGAATGATTTCTGGACAGGAGTATACCCCAAGATTTTGTGGGCGGCCCTAACTTGATTGTCGTCCTCGTTTATATAAACTGACGCCCTCAGCACCTTCTGCAAATCTTCTCGGTTGACCAAATAGAAGTGGCGCTCAAAAGTGTGCGGGTCTGCAAACGAAAAGCACCACCGCGTTAGTAAAAGAAAAAAGAGAAGAAAAAAGACAAGAGAACTTGAAATCCTTTCTACTCCCACTGCCCCGCCTGGTATTCCTTCCGTTGTTGGGCAGTGAAGTCCATCGTGCCACTCCCCTGACACAATGAGGAAATCTTCGTTTAGCCCCTTGCTGGACTCAGGGAGGCACTGGATGAGCCGTACCCTGTCGTCCCTCGTCTTCAGGTAATAAGACTTGCCCTTAAGGAGTTAAAGGTTGTAGCACCAGTTCACGTCATGGTGGGTCAACCTTAGCCCCATCTTCTCGTTCAGGGCGTCTACACAGCTCAAAATCCTAAAGACGTTTATCCCACACTGGGTAGGGGCCAAACCGAAGTGCGTGAGGTAGTCCCTCATCACCGGCCCCATGGGGATCATCATTCCCCCTTCGAGGAAGGCGACAAAGGGAATTACCACCTCGCCCTCCTGTCTGTGTAAGCGCCAATCCCCATCCTCACAATATCTCAGACCTACATTGCCGGGAATTCTGTAATCGGCGATGAATTTCTCCATCGCCTTCTCAGTATAGATGTATTTCTTAAACCTACCCATCCCAGTTGACACCTAAAAGAACTAAGAAAGAACAGGTGAATGAGAAGAAGGGATAAAGAGGGAGAGAGCTCAGAGAGGGATAGAGCGACTTACTGGGAAGAGGAGGAGCTCTTCGGACAGACTTTTTGTGCTGGAGATGTAAGTGAGAGTATGTCTGAACTCAGGAAGGACGCGCGAGAATTCTTGAATTGCAAATAAGGAACAGGAAGAAGCGGTTCGTATAGGTATTTATACCCCAAATCGAAGAGCCATGCGGGTTTTCCTACCCATAAATGCGAGACAAACCTCCACCGTTGGATTAGTAACGCCTCGTTAGACGTGGGGAGTACAGAGCCGCCTGAATTTAATGATGGGCACGTTGCACGCTCCGAAACGTCAGCAACGTGCCTTGGGCAGATGAATAGACCCCAGTGCTGACAGGGGGCGTAAGGCTCGACTGGGCACAGAGCAGGCCCGAGGATGTCAAAATCCTTCTCCCTGCCCAAGGATGTGTGCAGCAAGATTTTGAGGGGCTATTGTGGGGCCAGAAATCAGGTAGCCTTGGCCCACTCTCAGCCAGGCCCAAGGGCCCACGCCAAGAATGCATGAGGGGTCCGAGGATGAAAACGCAAAGACCGACCCCGTCCTCGGGCGTCCGAGACCTCAGGAGAACACGAGGAACACCCCACCAAAGGGGACTCCTTGAATATCCGAGGAGGAGGGTTCCAGTGCCACGCGTCGGCGAAGGAGCAAGCCTTAGGCGAGCTGTCACATCTGCATTGAATGCGCTCATCTAACCCCTCTAGCCGCATTAATGGGGATGTAACCCCTTGACAGGGTAACATTGATTATTGTGAGCCACTCGAGTATGGATAGGGCCCCTGATGAGACGGACGGTCAGAAGGGAGACCAATGGATGATCAACAGAAGGAAGGAAGGGATAGGAGGAAGAGAACTATATAAGAAAGGCGAGCAAAGCAATTTGGAGGAAGGATTTTGGGGGGATCATTCAAGAGAATGACATAGAAGGACCCAGAGGTCATGTCTATTTCTGGGGGGCAACCTCCTCGGACGAGGGCCGAGAAGCTGCCCTTAGTTGTAAGTTGGGCTCACTCCCCTTCAATGGAAAAAGGTGGCTTGTGTTCTGTTGTTAGTCTATGAGGGCCTAACCCTTCGACCCACTCTCTAAAAATGTATTGTTGGGGAACCTACCTAAACCGAGTCCCTACAATTACATTTAGTCTAAAATAAACAAATTGAAAACCCAACAACAAAATTCACATACATGTTCAGATGGGGTGCTAATCCTAATGCATTTTACGCTTATGCTGTCTCGTATAGTGTCTGGTATGTGGGGGCAGGGGGTACTGCATCTCCTTGGTGAGGTTCTTCGCGTTGCTGCAAAGATGGAGTTACAACCAAACAATGGATTACATGAATTCTAATACCAACCATAACAATAGTTACCCAATATTCATTACATTAAATGACTTGTCATACCGTGGGGCCAGCCTTGTGTCCTACTTTGTGACCACCTGTCCCACAAGGAGGTGCTTTTGTTGCGCGTTTAGGTCAACCTTGTGAGGGTGACTGTAACCCAACTACCTGCTCATTCTTAACATGCACATCTGTCTGTTTTGCTTGACTCCCAACAACTAAAAATCCTACAACTACGGGAGAGGATGATGTAGTAGATGAAATATGAGTGAGGCCCATAGTCATGGGATCTATATGCAATCCAGGAATGGGCATGAATGACATGGAGTGACTATGGGGTGGTACATGGTCTATATGACCAATGCTGTATGAGGGGTATTAAGTGTGTATGACAGGAGGGGTCTGACTGAAATCATAACCGAGATCAAAGGATGGCGGAGTAAATGAAAGATGAGCGAGGTCAAAAAATGTACATGAGGTGTGTGAAGGGATCTTGGGGTGAGAAGATTTATGAGCAGTGGGTAGAGGGATCTCTAGGTCAGGAACTGTATGAGCAATACATAGAGGGATCTTTGGGGAAGGAGATGCATGTGGAGGTGGGGGGAACTCTGGGGTAGGAGATGCATGTGGGGGTGAAGGGAACTCTGGGGTAGGAGATGCATGTGGGGGTGAAGGGAACTCTGGCGCAAGAGATGCATGTGGGGGTGGAGGGGGATCCGGCCTACTGACAACCTGATGGGGTGCAACACGCTGACCATGGCTATGGCTGGCACGAGTTGAGTTCGTGCTTGGTCATCCAGTATCTTCTGGCACATCTGGATTTGCCTCATTGATCTCTTCCAAGGGAAGTTGGGCAGTTATACGGTGAAGGTGTTCCACTGTCTTAAGTACAGCTGAAATATGCTTATACTCAGGACTGCCTACTGTATAACACGTCAACAATTGCTTATGACTGGTAACCTGCAAGTAAATAAATACAATTAGTACATCTAACACAAAAATGGTGATACGAAACAAAAATTGAAAAGAAAGGTCGAAGCGATTACCAAAATAAGAAGTGAAACGGTAGTGTGGTCGACGAACCACCAAGTCACCCTATTGTACCAATCGAAGTATGGATGAGTATGTGACATATCACCCTCTAGTCATGCTCCATGACATAGAGATCGTGCTCGACTATTCCATACTTGGATATGGCCATAATATCTGTCCCTCCAATTCACCATTATCTTCCCCCTCAGGTCTATGGCATGAAGGGTTTCGTCAATATCAATATATAGAGGGATTTCTTGTACCATTCCAAACTGACGAAAAACACGGTTCGGTGTATGTTTCTCTACTAGCCAAAAACATACAAGCGGCACCCTCACCGTCCATACGTCCCTTCCTGCGACACAAAATGGAGGCAGGTGGGCTAATTAATCTTTATATGGTTCCCATACCATCTGAAATAGCCAAATAAAAGGGCAGCACCTTATGCAATGTTCTATTATTTTCGACTATGAGCTATTTTACAAGCAGTAAATACAATAGTCATAAACAATAGAAGAAACACAATTTGGGTATTTGGTTGAGACACATACAATCTAAAAGCTGACGGTACCAGACCAGACAGATTTCTTAGGGGCTATTCTTCATGGTCATGACCCACACAGTCCTATAATCAAGAAAAAGGGAGTCAATTCTTGGAATTGAGAATTTGAAGTAATCAACAACAATAAATAGTGGGCAATTGTAAATTTAATATTACATACTACTAAGTTTATACCAATAAATGATTATCTAAACATATGATTAGTGGTGGAGCTAGAAATTAATAACACTTGTATTATACATCAATAATAACATATGACCTCAGTGTTTATAAAATGATATATAAAAATAAATAAAAATCCTGTTAATTTTCAAAATTTGAGGAATATCAAGGTTAAAATTTTATTTTCTATGTCTAACAATATGTCATTTCATTTAAAATTATGGATCTATTTCCAATAGATAGAATCGGTCAGGGAAGAGACTTACTTAATGAACAGTGGAGAAGGTGCAAATGGTGGGCCATATCCATCATCTGGTGGGAGGTCCTCCTTCCTTGGGCACAAAAAAGGGAATCTGAACCATGCCCAATACTGAACTAGTAGCAAAGCCCCACCAATCTGACTGGCACCTCTGTCGGTTGCCCTGCATAACTCTCTATACAACCATGCAAGGCAAGCGCTCCCCCAACTGTACCGAGGTGGATTGTAAAGGTCACTCAACCTTTATAACCACATTGTATGCACCCTATCGCCAGACTTGTCGACGAAAATTGTGTCTGCTAGGAGTGCTAGAATATAACACCGTGCATATTGTTGCACAACCACCTTTGCTGCACCATTGGGCAACCTTTGGTCAATTTTTTCTAGTAGCTTGTTAGTTAGGATCCTTTATCTTTTAAGCACCATTCCATTAGTAGCAATTCCAAGCATACTCTGACATTCAGCAGCCCATGTCAAGTCAGTTGTTCCAACGATTGCCTAACCATCGATTGGAATCCCGAAAAGAACTTCCACATCTTGTAATGTGATTGTTGTCTCACCATGTGACAGGTGGAAGGTGTGGGTTTTAGGTCACCATCGCTCAACGAATGCCGTTATCAAGTTATGATCAATCTCTCTACATGGGGTCCTATACAGCCCAATTAATCCAACTCTGTTGACAATGTCAAGAATGCGATCATCCACCGCTATGGGGCATCATTTTCGGAACTCGTCATTACGATCACGGCATTTCAGTGCCCCCGCATCCTGCACATGATAGAACCATGGTGATGAGATGCAATATGCCATAACCTTTGTATATATGATTGTAGATATTGATCCCAAAAAACAAAAATAAAGCGGTTATCAAGGGAAATTAAAATATCATCCAAAAAAAAAAAAAAGCAACAATGGGAGAAAAATAAAAGGATGCAATGCACTTGATACATTTGATAGAATGCTAGTGCATAGCGCAGAGCTACAACTAATATGAAGTTTATTTTAATTTATAACACTCTATCTGTATTCGTTTCAATCTAAGAATTGAGAAAATATATGGCTTTAATTAATAGCAGTAGTAAAACTATAGTTTATGGAGAAAGTGAAACAGTATAAGGGTTTAATTAATAGCAACAATTTGTACACCCTATGGCAAACTTTGTGTGCAGTTCCTTTGCACATTATGTGGATCCTATGGAGAAAGTGAAACAATAGGACCTTCAACAGCGTCAAACTTATATTAAATTTACTAATTTCACGTTTCATGAGGTTTTTGTATAACTGGATGCTTGAAGTAGGCAATAGGACTTTCAACTGCTCTTCATTTCTTGATTTTGTTTATCTCCTTAATTTTAGATGGTAATAATTGGAGATCTTGTGTGTACTGTTTTAATACTTATTAAAAAAATTGATGAAAAAAGAAACTGATACAGCAGGACAACCTAGGCTTCACCACCTAGAACAATCCTACAATAAACATTGCTGCCAATAATTCTAAAGCTACTATACAGATCTGGCTTTTAGGATCTGTAGTAATTTGTGGCTTTTTGGAGACAATCAAGTGAAGTGTCCACTTAGACAACCAGTGTAACATAGATATTATAAATAGGGGAAAAAAAAAAAGGTAAATCTTTTCCATATTAACTTGACTAATGTCTAAAGGCTAAATCATATTACTTTAAAAAAAAAAAAAAAGTCCATATCATTGTGATTGTATTCATTTGAAGTGAAGATATTTTGTTGAATCATGTATCAGCTACAGCTTTATAAATTTATGAGATTTCGATTTTGTTTATAAAAGTTGATAATAAACTTCACTTTTCTCTTTTGGGTTTCTAGCAGGCCGAAACCTTGGAACTGGAAATAGAAGTTGCAAAACTTAAAGAAATGAACCAAGAATGACAAAGAAAACAAGTATATTTTTAACGACAGTAAAAAAAATCTTGGTCATTTATTTGGTAATTTTGGTTGTGAGAGACCCCAATTTAACCTTATTTTGGTTTTTGTAGGAAGAAATTATGGAAATGGAGAAAAACCAGGTAGATGTCCCCTTTAAGTTGTCTCATTATCTTACATTTTATATTTGATACAAAGTATTCCATCAAACAACAAACACATTTTCATATACCCATAACTTCAAAAATATTTATCCACTCTTTAGTGTTTCAATGAACAAATCACTCCATTGTTATCATGATCTTTGTTACAAGTTAAAAGAAGTATGCTTATTGGGAAAGAAACACAATGTTTTTAGCCGTTTATCCTGCTACTTATGCCATGCATGCTAGTGTAAACATTGCCATAATAGCAATCAAACCCATTACCCACCATGTTTACAACGAATACATACATCAAAATTTGATTCTCTTGGCTCTCACAATTCAATTTGATTGTCTTAGTCCAATGCTAAATGATTAAAATAGTCAAACCTCTCTAAACCTTATCAATGGTAATGTCTTTAATTATCTAAGTGTAACCTTTATATAAGGGTGTGCAACAGTCAAACAATCTAACTTAACCCAACTAATTAGCGTAACTATGCATCCAAACCTAGTAATACCATTGACAAACTTAGAATTTTAGAAATGGAAAGAAAAAAAAAATCAACATAATGTAAAAGGATAAAAAGAGAATATTCAGCAGGTGGTCGGTTTTAATTTTACCTTGCCTTCCCAAACAGTGCACAATTGATGTTCTTTTAGAAACCTTAACACCAAATCCTCAATGGGACTAGGACCAAACTCATCAGGGATTTGAGCAGGAACAGCAGCCATACTGCACGAAGTTTAGGGAGTCAAGAGTAATGTAAGCACATGTTGAAAATAAATTAGCAAGGATCTCAATGTATAGCCTAATTTCTTGCACAAAGGATAAGTATGACAATCAACCATAGGGAATAAATATACATATAAAAAACTCAATATGCTACCAAAAACTCAGTATGAGCTAATTAATTAAGCCTTCTACATTTCTTCATTCTAAGCTTTGGGCCAGATGTAAAACAAAATATAACCTTTTTTTTAAGGCAAGAGAAAGAAAATGTAACTTTGAGTTGACTTGGGATAATCTTAATTCTTTGGGATTTATAGTGTCAAATTGGTTTATTTTTAAGTGGTAATTTAGTATAATTTAATTTATTTCTATTGGTTTATTTTGTTTAAAATATAATCAAAACAAAAATATAACTATCTAAGGTGGCAAGTTGTTAATAGTGGATAATAAAATAGTATTTAATGATGAACTCTTATGAGATTCAATAATAATATGCGAACTCAACAGGTGTGAAATTTGTTGTCAAAAATGTTGTACCAATAACATTGCTCAATTTTATCACACAAGACAAGTTTCTCTATGTAAACTCCTAGAATTATACAAGGGTTCAAAATGAAGACACCCATCATATATATAATTTCTTCATTTGTAATCTTAATTCCTAACTGTGATTTAAATATGTAACTTCCCCCAAAAAAAGCTCTATTGAGCACATTTTATTAAAGGCGAGCTAGATGACCATAGTTCCAAACACCTAAAGTCTTTGGAAGAGCATTTTTAAAAATTAATTAATTTTACAAATTTTACAATTTTATAAGCTGTGTTTGGTAGTACAATTCAAATTATTTTAGTAATAGTGATGTAAAAGTGATGCTGTAATAATCATTATTCTTTATAAAATAAAATCATAATTTTCCATTGTCATGTATTATGAAACAAGTTATTAAATTTAGTCAATAACATTTTCTCAAAAAAATTTAGTCAGTAACATTGTTTTTTTGTTTGTGGATTTTGTTAAGTTATTTAGGAAAAATATCTATGAAAAATAACAAAAGCAATTGATTTTTGGACAAGTTTTTATATTTCTTATGAAATTTGTATTAATACTTTCTTAATGATTCATTAACAAATATCATAAGAACACTTGTTAACTAAACATTTTTTTTTTAGAAACAAGAGCATCTAGAAGCACGCTTGGAAAAAATTTATTTGCACAAAAAAAAAAAAATGAGACATAAGGAAAAAAGCAGCAACAAAAAAAAAAAAAAAAAAAAAAAAAAAAAGAGTCAAAGTTAAACACATACTAGAGGTCTTCTTTTTTTAGAAAACAATAATACTTATTAAAACATACAAATATGAAAGTAGTATATAGAGTTTTTTAAACAGACTTATAATATATTACATAATTAGAATATCACTAGAGATCTTCCATCTTTGAGTGCTTGAGTATGTAGTATAGTCTCTCAATCCGATGCACACCAAGCTATTACAAGATTGTAGCGGGGAAAAAGTTACTACAAGGTGAAATATGGATATTACGAAGATTTAAAAACCACTAATTCAATCATTTGAAGTTGCATTGTTGTTTAAAAATTTGAAGATTTCTAAATAACTATTGGGATGTGGCAATGTGGGTGTCTTTATGGATGAATATTGAATACTGCTACCAACATTTGGGTGGCCTAGTTGGAAAGATACTGGGCCGACAAGTCTCAAGATTTGGGTTCGAGCCTCAACAACTAATTGTGTGTTGGTGTTTTTTATATCCTATCTTCATCTCAAATGGTTCAAAAGAATAATAATTGAGTTTCTCATAGACTGAAAGTATGGGGTCTCACCCGAAGCGAGTAGAGTGCTATTATGGTCACGCTCAAGTAGGGAAGCTACACTGGTCACCCCCCCCCCCCCTCTACCCATTTTTTGTTTACCAAAAAACAAATTGAATACTATTGAAAATTTGGCCGAAAAGTGATTAAAAAAAAACTTTGAGAATGCTTGGTAGGTAGTCAATTTTTTAGTGAATTTTAACTTAAAGATTCTCAATCCTATTGAAATTGAATGACTCTCTCTCTCTCTCTCGGAAGGAGGTAGCCTTTGACTTGGGAGCAATGGCCCACTAAATTTAAAAAAAAAATTATAATATTTACTACGTATTAATTTTAATAATTTTGTTCTATAAAATTACACTTTATCATCTTAATAATATTATTAATATTTAATACTTTTAATAGTGATGTTATAGTTGCAAATTATTTCTACAATATTTTTTAAAACTATTGAGTTAACAAATTCTTGTTGATTCGCATATAGACCCTTTTTTATTTATCAATAACTACTTACCATATCAATAATTTGTAAAAAAAAAAATGTAACTCTAGCATTTTTTTTTTTCTTTTTAAAGACCATAAAAAAAATCTATAAGTTTAAATTTTTAAACAAAATATACAAGCCCAAAAAAATTAGCCCAATAACAAAAATTACCAATAATAAAGCTAAAAAAAAAAATTAAATCTAATCAATCAATTTTACCCAAAATAAACAAACTGGCCTTTTTAAAAATTTCAAACAAAATAATTGTCCTTACCCAACAACACACATCAAAGTCACAAAAAAAAAAAAAAAAAAAAAAAAAAAAAACACCACAATGGCTAAGCCACTATACACAACTAGCAACAAAGTCACTCCCTAACTACAAATCCTGGTTTCTCTCCGATGTAGGCTAGCCTAATTCACCATATCATACGGTCACTCACACCTTTTGCGCATGTGGTCACCACAAGTCGACACCTAGATTGAAAAATGAAAACTCACCTTGCATATGACTTTTTTTTTTTTTTTTTTTAGAAGACCTTCCCCATATGATTTGATTTAACACCCAAAAAAGAAGGTTCTATCCGTGAAGGAAAAGTAGAAAACAAATTCTATTCAGAAAATGAAAAGGAATAACGCATCGTCCGCCCACCAATCACTCCTTGTGACCCAAGTTATGGCCCAAGGGCCAAGGTCAGTCTTTCTCTCTTTAGGTTTTTTTTTTTTTTAATGAACTCTCTCTCTCTTCATACATATATACATAAAAACCATCAAAATACAGCCACATACCAAAAGCTCCTAAAGTAAACCAAACCAAGACTCAAAACCTTTGTAACTTTTGTGCACATGTTAGATATTCATCAATGGCTGGCCTTCAATATTACTTCTTTCCTACAGATTTCTTTTACCCTCGTCCTAGTTCTGCCAATGGGGACAACACTAGCAGCAAGCCGGTTCCTCAAGTCCAAACTCAGAAGGCAGATGCAGAAAACATTGAAGAGTGCAAAATTGTGGTCCATAACAATGTGCAAGGCAACAAGAAGCTTTGTTATCAGACTCCTCCAGCTTCTACTTCTTGCACAGCACTAGTTCTTTCTCCATGCATGATCAAGAAAGAGTTGCGTCGTAAAAGGTTCATTGTGGCAAACTGTGGCAACAACTAGCTACTGCTGCTAAACCATTTTCTTTCTTTGTTTTAGGCTTTAATTTAGCTGTGAATTAAGGTTTTTCTAGGATTTTATCATGGCTTGTGTTGTGTAGTACGTCACTCTATTTTTTTCCCCTTTATGTCGTTGTCTTTCTTATCTAAAAGCATCCATTCGTTAACATCTTTGATTTGAATATGATGAAGTTTTATTCAAAGTTCAAACTTTCTTTTATGGATTGTTTTATCTACTCTTTTTATATTAGAATATAACTCAAATCTCAAACTGGGCTAATTTATAGTGTTACAAACCTACAAGAATAAACGTTATTGATGGGTATATTTTTTCAATTTCAACCATCAAAATCTGTGACATAATTGTATGGTGTAACAATTTTTAGTTTTTTGTAGTGCCCAAGCAAATTATAATTTGTTTGTGTTCCTTAGTTAAGTGAAAATATTTTACGATCTTTAATAAGTTCATCAAAATCTTAAAAAACAAAAGTTGTGGCAGTTTATACAGTCTAGAACTACTCCAAAAGTAATCAATAAAAAAAATTTAAAAACTTTAATTTCCATATTAATTATAGATTAAAAATGTTACGTCTACAACATTTTTACAACAAATCATATGTAATTGGTTATTATTGATTTTAATTTGAATCTACAATTTAAAATACTTTTTACTTACCCATAATGACCAATAACAACATACACAGTACACTCTCATGCCTCCCATTTCCGTCCCATTCCAAACTTCAAAATGGTGGAACATGAAAATAAGATCAGTGGCCCTGGCCCATGAACCATCACCCATGCATATACCCAGTTAAAAAAACTTAAGGCGAAATAATAGTCGAGGTAGTTTTTTTTTTTTTTTTTTTTTTTTTTTTTTTTTCACTAGAATTTGGCAAATTTCTCCAAATATGGATGTGAATAAACAATTGATACTTATTTTCAATCAAAGGCAGAGTATTTTAATTCTATATTTAATTTACGATATACATACACACACATATATATATATATATATATATATATATATATATCATAATGGAAGAACAAGATGCTATAACTTTATATTAAAAAAAAAGGGGTGGCTTCATTTATGATAATCTTATGACAACTTTTAATATTTCCAAATGAACCAACCCACCTATCCCTTTTTTAATTATATTAATTATTAAAAACATATTCTTTCTCAAAAAAAAATTATTAAAAACATAAAAATGAATATATCTAGACACTGGAAAGCACGCATAAGACAATTACAACACGCGGAAAGTCCAAACTTCATTATTCTTGAAAACAAACCGCCCAATATGCCACGAGAATATACACTGTGCACAGTGACTGCGCACCATGCATTGGTCAAACTAAGTCCAAAAGCACACAGTTCCAAAAATTGGAACACAAATCTCTACGCTTTCCATTACCAATAACTTGAATCCCAATACATATTAACTATGTCTTCACCCGTTTTACCCTTTAAAAATTTCAGATCCTCTATAATTTTTAGGATACTCTACTAAATAAATTTTTTTAAATCTTAACCATTTTTTAGAGCACTGTTTGCAAAAAGACTCTATTAATCAGCATTATAGATCGCATTTTATATAATCTATTGCTCTCTTGAAAACAAACAAAGTTTTGGGTTATCAGGTTTGTTCCTCTCTGAAAAACATGGCATCAAACAAATCCATGAAGTAAAGTTTGTTAAATTCACAAATAGGAGCATGTGGTGACTGTTAGGGCTTGAGTGTTTGGATTTTAGCATAGGTTTGCTGATTTCAAGTGATGTGTATTAATGAATTTGTGTTATGGTGGTGTAAGGTGTTGTATGATTTGGTCTATATGTGGGTGAGGGTAAGAAATAGGTCCCGATCTGTTCAAAGATTTGGCTCTAGGTTTTATTTAATGTTTTTTTCAACACAACTCAAGCATTTCATTAGAACAAAAACACAATATTTACATCAGGACAAAACTTAGGTACAAATATTTTACGTGTTATTCCTTGGGTTTCTCTCTTAAAATTCAGCCATGTGGTAACTTAACTAAAAAATACATTTCCATCCTATAAGAAAAATCCACCTGGTAAAATCTTAAGAGGAGAACCTAAGGAACAACACCTAAGTACTGTATCTAAATCTTATCCTTTACAACAAGACTACAAGTGCAAACTTCAATTCTAATTGGTTTTCAATTCATAGTATTAGCTGGAATTGGTTTCCAATTCTAATTGATTTTCAATTCATAGTACTAGCTGGAATGATACACCCCTAAAGAATCTTACACAACAATGTATATTTCATACAATGGGACTAATTCTTCATCTGAGTTTTTTTATTTTAAATTTTTTGCTTCCAAAGAAAATTTTTATTTTCTTGGAAAATTTTGGAATACCTAGAATTATGGTAAAGGAGAAAAAAAATATTTTATATTATTTTATTTGATAATGAGTGGGCCTTCAAGTCTCTAGCTTTAAAAATTCCATCATGTTTGTTCATCTCTAAAAAATAAAAAAATAAAAAAAATAAAAAAAAAAAAAAAAAAAACGACGAACAAACAAACAAACAAAGTATAAGGTTGTTAACCATGTAGAGAGGTAAAATTCCCAACCTATTACGAGCCGACACATCATACTACTAAGACTATAAATTACGGCCAATTACAAAGCGTCATGTACTGCTACTAAGTTTTGCTATCACTACTCAGAAACCAACAGAAATTTGCCAAGTGTCGTTGAAACAAGGGCATAAAATGCATGCAAGAACCAATCACATATCAGCGCGTGTAAGCGATGACATAAGCAGCCCAACGCACGTAAGCAATGACATACACAGTCTAATTGAGTGTTAACATGTGTCATCTTGAAAATCAAAACATTTTGGCCAATCAAAAGATGCCACATGTCTTGGATAAAAAGTTTTAAAGCCCTTCCAATCAGACTGTGACACATGTCATCAATCAAATTTTGCCACGTGTCGCTCACCCACCTCCAAACTCCTATAAATAGAAACCTTCTCAATGCATTTCTACACATGAAGATATCCAGAACACAAGCAGCATCAGAGAAGATTCATAAGCACTTAGAAGTATAGAAGCTCTGCAGAAATCAAGCCTCAAAGCCTTCAAAAACTTCAAGAACTTCAACCTTAAAATCAAAGAACATTCAAAATAAAACCATCCAAACTATTTGCCCAGATCTTAAAGTTTGCTAGAATCAAGCTCAAAAGCCTCCAGAAACCTCAACAAACCATAAATCAGCAAAGCTGTACGGATTCAAGCCTCTAAAGTATTGAAAAACTTCCAACGCAAACCTTTGAAGAAAGGAAGAAGAAAAAAAAAATTTAGATGTGAACCTGCAACGGGTGGAAAGAAAGGAGGAGGAGCCAATGGGATAGAAGAAAGAAGGAGAAGTGAAAAGTTTTAGGTGTTTTGTGTGACAACACAAAGCATTGGGTCCCACAAATTCTATTTAATTACCAAATTGCCATGTAACTCATAACTCAAGTATCTGAAAACGCCTTAAACTTGTTTTCAGTTTTCATAACTTATTACTCACTTTGGTGAGAATTGAGTGATGAAAACAAAATCTGAAAAACACATCTAAACAAGCTATTACTCTATAGGACCCACTATTTTTGAGTGATAAGTGATGGAAACAGAGTGATGGATGATGGAAACACCAAAATCCAAACAACCCTAATTCACAGACTCAAACCCACTGGGCAATGATAGTGGATAGTGGACTGAGTGTTAGTGGTTGACAGCCCATGACCATACCTATCTCTTGATGAAGTCCGCAAATTTTGTTGCTTTGTAGGGTTCCCTCTAAATCAAAGACTTGGTTAGTGCATGAATTTCCTAGCTTTAGCATAAGTGACTAATTAAGTATAAATCCTCGTTTTAGTACAAGTAACAGTACTTGTTGTATGATTGTAACTAATACTCGCTTTTGATTGGTAGGTCCTAGGTAAGGTTCCAATCTCAATAGTAGTAGTAAAGTCGTTTGGGAGGGTGATTGGCACGCAATCAAATGATTCCTAGTTTGCCACATTGTTTGGATAGGCTATTGCTAATATTGGCACTCGAAAGAATGCACATATTTGCTATTCACACATTTTCCTATATGATTAAAACCTGAACCCAAACCCTTCTTCTCAATATTCTGAATAACGCAAAGGATTAACTTGTTGCATAGCTATGGGTTTGCTCCCTCCAATGAAATCCTAGTGAGAATCTCATGCATAATCCACTTGGTTTTGCTCATCCTGCCGTCTTTTTCACATACCTAGGACATAGAGTTTTAAAATTTTGGACTTTTTTCTGAAAATTTTACAAAGTTACTCATATAATTCTAGGACATAGAGTTTTTTAAATTTAAAATAGCTAAAATTATTAAGTCAATGATTATTTTGGTAATAGCAAAAATAATATAATTGTAGAGTTTTTCTCTAATTGATAGTGAAAATTATTAAGTCACTTATTATCAGAGTTTTTGTTGTTGTAATTTTCATATATTTTTATTACTTTCGTATAAAAAGGTTGTAATATAATATATAATTAATATTTTAGAAATTATATGTATTTCAAATTTTTATTTAATTTATATGTATGTTGGGGTTATGTTTAAGTTAGTTAGCTTGATTTATTTGTATAGAGTGAGATTTAGTTTTGATGAAAATGAAATAGAAATTAGTTGCCAAGGTGTAAATTTTATTTATTGAATAATGGGTTGAATGAAAAATAAAATATTTAAAAAAAAAACATTTTTTTAAGTCTCAAAAAATTGCCTCAACCCACCAACCAAATTTAGGATGTTTTTGTTTGGAGGTGAAATAGGGTGGATGGAAAACTTTGGAAAGAAAATGAGAATTTTTTTTTTTTTTTTTTTTTTTTTTTTTTTTTTTGTGGGTGTTTGGTTGGAAGGAGGAAAGGGAACAAAATTGGTGGGGCCCAGGTGTTTTTTCTTTAGGCCTACCAAAATGTTCTCTCCAAAATGGAGAGAAAAATGAGTGGGGGAAATTTGATAGATAAATGACAAAAATGCTCATGTGCACTTGTACATGGGCTTGTCCAATCTGTTACTTTTTTTTTTTTTTTTTTAGTTTTTAAATTTTTTTTCTCTTTTGCTTTCTTTTGTGTTTTTTTGTTTTAATTCTTTATTTAAAAGTGATTTTTTTTTCTAGATATGATTTTTAATTCCTAATAAATTTGGGTGATTGTTTTTTTTTTTTTTTGTCAATTTCTTTCTTTTTTTAGTAGGGCATCACTTTTAACAAGGGTATATGAGTAAATTTATACAAACACATTTTTTTCATCCCTTCACTTTTTCACTCCCAACCAAACAAAAATGAGGGAAATTAAAATCTTTTCTATCCCTTCACTTTTCCACTCTTTTACCATTTTCTATCCTCCTACTTTTTCACTCCTTCAACCAAATAAACTCTTAATTCCAACGAGTTGGGTTAAGTTTGCATTTTCTCAACCCAAAGAAATCAAGTTGAGTTAAAAAAACAAAAAAAAAAAAAAAAAAAAAAAAAAAAAAAAAAAAAACCCAAAACCCAATACAACCTATACACACCTCTAATATAATGCAACTAATATTAAACAATATTCTTTCTAACAGTCATAATACCAGAAAAGCCCTAAACTTGTAGCCTTAATGTAAGAATTTGATGTGATTTTATCTGTCCAAAACAATTGTAAGAGATATTAAACAAATGGGGTTTTATCTATTTATTTATTGTTATTATCATTAGAGAGTTGGAGAATGGGGATTTGAATTTTGAACCCTAAACTTCTCTGTTAAAAACATCATAAAATGTTACTTGAATTATACCGAATCTGGAATCTATAGTACCAAACACCTCCTTAAGTATTAAAATAAAATTTGAACATATTAGTGCTAGAAAATGGTTGAACATGACATTGAGATGTGTAGCCCATGAGCCATCACCATATCCCCTGTAAAAAATGTTCAGCGAAATAATAGTCAAGGTAATTTTTTTCTTCTCTATTTAATTATATGTATATATTCTTTTATATATTTTTAAATAAATTTCATAATATTGGTTGGTTGATTTGGACATATTAAAAATTACCATAATATAAAGTTAGTGCGTCTTTTTTTTTTTTTTTAGGGAAAGTTAATGCAACTTGTTCTCCCGTTAATATATATATATATATATATATATTGTGGGGAGAAAAATGCCCAATCTAACATAGTGGGCCTAGAGCCCCATGCGAGGATTACTGTGCGTCTAAAGAGAATGAGAGGTAAGGGCAATGCCCATCTGGAAGAGGGACCCCCAAAAAGAAAATTGATTACAATCCAAAGAGGTCGCCTTCTGTCCGAAGAGGTTATACTCCTCTGACGCGAATAGTACAGATCAATTGAACGTGTAAAAGGTCAAAATGATCTTCTGAGGACTCCTCCTAATCAAGATAAGTTTTGAGTATACTTTGAGACGATAAGGATGAAGAAATATCTAAAGAGAAAGCTGCTACCACCGTATTTAATGCTCTGCAGCAACTTTTCTGACCGCATTTATGTGGAGAAGACCCCTGAACAGTATATCCTCACCTACCGCCACTCACACAGAATTAAAGGAGATGCTTGACATGACATATATTCAAGTGGACTCACGAATGAGGTACAAGTGGACGATGGAAATAAGGAGAATGGAGGTTATATAAAGGAAAGAAGTTCTTGAGGAAGGGGGGAGATAGAGAACAAGGGAGAAGAAAACAGAAAGAGCTTTATTGTAACCCTAAGATCTGTATTCACCATATAATCAATAATATACTTCTTCGGACACCCATTCTTTACGTGTAAATTCATGTTGATTTGTACTTGAGGGTTGTGAGTAATTGTTGTTGATTCCATAATCAACCTAGCTCTTTCACTCATTCTCTACAAATTTATTGTTTTGGGCTTGAGCCACAAATTTTAACCCTACATATATATATATATATATATATATATATATATAGGGTTTGGCTTACTTTTTAATTGGATATATCCTTTTGTTTTAAATATATAATGACAAGCAGTGGTAGATTTTAATTTTCATCTTTTATGATGATGTGACTGTTTTTCATTAATATAAAAAGTAGATTTCAATTAAAAAAATACTAGAGGTAAACTAAACCCATATATATATATATATATATATATATATATAAATTATAGAAAGCACACATAAAAGAAAGAATTACAACACATGGATGGTCCAAATCATCCAAAATTCCATTGGCTCCATACTCATTATTCTTGAAAACAAACCACGAAATAGGTTGTGGTAATGTACACAGTGCGCACTATGTATTGGTCAAACTTCGACCAAAAGCACATTAACCAAAATTAGAACACAAATTTGAAATTTCCATGCTCACCAAATCACCAATAACTGGAATCCCAGTAAATATTAAGTTAGTAAGCATCTCTTATCCCTTTAAATTCATGTCAAATGGTAATGGCAAAAAAGTTCTTCCACTCAAAACCCGAAAGAGAAGCATAATGGACACCCTTTCTAAATAACTGTAATATGGTAATTATTTTGTTAGTTGGCCGGTTACAAAACAATATGTAATATTAGCATCTCGAGTTTACAAAACTCGAGATTTTATTATACATCTCGAGTTTTCAAAACTCGTTTTTTTGTTTTTAATTACTGAGCTGGAAAAAATTTTCCACGTGGATAGCACGTGGATAGCGAGTTTTTAAAACTCGCTTTACAGCTCTCGAGTTTTTAAAACTCGCTTTACAGCTCTCGAGTTTTGAAAACTCGCTTTCTGTTTAAAATTTACCCACTTATAACGGCACTCTCATCAGACCACTCTTCACTTTCTCACTCTAAAATTTGAAACTCTCTCAGACTCCACTCTCGCAGACTCCACTCTCTCACTCTAAAATTTCAAACTCACTCACTCGTAGTCCCAAATCACCCCGTGCTCTCAGTCTCCACGGCCTCTCTTCTGCGTTGTTAGTAGTCGTGGTTCATCTCGGTTTCTTCGTTCTTCCTTTGTTCGTTCTTCAGCTCGCTTGCTAGGTAAAGGTTCTCCGTTCCTCTTTTGCGGAATTTATTTTATAGATTTGGGCTTTTTGCATGGTGGGTTACACGTTGTTGCTGCCGTTGTTTTTGTTTCTGGGTGGTGGATTTACTTGGGTTTTCAGTTGCTTTTGATACATGCCCATTTGGGTTTTGTTTGAAATTGCTTTATATTTGTGGACATAGATGTCATTGAAATCAGAATTTCATTTTGGTGGGGTTGAGAATAAATGGATTAAGGAGTTTTCTTTATTTTGTTTGTAAAGAATCAAGATTGTGTTTATGGGTTTTTAATAAAAATTCAAATTTTAATTTTCTGTAGTGATAATAGCTGAATGGGTATTCCTTGCTATGTGTGTTGTTGGATGGCCGTATAATGTCTTGAATTCCTTAGCAAGACAAAGAATTTCAGTAATGTTGATAATACCATGTTGATCAGGTTTGTTACTTTTTTAGTATTAGTAGAAATACCACCAATATCTCTATTCCCCCTTGAAATAAGAATACTTTGACTGGGATTTTATGAAAAATGCCAAAGCCCCTTATCGGATTTGAACCGATGACTTACGCCTTACCATGGCGTTACTCTACCACTGAGTTAAAGGGGCATATTTTTTTTATTCAATTACTGAATAAGTCATTCGCCACTATGAGTCTAGTGCATATACTGATTATAATATAGATGGATGTACATTCTAATCTATAGATGTACATAGATATAGTTTAGTGCACATATATATCTTATGCACATGGTGGACCATTCAGGAACGAGAAATTCAATTTCTCTAGTGAGTATAGAGTAAACTAGTGATTAGGGGTAAACTCAAAACGGTTTATTAAGATTGGATTTACTAAATAGCAACACATTTATTAAACTAGTCTTATAATTTCAACACATTTATTATGATTCCATGTCACAGTTACTATAACAATTGCACTAATTAATTGTTTGGAAGATAAGATGTTCTCCGGCTAGAAGTTTAAGCTTGTCAAGTTGGTTTAAATCATTGAAGAACTTAAACTCTCTTTGTGGATCTTTTTCATGCTCAATTGAATAAGCTAGTGACCCTATTGAATCTATACATGTGTCAATTTTAGATGAATTATATCTTTTATTTTCTTTGCCCCTTCCTTTGCCCTCACACTATTAATGATCTCACAGTAGCACTCTTTGCAGTATGGAGCCTCGGATTGATGAGGGGTCACTGATCTTGCAGCCGGGTCCTAGTGATTCGTCATTGTTGAGGCGACAACAACATCATCGATCACATGCCATTTGGAATGGCGAGGTGAAATATCTAGTTTTAATAACTACTTTAATTTTTACGTTATTTTTGAGTTTTAGTTAGCAAGTTCTTTCAAAATTGTATTTGTAGTTCTAATAACTGCTATAATTTTTATTGATTTTGCAGGACTCGGGCCCACTTACGTGCCGTGGTCGCACTAAGGAGATGGCAAACATTGAAATGCGAGATAATCGGGTCATTGACATTATAAAGTTGCTGAGGCTTGAAGGATTGTTTAGGGCCCCTTCTAGAGAGATAGATAATTGTCTTATCACGGCCCTAGTTGAGCGATGGCGGCCAGAGACTCATACGTTCCATCTTCCACATGGTGAGATGTCGATCACCCTACAAGATGTGGAGGTCATTTTCGGACTTCCTATAGACGGTGAGGTCTTGGTTGGGCCAACTAACGTGGTAGATGGAACTTGGAGGACTCTTTGCACGGATTTGCTTGGGTTTACTCCGGCGGATGACAACAAAACTTTGGTGGGGCAAAGACTTCTTATTAGCCGCCTTCTTGAGGTCATTGCAGCGCCACTGCCTCATGATGCAACGGAGATTCAAATACACGAGTATGCCCGGTGTTATATTTTAGCACTAATTGGGGATAAGCTTTTTATGGACAAGTCGGGAGATAGGGTGCATCTGATGTTTTTGGAGCAACTGCGGAACTTGCGTGATCCGCCACAGTATAGTTGGGGCAGTGGTTGCTTGGCTTGGTTGTATCGAGAGTTGTGTCGGGCAAGTGAGAAAGGGGCATCGCAGATTGGTGGGGCGTGCACCTTGATCCAGTATTGGGCATGGGCAAGGTTGCCATTCTTGTGCCCGAGGATAGAGCCTGCTCCTGGATGTGATTATGGCCCGTGGCCGTATGCTCCACTTGCCGTTAAGTAAGTATTTTTTTGATATTTAGTGTGTTATTTAATGTACTCTTCTTAGTAACTAAGTAGCTAATTATCTTATGTTATTCGCTTGTAACTGTAGGTGGGTGCGGGTGCCAGGCTCGAAGAGTAGGCCATCCGCCATGGCCTTGGTCGTCTATCGTGAGCAATTAGTTACAATGCAGCCGAACCAGGTAATAATATTCAAAATTTTTGTTTGGTTATGTTAATTTTCCTTAAGAATACGATTGCTTCATACTTTAACATATTTTCTGTTTAAATTTTTGTTTTTCCTTGTATCTATATATTCTCCCTTGTTTCACATTTGAAGATGCTATGACAATTGTTTTTTGTTTTTATTGTAGATTGTGTGGCAGCCATACGAGGCACACTTCGCCCACCTTCCTGACTTCTGCGTTGCAGGGAGGGGTACGTGGACAGCGAGGGTGCCGCTTGTGTGTTATTGCATAGTGGAGATGCACCACCCGGATCGTGTCCTTCGACAGTTTGGGTTGGCGCAAGCACGGCCTGACGGTGTTGTGTACGATGAAAGGCTGCACAGAATAGACTTGCGTGGGAAGGTGGACAAGAATTGGAGGCAAGAGCATGAACCGTATATCATTTCATGGAATAGTCGAGAACAACGACTTTGCAATGCACCTCCTCAGACTGGTGAGATGGCCCGCAATCATGACTATTACCAATGGTACGGTCCGATCACTGTCAAGTATGTCGACCGCAACAGCGCTAAATTACATCAGCTGGTAATGTGTTCTAATTATATTTCCTAGCTTGCTTTGTTTTTTCTTTAGTACATGTACGAACGTAGGATCAATTGATTTCTTCTTTGAACAAATTTGGTTGATCTAACTGACATCCAATTAAAAAGAGTTTCTGTTGCATATAGTATCATAATAAAACTCTCAGTTCTAAGTTTAGATGAGTATTTTAGTAGATTAATACATTCTATATTATGCATTTTATAATTGTTACATAACTGTCAAAAATTTTGATTGTACTGGTTATTTCTTTGTTTCAGATTGAAAGTCATTTAGCGTTGTTGAATTGGGTTCCGGTAGGCAGCCGAGAACACAACCATATCCGGCGCATCCTACATACTGTGGTTGGGCTTGGTGGTGATCCTGCAGCCATTGGGACTGAGCCAGCAACTACTGCAGCCCCCAGCACAAGTGCAGCACCTGTAACTACACCGACTCGTGCTCGGCGTGATATTGCAAGCCCAAGCACAAGCGTAGCTAGGGGCCATGGTCGGCTTGCTACAGCAAGCCCAAGCACAAGCACAACAAGGGGCCGTGGTCGGCCTGCTCCAACAAGCCCAAGCCCAATTGCAGCTAGAGGCCGTGGTCGGCCTACTATAGCAAGCCCAAGCACAAGTGCAGCTACGGGCCGTGGTCGGCGTGCAACAACCCCTCGGGTTGTAAGTAGTCATGAGATACCTGCACCCATCCTGCACGCATCTCCCCACCCTGAGGTCCCTCCACCCATTCCAGATGTATCTCCTCAATCTGAGGTCCCTCCACCCCTTGTAGATGTTTCTCCCCAGACCGAGGTCCTTCCACCCATCCCAAATGCATCTCCTCAGTCCGAGGTCCCTCCACCCATGGTAGATGCATGTCCTCAGCCCAAGGTCCCTTCACCCACCCCACCTTCACAGCCCAGTTCCGATCTCGATATCCATTCTCAGTTGACCCCTCCATTGCACCCCGAGACACCCTCAGACCCACCCACCAGCTCTAGTGCACCCATTTTGCCCATAGACCCACCCCATACTGAACCCATGACAATGATCCCCACTCCTGGCCTCTACACAGAGCATCATTACCCACCTACCTCATCCTCATCCGACCCTGTAGGACCTCCGGTTGGGACTGACACTCCACAGCCAGATACTGATGTACCGGACGAGAATCCCCCTCCTCAGCCTTCACCCCCACAAGGTAGACCGCAACGTGCTAGGAGAGCTCCCACTTGTGGGACAGGTGGACATAAAATAGGACACAAACACAGCTCTACGGTATGATAACATAAATTTTCTTGTATATGCCTATTTTGCAGTTCACTTTATTATTTACAATTACACCGAATATTGATTGTTTGCATGTAATGTCTTTGTAGCATGCCGATGAGCCTAAGGATGATGCCCCGCAGCCTCCTCCCCCGCCCAAACGTAACACGAGGGTTAAAAAACGCAAAATTGGTGAACCTTGAAAAAGAGGTTTGTTAAAAATGCATGCATCAAATTACTTTGTCTTATGGATGGTGCATGTGAGATATATGTCATAGAAAATTGTCAAATGTCAAAGTTTCTGTCTGTATGTTGAATTCAATTGCTTTGTTTTTGAATTTGCTTTATTTACTGTTCATGACATCATGTAACATCACCTTGGCTCACAGGTATGCAATGTATGCTGCACTGGAACTACCACTGTCAAAGCTGGTTGCTGCCAAAAAACTGTTTGTGGGGCAGAAACTTCGGGTAAAGGCGCTCTCTCATTTTAAATTTTTGTCCCAACGGCCCAACCTCTCTCTCTTTTTCTCTCTCATGTAGGGTTTCTCAGTGAAAACCAAATCCCAAAACAGAAAAAACCAAAAAGATGTTTGAAAAAACGAAACGAAGGAAATCCCATTTCCATTGAATTTGAATTATAATCAAAATAAAATGTGTTGCTTTACTATTTCTATTGCTGATTTGATTTTGCTGGGAAAATTTTAGAGTTAGGTGGTGCTTTATATTTTAGTAAAGTTCACGGAGAAAGAGTAAAAGAGAGAAAAAGAACCGCTCGCTGTAAATCCCTTGTTCTTATCTGGTTTCCTGCACAGTTTATCCTCCCCATTGCCATTTACTGATACACTATAAACTATATCCATGAAATTCTACAAAGATTCCAATTCCCAATTCTGCACAGCTCTTATCTGACTATCAAAAGGTTGATTTTTTTTTTTTTTAAATAAAAAGGAAGAGAACGTAGGGCTCTCTTTGCCTTTTAAACCCAATAAGAATTGCTGGCTAAGTGTAGCTCCTTTGCTTCTCAGGGAATGTTTGAAAAAAAAAAAAGCTATGGATGAGGAGAAATTGTGCGAGCTGCTTTTAGCAACAGGCTCTCCATATTTATAGAGGACAGTGCTGCTGTTCTTGTGGCTGTTCTAATTGGGATGTTGCTGCAATGGCGATTAGCACTTGTGGCGTTGGCAACCCTGCCAATTCTCACTCTTTCCGCTATTGCACAGGTCTGTACTGATAGTTCAGTTGTGATCCCAAATTTATATTTCTGATAAATAATAAATTCATTAATCAGTCCATGTTGCATATATCTATTGTTTTCATCAGCTTCGAGGAGCTTTACTTTTAGGCTCTGTTTTCTTGTGGAAAACGATCTGCATGCAGAAAAGTTTTTATTTTAATTGAAATTTTTGTTTTTCACTGTTATATTGAATCACTGAAATTCTGTTTGTTTTGCATGGGAATACCTCATATTTTCGTAATCTTCAATGGCTACAAGTAATGACTTGTTCATGACATGAACATAAAGGTCATTACAAAATACCTAAAATGCTTAAGAAGGAAATAACTAAAACCTAAACTCAAGAATAGGCATTAAGAATAATTCCATTTAAAGTTTTTGTAGGTTCCAATTTGCTCAACTATTTAAGTCTCTTATTGTTGAATAAGGGACCTCAAAAAGACCAATTGGTGTCTTGATCTGAACATAAAGAGCAATGATCATGGAGTGGATGCCAATGATCCAAATCCTATTGAATCTATCGAAAAAAATAAAATAAAATAAACTAGGCTTTTGCATTATTTAATCCAAAACCAATTGATTCTTATGGGTCCCATGGCAGAAGCCTGTGAATCAACTCCACTGACTCATCCACATAAAACCACTTCACACACTCTCAGCTAGCTAATTGTAATCAGCCAATAGTGACCACAATAATCCTCGTCCCATATTATCCAATCCATCCCACAAAAAAGATGTATGCACCTCACACATGTATTTGCTTTTGCATGCACACCCTTGCAGTGCGGGGCTGAATAACTATTGGTGTATGCATCATTTCATTAATTGATTTTCACAAACACATAGCAAACTATATTTTTTTTTTCTAATTATTAAAAAGAATTGATTCTATACATTCTTTGATCTATAAGGGGGTGTTTATATGGCAGGGGCAGTGAGTATGCAGTGGCGGCAGTGCTAGATACGTTGTGCAAAAGTAGGTTTTAGAAGTAGGGTTTTTGGAGTGGGTTGGCCTTTGAGGAGGATGTGCTCTCAGGGCTGGATGCTTATTCTTTTGGAGACGGGCTTCGCTAGATTGGTTGTCTCCATGGTATATTGATTTGCTTTTCAAGCAGGAAGTGGGTTGGAATTAATTCTATTTTTTCTACTGAGGTGTGGTTTTCTTTTTACATTTTTAGTGAAACTCTCTCTCTCTCTAGCTTCAATGATAATGAATTTATTTTCTTAAAAGTTTGACTTCCATTGTGAAAAATGTAGAAAGTTCAGGATGAAAAAAAGCTGTAACCTTTGTAAATAAATACTGATAATTTACAAGCTATTCAGTTTTGCCTGTTTGATCCCACGAGTTAAAATATGCCATGAAGCTCCTGTTGTTAGATTCTGTAATTGTGAATTGGCTGATTATCACTTGCTGACTTGTGCTGTGCTTGGAGCATTGAGCATGTAATTTGGCATTTGGTATAAACTCCTAGAGTTTTGTGTACAGATTTGGAGTGAATTATATAGCTTTTTCCCCCTCATAGCTGAAAATGAAAATAATAAAGACTAATTTTATATATCAAATCTACTTTTATGATGTTGAAACACGTCTTATTTTCTCAATGAATTTGATTGTCTCACACTTTCTTTATACACTCTTCACACTCTGAATGTGTTGGGGTGCTTTGCACTTTTGTAGGGATGGGAAAAGGTGAGTTTTTGTCATGCATTATGTGGATGTGTGTGTTTGTGGCTTTGTGTATAGATAATTCACATAGAAAATAAGGTTTAGATGTGTTTGCCATCATTTTGTTGCTTACATTTGCATTCATCAGAAAATTATTTTAGTTATGTATATGTGGAACTTCAACCCGTTTACTTTCCTTCTTTCTTCTTTTGTATTTGGTAGTGATCTTAACGATAGCCTATATAAAGATTCCTTTCAATCTAGTGAAGGTATTCTGTGGAAAGTATCCTTTACTAGCCAAACTTCTAGAATTTCAAGTGGTTACTTGTCATAAGTTTTGGTTTGTGCAGTTTTAAGTTACCAAGATAGGCTAATGCATTGTAATGTTTTATTGTGTAGCATTTAATTGCTTGAGAACTTCTTCTTAGGGCTAGTATTTTAAGATTTTGAAAGCATATGATTTGGTGTCATAGGTACCTTTCCTTCTATTTCCATGTAATTTTTTAAGGTACTTGATCTCTTTGTCGCTACATTGTTCTGTTGTGAAAGAATTCTAGTCCTTGGTATTTACATTTTTTGGGTGCAAATTCTCAAGTAGGTTGTGGACCTTTTTAATTTATTTATTTTTGTTGGGGAGGAGTATTTGGTTGAAATAAAAGTGGATTCAACTGGAACTCTATTCCAATTTTCATTCTGAGGATGATTGGAGATAAAGAAACAATCGGACATCCAATGGTGATGAACAGAATTGCAATAAAGGCTTTTATTTTTTTTACTGGGAGGTCTTTTAATTGGATGTCTGCTCTTCAGCGTTCCTATTTCTTCTCTTTCTGGATTTATTGAATTTTAGTTTGTAATTTTTGAGAACCTGTTGCATACTCCCTGTGTACTTGAAGTTTCTTCTCTTTCTAATCAAGTTTATTACTTATTAAAAAAATGGTAGAAGATGCTAAATCACAAACTCAAGTATGTATGAAGAACTAGATCTTGTTAGTCTTCCAATGAAATTAGTGAGATCCCTTGCTAACAGAAATGTCCAAAAATAATTTTTTATGCATACTTGTCAAAAAAATATTGTATGTGTGGCCCAGCCTTTGTAGCCAAGTTGTGTCTCTCCCATTGGAAGGAGTAGGTCCAAGGTTTAAACAGTAGGACTAGGAGGGCAATGAGCTCTAACTTGAGTGGCACTTACTTCTCTCATAAGAATGGGTGGAGGGTGAAGTTGTGGGTTCAAAATCAAATGGGTGCATGAGTAAATTACCAAAAAAAAAAAGGTCCAAACAGGAGGGGAGGATTTTGGGTTGGAGGAGGGCCTGTTATGTAGCCTACTGATGCCATTTATGTGGTTGGTCTTGATTCAAATTGTGGAAAGGGATGTTTTTGCGTTGAGAGGTTACTCCTTATTTTGTGCGCATGTTTATGTATTTAACCTTTTTGCAATATGGAAATTACTTACTAAGGTTATCAAGTATCTTAAATACTGTTTTTGTGAAAATAACTGATATAGAAGGGTGTATAAATAGAATCTCACCGGTTTGGATTTGTATCTCTCTTTATAAAACTGAAGCAGTGCTCATCAACAATCGGTTGTATGCCTCTCTTTCAGTGTATTAATCTAGGTACTGGCTGTTGATTTTAGTTTCAACTTCATTTTCTTTTACTAGATTTTCACTCTTTTCAATAACCGGAAAGGCTGAAGAATTGCTGACCTGAAGTGACTTTTTAAGATTTATGTCCCTTGGTTTTCTGTATGCACATGGGCCTCATCACATATTAACTTTAGTTACTGCTACAATTTCTTCATATCTAGATTATATGAGTAATCTTTGATTATAGTTATCTTTCTGTACAATGAAGCTAGACTTACAGTGTGCTTGTTGGTTGGTTTGTACTTGGACAGTGGTGTTGCATTGAAATGCCTTTTTGGGCTTCCTGATGATATGTGGGGAACTGATGGCTTTTCTGTAGAGAACATTAATTACATACAGGAATTGATTACTCTATTGAGGTCAAAGATCTCTGCTGATGACCATGCAGCCTCTTCTGACATGGATGCCACTTTGTATCAGGTATCTATAATTTGAGATTTAGTTTTTATAGTGTTCTTTTTCCCCCCCTCAACTGCTTGTTTACTACCTGACTTTACTGTTGTTGTACAGGTTACAAAGTCTACAGAGGCATTGTTGTCATTGTTGCAGAAGCCTACTGGTTCAGTTAAGGTGGATGATATTCTTGAACCTTTGTTGCCGAATGATGTTTTGATATCATCAAAGATTCATCGGCTGGCAAATGGCAGCGCCATAAAGGATGATGATTATCTTAACCTAGGAGTACTTGGAGATAAATTCCTGTGGGAATGTCCTGATGATAGATTGTCACAGACAACAATTTCTGGAAAGAGGAAAGTGTCTTCTGTGGATGGTACAAGTAAGCGTGCTAGAGGAGAAAATTCACCGGCTGAAGTCACTCCCCAGGGTGCATATTCACGGGGACCGGGTCCTTCTAATACCCCTTCTGGTTCTACTCGCAGGGATAACTTCAGGGGGCGGAAACCAAATACCAGCAGACCGCCTTCTATGCATGTTGATGACTATGTTGCGAGAGAAAGAAATATTGATAATTCTAGTAATTCTAATGTCATTGCTGTGCCACGATTGGGATCTACTGGTGGACGGCCTCCCTCTATACTTGTCTCTTGTAAATTCTTGCTAAAATTCTTGTATAACAAAAAGGAATAAAGAGGAAAGAAAACATGTATAATATTAATAGCATTCTAATAGCGATTTTTGGTTTAATAAAAACACAACCTTTAGAAGGTAGTGCCCATGTTGGTGGATTAATGTGAAAATCAATAAATGGAGAAACAATATAATATTAGAATATGAAACTTGATAGTAAAATTGGATCAATAGAAGACCAACAAATAATTTAAAATAAATGGATCTATAGAATTATAAAAATAAGGTTTTTCATTATTTTAAGAACAAGCCTTATCTAACTTTTATAAAATATTACGTAATTATGTTATGTCTTTTTCTCTCTATACTCTATAGCACATATATAAACTATAATTATAACTTAATATGGGAAATCAGATTAACTTTTTGCATGTGCCTAAATTTAAAAGGCTACATAAGCTTCTTATTTTCTTCTCTTTCCTTTTCTTTTATGTTTATTTATTTATTTTTTTTGTGAAAAAAATTTATGATTCTTCTTGAACAATTTTTTTACAAATAACAAGATAAATAACTTCAGCCAGATGTGCCTTGATGTTCACAATACTTACCAACAAATAATCGCATTTGTACAAAAGAAACAAAAATGGGAGGTTTTGAAATCAAAAAAGTGCAAAAAATAATGCTAGAAGAAGGCGAGTTTTTAAAACTCGAGATACGGAACTCGAGTTTACAAAACTCGAGTTCTACTGAAGACCCTTCACCTAAGCTATTGTCAATACTCTGTTTAGGCCGAGAGGGTTCCCCTGTTTCCCCTGTTTTTCCCAGTGAAACTCGACTTTTATAAACTCGAGTTTCACTGGGAAATTTTTTTTGCCAAATCCCCTGTTCAGGCCGAGAGGTTCCCCTGTTTTGCTCTGTTTTTCCCAGTGGAACTCGAGTTTCATAAACTCGAGTTCCACTGGGAAATTTTTTTTGCCAAATCCCCTGTTCAGGCCGAGAGGTTCCCCTGTTTTGCTCTGTTTTTCCTAGTAGAACTCGAGTTTCATAAACTCGAGTTCCACTGGGAAATTTTTTTTGCCAAATACCCTGTTCAGGCCGAGAGGTTCCCCTGTTTTGCTGGGAAATTTTTTTGGTTTTAACACTTTGGCAAATCCCCTGTTTGGACAGATTACTCTGTTTTTCCGAGTTCAGCCTCGCATTTCATAAATTGAAATGTGTACATGCACCTACTGAGAAACGTAGATAAAGAAGCTGAGAATGTAATCTAACAATCGTTGGGAGGCAGAGAAGTTGAGAATGTAAATGCACAAAAATTACATCAAAATGCGTTATCGCTAGGCACCAAGTTATAGAAACTGTTACACTCTATTCATACATATAGTTTTACAACGCAAATGCATTTCCATCACAACAAAGGGCATTCTCAATGTATCAACATTCTAAACATGCACAACCATGCTTAATTTGCAATTCTAACCGTACTACTCAAATCACAATCTTCATAGAGGTACATTGCATAGAGAATTACAAGTACATTGAACAAAAAGTCCAAAAAGTTCACATAGAGCCAATACAACGTAGTCACTTTTCCTAAGATCAAAGGTCCGCATGACAAAAACGTCATCCATGGAAGCATGCCTGAAAAACATAGAGTAATCACATTAGGAGACAAGATAGTAAACATTAGGAAAATATCGAATGAACAACAATTATTTAACCAATGCATATCTTTTTGGCATCTACCTACCTACTATGGAACATGACCGCTTGTGGAAGCGCCGTGGGATTGCGGACATTTTCTGCGGTTATGCCCGGGAGCATGACACAGTCCACATGTCTGCTTAGGTTGACTCTCTATCAAATCTGTGTCCTCCCTCCGCCATCGCCGTTCTCGATCCTTATTCCTCACTCCATCCATCTCATTCCTTATTCTTGACATCACTGGTCTCCCTTTGGCCCGTAACAATGCTGGATTAGGCAACCACTTTGGCCCAATGGGATCCCTCCACAACGACTGTGACTTAGGAACCACAAATGCATGCTCATAAGTGTTAATGGCATTGTTCAAACCATAACATGGGTGCATATATGTGGTCGAATCAATATGCAAATAGTCACATACTCTAATTGTATGTGAACATGGGATCCCTATGTTTTGCCATTTCCCACAACTGCATGTTCTATCCTGTAACCGAACTTCATAACTGTGGTTTCCTCCTCCTGCACTACACATGTTGAGTTGGGTAACTACTTGAAATATCAGCTCTTCATTGCTAAATGGCTTCAGATAGTGTTTCTCAGATTTACGCTTATTTCCTTCCCACATGGATAACGCATGTGCACTCCATTTCTTACCCTCTGACAACTCAAAATGGTATTCTTTGCGCCGGTCATGAAAATATTGAACAAGTTTATTCCAAGTGAACTCAACCAACGCGGCAATAGGAAGGCCCCGTGCACCTTTCAATACACCATTAAAGCACTCTGATATATTGGTTGTCATTGCCCCAAAACGTCTCCCACCATCATGTGACTGGGTCCACATATCCACAGACTCGCGCATTAGGTATGTGTATGGAAGATAATCTTGATTCTTTTCCTTGCCATCCTTCCCCATCACCTTCTTCTTATTCCTAATGGCCTCAATTTCCGCCTGCTTAATGGACTCCATTATGGTATCAAATTTAACTGCCTGACTAGCATATCCCGCTTTCAACGCCGCTGACTTGAGAGTTGAATTCTGAAAATGGGTGTTAAAGTTGCTAGCAACATGTCGAAGGCAATATCTATGAAATACCCGTGGTCTTCCATCATCCCTTCTAGGCCAATTTTCAATGGCATTTTTGATACCAAGATGTCGGTCAGAAATTATGCAAATGCCTTCGTTAGGTATCACGTGGCCAATCGCTTCTCTGAGGCACTGTAAAAACCACCTCCAACTGGACCCTGACTCACAATCCACAACAGCAAAGGCGAGAGGGAATACCTTGTTGTTAGCGTCGGTTGCCATTGCGACCAACAACTTTCCCTGATATTTACCATACAGATGGGTCCCATCAATACTGATAACCGGCTTGCAATATTTAAATCCTGATATGCATGGACCGAAAGACCAAAACACATAATGCAACAATACAGTGTCATCTTCATCGGTGGGTGTAAGACGATAGAATACTTGGGTAGTCGGGTCGTCATCAATATATGCCATTAGCAACTTTTGCAATTTTTGGTAAGACTCTTCCCAATTCCCAAACATCTTCGCAATCGCCTTTTGTTTCGCATCCCATACCTTGTAGTAAGAAGGCTTATGGCCATTATATTTCGTTTCTATCATAGATCTGAGATGCTTAACTGGGGTAGTGTGATCCTCACATAACTTCTGATGGATGTCTAATGCAATAAAATTACAACTCATCATTCTACCATCATTTCGCACCCCAATCTCTACACACGTGTGAGGACCCACATACACGGTGATCATCCATAGTCGGTGGAAATTGGGCTTCATAACTGCGCAAACATACCACTTGCATGACTCATGCACGCATTTCGCACAAAGTTTTTTCGTCGTCGACCTAGTGTAAGTAAAATGTTTGTTTTCCTTGAGGGCACAATTTGTTAATACGCGCTTCACCTCCTCTTTATTGGCAAACGTCAACCCTTTGCACAAATTCATCCCCTCTCTCCAAGTAGACACAAATGACATCTCAATATGTGAAGGATCAACCATATTTTCCCAAGTATTTGTAGAGAATGACAATGCAGGAGGTTCGTAGGCAGGGATTGTGTTTGCAATGTTTTGGACGCTAATGACATTGCCTGCATAAGGTTCACTACCATCCAATGTCTCGTCATTATCAATGTCCCTCTCAAAGTCCCTAAAGTCCCTTCTATCAATCATGTTTTCATACTCATCTATTTCAGCAAAATCTTCATCGTTCATGGCAATATTCTCATCAACATAGTCGTCGTCATCATCGTCATCATCATTGTTAATGGCAGTAGCCTCATCAACATAGTCGTTGTCGTCGTCGTCATCATCATCATCAACATCATCATCCTCTACATGTGTAGAATACTCATATTGAGCATCCGGAACCGTAACTTGTAAGCTTGTGGTTGTTTGTTGGATATCCTCTTGCCAGACTGCACACGGCTCCAACTGTATGTACAACTCAATGTTAGTTACTTCAGCTATTCTCTCCAACTTGTCAAACATGATCTTTACATGTTTATCTGTTTCTATCGCCATATACTTATAATTAATCCGATGCTTCAAGATTTCATTTGGCATACGATAAGTAATTTGTATGTTGTGCACAGCAGGATTCTCACACAACTCTTCCATGACAACCTTCTTCAATTCATCAAGGGTTTTCAACCTACGATCAATTTGAGTATAATAGGTCTTTATACCCGGCCCTTCAAATGGCAATCCCTTGTTTGCATTGGCATTCTTAAGCGGACCACCGTGGTATAGGATTATATCAATTTCAGGCATTGTGAACCTGTTCAAGTCAAGTTACTGTGTTAGTTAAATCACATAATCCGAACCATGATTGCATAAAAACCAACTATAAACTCAGCCTTATTGCCTTATAAACCTAAATTTTGTCATGCTTTTTGATTCTGATTTGATGCTATGTTATCATACTTTGTTTGATTTAAAAGTGAATACAATATGTGATTGCTTAATTCAAGAAATTTGAGGACTGTGTCATATACCAATTTCTGCTATTTGCATTGTTAGTATATTCTACACTTATTTGTGTTGGTCTCCTAGACCACTATAGGATCAGTTGGTAATTAGTTCTTCTTTATAAGGGTAATGTTAAGTTTTTGGTAGTTCAAAAATTTGACAAGAAAAGAATGAGGATTGAAGAACAAAATCACATTTACTAAATTGGTACTATTTGGCTCAGTGAAATCAACTATGGAAACAAGCATTTTCACAAACACCTTAAAAGCAATCTTTGAATATGAAGCTTGTATGGGCTAAGCCCCATAAATTTAAACTTTGATTTACAAATTTACACAAATTCAACAAATTATATATAAACATCACATATGAGACACAATTTGTACTTATCAATTATCACACACCCAATTTTTTTACCATTTCTTTTTATGGGCAAATATATACTCAAACAATGAAGACTACCATTACAAAGTTCTATACATGTTGCATAATGGAAAATTAAGTAAGTTATGTCAACTATCTACAAAATAAATACTCAAACTCTTTAAAAATCAACTATGGAAACAAGCATTTTCACAAACACCTTAAAGGCAATCTTTGAATAGGAAGCTTGTATGGGCTAAGCCCCATAAATTTAAACTTTGATATACAAATTTACACAAATTCAACAAATTATATATAAACATCACATATGAGACACAATTTGTACTTATCAATTATCACACACCCAATTTTTTTACCATTTCTTTTTATGGGCAAATATATACTCAAACAATGAAGACTACCATTACAAAGTTCTATACATGTTGCATAATGGAAAATTAAGTAAGTTATGTCAACTATCTACAAAATAAATACTCAAACTCTTTAAAAATCAACTATGGAAACAAGCATTTTCACAAACACCTTAAAGGCAATCTTTGAATAGGAAGCTTGTATGGGCTAAGCCCCATAAATTTAAACTTTGATTTACAAATTTACACAAATTCAACAAATTATATATAAACATCACATATGAGACACAATTTGTACTTATCAATTATCACACACCCAATTTTTTTACCATTTCTTTTTATGGGCAAATATATACTCAAACAATGAAGACTACCATTACAAAGTTCTATACAGGTTGCATAATGGAAAATTAAGTAAGTTATGTCAACTATCTACAAAATAAATACTCAAACTCTTTAAAAATCAACTATGGAAACAAGCATTTTCACAAACACCTTAAAGGCAATCTTTGAATAGGAAGCTTGTATGGGCTAAGCCCCATAAATTTAAACTTTGATATACAAATTTACACAAATTCAACAAATTATATATAAACATCACATATGAGACACAATTTGTACTTATCAATTATCACACACCCAATTTTTTTACCATTTCTTTTTATGGGCAAATATATACTCAAACAATGAAGACTACCATTACAAAGTTCTATACATGTTGCATAATGGAAAATTAAGTAAGTTATGTCAACTATCTACAAAATAAATACTCAAACTCTTTAAAAATCAACTATGGAAACAAGCATTTTCACAAACACCTTAAAGGCAATCTTTGAATAGGAAGCTTGTATGGGCTAAGCCCCATAAATTTAAACTTTGATTTACAAATTTACACAAATTCAACAAATTATATATAAACATCACATATGAGACACAATTTGTACTTATCAATTATCACACACCCAATTTTTTTACCATTTCTTTTTATGGGCAAATATATACTCAAACAATGAAGACTACCATTACAAAGTTCTATACAGGTTGCATAATGGAAAATTAAGTAAGTTATGTCAACTATCTACAAAATAAATACTCAAACTCTTTAAAAATCAACTATGGAAACAAGCATTTTCACAAACACCTTAAAGGCAATCTTTGAATAGGAAGCTTGTATGGGCTAAGCCCCATAAATTTAAACTTTGATTTACAAATTTACACAAATTCAACAAATTATATATAAACATCACATATGAGACACAATTTGTACTTATCAATTATCACACACCCAATTTTTTTACCATTTCTTTTTATGGGCAAATATATACTCAAACAATGAAGACTACCATTACAAAGTTCTATACATGTTGCATAATGGAAAATTAAGTAAGTTATGTCAACTATCTACAAAATAAATACTCAAACTCTTTAAAAATCAACTATGGAAACAAGCATTTTCACAAACACCTTAAAGGCAATCTTTGAATAGGAAGCTTGTATGGGCTAAGTCCCATAAATTTAAACTTTGATTTACAAATTTACACAAATTCAACAAATTATATATAAACATCACATATGAGACACAATTTGTACTTATCAATTATCACACACCCAATTTTTTTACCATTTCTTTTTATGGGCAAATAAATACTCAAACAATGAAGACTACCATTACAAAGTTCTATACATGTTGCATAATAGAAAATTAAGTAAGTTATGTCAACTATCTACAAAATAAATACTCAAACTCTTTAACCCACACCCATAGACTATTAACCAACTACAATGAGAATCAAATTATGGTAATACCTGAGATATGAATTTGATGAGAAGGAAGAGCAGTGAGAGAGACAAAGTGGTGAGTGAGAATGAGAGGCAATGTAGTGTGAGAGTTATGGGTGAGTTAGAGTTAGTGAGGGTGAGATTTAGTGAGGCTGAGAGACCCAGTGAGGATGCTCTGTTTTGGGTGAATGTCTGTGATTTTCTTCTACGGGCTTGTAAAGGGAGTGATATTTTTAATCAGTGGAACTCGAGTCTTATAGACTCGAGTTCTTTGAAATCTTTCATTAAGTCCGGTCTTCAGTTGGAAGAAGTAATATTCAACAAAACTCGAGTTTTAAAAACTCGATATTTGAAAAACGATTTTTAAAAACTCGAGATCTAGGTGTCTCGCTTTTTTCCAGGTCAGCGGGCTAAAATAGAAAGCGATTTTTTAAAACTCGAGTTTTTATAGCAAATCTCGAGTTTTGAAAACTCGAGATGCTAGTTTCCTTTTTACTTCCACGCGTTGCCTAACTTACTATATTCTTAACTGGAACACTGTTACTTTGCCCATTCCCCCGAAGCATAATAGTCAAAACGAAATGATTTTTAATATGAAATTGACTTCCTATTTTAATCGTAAATATCTACTAATTTTCAAAACATTGGACATATGCAACTAAGCTTAAGTCATTTGAAATAATTGAAGATGGCTTAGTTTATCCAAGTTGTTACATTCCTTCACTTGATTACAAATTCAAATTTAAAAAAAAAAAAAAAAAAAAAAAAATTGTAAACCCACTATCAAAAAATTCACTAAAGAAAATTAATGAGCATACTTGTAGCAAATGATAGTTACCATGATTTCGAACCATTAAAATTTATTGAAATGTAGAACTTTTTTGGTTAATTTAAACTTTGAATCTTATTACAAACTGTTGAGGGTCATTTTTGTAAAGCCAACCCAACCCAGCAAAGCAAGCAATAAGAGTGGCAGGCATAGAATAAGACTGTTAGGCCCAAGTGGCAGGAAGAATAGAACACAGGCCCATAACATGAATAAATGGGTCTCGAGGAAGCAAATGGGCCCAAAGGGCTCGGAAAGAGAGAAATGATACCCATGGGCAATGTATGGTATGAAAAAGCGAGAATGGGCCGCGGCAGGCCCAAGGCAATGTAAACAAAGAAAGTAGGGGTTGATGGCAAGCCCGTAAACCCCAAGGATGAGTATGAGGAGATTGGGCCGAGAAAGCCCAATCAAGTTAGTAAAAGCCCATGGGAAAGCAAAGTCAGTAAATGGACCGAGGAAGCCCAAGGAAAGTAAAAGGGCCGCAGGCCCAAAGGGAAAAAAGAAAGGGACAATGGACCCCATGAATAAGAACACCAGTAGGCTCTCTTAAGTCACTAGGGGAAAGAATGGAACGGCAGGCTTGAAAGAGGCCTTGCAGGAACATATTATCATGGCAGGAAATGCCAAGTAATGAAACAAGACATGAATATAAACCGAGAAATGGGCCAAGAGAGATGTGAAACCCAGTATTAAGAAAAGCCCAATCCCAAAGGGAAGCAGTGAAAGTATAGAACGGGCCACATGAAAGAACAAAGAAGTATGGCAGACAAATGCAAGCAAAGCTCTAGAACACAACAAACACATGGGCGTCAAGCGGGCTTTTGAACGTACATAACAGGAGAGCATGCGCAAGGCCCAAGTGCCACCAGCCTGTACCTAGCCAATATGGGTCATGGTGGGGCCATGGGTCAGTGGAAAGAGGTATAGGGGAGTGCGGTTTGGTGGTGGGGAGGGGGGAAAAGATTTATTTTACGTTCCCTGTCCAAATCCTTTTGGGAGGTACGTCCTGCTGGGATGACAGACCGCCCAAAAGAGGTAAGGTTGGAGAGGGAATGTTGGGCGCATGCCATAGGAAGAGAGAGAGAGCATTTAAGCCACGACAGAAGACAGTGCCACGGCGGACAGAAACGACACCAACCTGTTTTTGTCTGGCGAGGGTAAGCAGTATACAGACGGTGGTCGGCAAGCATGCCCAGACCAGACAAAGGCCGTTAGGGCGGTGAAATGGTAAAAAACCATCACGGCAGGCCCTATAAAAGGACCCTTGCCGTGCCTTGTAAAAGGACCGAAAAGCAGAGGAAGAGAAAACATAGAAATAAAAAACTCAAAGAAAAGGAAAAGAAAAGAAGGAAAGATAAGAAAACAAATAGTGAGGATAATGGGCATGTACTAATAGATCTTTTCTTTCCTCTCCCACTCAAAATCCCACTCTCTAAGGAACAATTAAGTAGTAAAAATTTTCCTCAGTCATCTATCACTTAGGTCCGATTCTTTCAAAGTCATTAATTCCCACGGCAGGATATTCTCTTGGGAAGTTAGTTTCATTGAGAGGAAGCGTTCTTCCTCTTTGATTTTTTGCCACTGCAGACTCGGTTTTGGCTTGATGTTTATTTTTGATTAACTTCCATCATCGTTCAATCAATTGTTCTTTCTTATAAAAGCCATTGTTATTATTACCATTATTACTACTGTGATATTCGCTTTTTATTATTAATAAAAACTACTGCACTCTGTTTTCCTTTCATTGTCATTATATCTGCCTGCCATAATCTTGTTGTAATAGCTCTGCTTGCTGTAAGGGTGTTCCTGGTAGACAAGACAAAGTTTGTGCACAAGCCGGCCCAAAGTGAGTTACAGTTGGGCTGGTCTCAACTTCCCTACTAAGAAAAACATTCGAGCCCATCACCGCAGGAGGCAGTCCAGCCCAAACACAAAAAAGGCCCCTACACAAACCTAGAATTAGGAAGTTTTTGAAAATTTTATAGTCAAAGAGTTTCATGAAAATAAAATTTAAAAAAGAAAAATATTAGAATTTGGCACTAGTGTTTAGTGACAATTGAAAAATATTAAGAACCCGTTTGTTAGAGTTGTTAAATAACTTATTTTCAGTTTTTAAATAACATTACCTGTATTTTCATACACTTTTTTATCTACATATATTTTAAAAAAAATACAAATAACATTATTCAAACTTCTTTACCAAACGAGCCTAAACTTTTGAATTTTTCTCTAAAATATACGTATAAAAGGTTTGTACGATACCAAATAATAATTTACCCTTTTTTTGTTTTTGTTTTTTTGGATGCCATATAATAATAATTTACCCACAGCCCGTAGGGTCTCCCTATTTGCATTTAAACCCTCTGGTACTGTAGGGCAGTTTTGTAACAAAACCCAAAATTTGTGGGTCCACACATAATTTAAATTCATATATCCCGCTCTCTCATTCTCTCTCTTCACCCATAAGTTTTATTAAAAAAACCCCAAACGCTCTCTCTCTCTCAAAATACAAATCCCAAAGCGCTCTCTCTCTCTCTCTCCAAAAATCCTGCAGCCCTCTCCCTTCTCCTCATAGGTAAGATCAGTTTCTCTCTCTCTCTCTCTCTCTCTCTGTCTGTTTGGTTACCGAGAAAGTGGAGGAAAAATTTGAGTCTTAAGTGATCTGATAGGGTTATTATGTGTGAAATTGTTTTTCTCTTTATGTGTCCGATTCTGTTAGTGTATTAATGGTGTTCGATGTTGTGTTCTGACTTTGGGTTTTTTTTTTTTTTTTTGGGAGTTTTTCGATTCGTCTCTCCAAAAAAAAGTTTAGGGTTTATATTTTAAAACAGATGCGATTTTTTCTCTTTCTTTCTTCAATTCGTTTCTGATTTCTCTCTTTCAACTCATGTTTAGCATAACATATATATAATGTTTATCATGTTAAAAGTGCGTCCCTTGCATTTTCAAATGGAACTGCATCTTCTGCGGCTTCTTTAATTTAATCTTAACATGCATGGATAACTCAAACTGCTGCTGCTCCTCTTTTGCAGATAAATAAGAAATGTTGCCTGCGACAAATTTCATGTTACTAATAGAAGATAGATCACTGAATCAATCATGGAGGATTACAGAATATAAGTTCCCCTAAATTCTGACTTAATTTTTTTCTCATTGAAATCGCCTTTCTTTTATATTAATTACAGAATGTAGAAATTTATTTTATACTATGCCTTGCAATATTAAATTGTGATATTTTTATTTGTGTGTGTGTGTGTGTAAAACTATTCTCTTTTACAAGGCTGGTAAATTATTTTTAATGTTATATATATTTATATAAATTTATGGGTTTAAAATTGTCACTTTGTTAACACAAATTGGTGTTTGGACTGTCTATTTCTGGCTCTGTTTGTTTTGTTTTAACTACTTCCTATCCTACCCGGCTTGTTTGTCTTGGTTGCTTTTTTTCCTGCTGCCATCTAGTTGTACTTATCACAACTTTTCAGAATATGAGATCATCAATGTTGTCATTTTGGCAACCATGTAGGAAATGAGTTGTTTGTTTTAAACATCGTCGTTCTAAATGCTAGGGTAAGTATTGGGTTTACTTTTAGAGGAGTTCTTCTATTCATTGTTTTGCAACTTTGCAATTCTTGGTGTTTTTTTTTTTTAAATCTCAATCATGACTTGTTAACAGCAGATGGAATTTTCTTTTGGGTGCTTGGCAAGGCAGGTGGCGGAGTTTGATTTGGTGATATGCTCTCTCTCTATCTTATCCTTCTGTATTGTTACTCTTACAATCTCCACTTATAAGTACAGTTTCTGGTTGTTTTAATTTTTTCAAAGAGTTGCAGTGTTTGCTTTTTTTAGGCTCTGAATCCAAGAGGATTATAAATTGCAGTAGCTTGATAAGGTTTGAAACTTCCAATCCTATTCTTTTCCCTGCCCACTTGTCTTGTTTTTGTCATTGCGTTGGTATGCTCATATCTAATTTGAATGTGGTAATGCCTCTTATTGGTGTGGAGTAGTTAGATTAACAAGGATTTTGATCTAAATATGGTTGGCATGAGAAAAATAATGTGGGTTTTTGCATTTGTAGATTTTAATTAATTCCAACAGTCTCATTGATGTTTGAGGCTTGGCAAGGAAAGTTTGCATGACATCGTCACATTGATGTTTGGAAATTAGTACCTCATTGCTTGATTTGGTGCATTTTGCATGAAACGAATGTTAGAAGTTTTGAGGGTTGTGAACGTTCTTTGCTAGAGCTTAAGTCTTTGTTCTTACACACTCTCTTTGAATGGAGTGTGGTCTTTTCCCATTTTTCTTGTTCTTCCTTTTCTATTTTTCTCGACTGTTGTTCTTTTGTTTCTTGATTTGTGCCCCATGGTACATCCCCAATGTACTCAGTTTGGCAGTTTTTCTATTATTAATGATATTCTTACGTTATTTATAAAAAAAAAAAAAATTCAAGCAGTCTCAACATATTTTTAGTTGGCTTCTTTTTAAGGAGTTTGTTGTAGTAAACGTGGCTTCTAACGATTTGCTTACAAATATTAAATTTACTGTTCTCTTAAACTTGATACTATCCCTTGTTGAATTTATTTTGTGGATTTTTGGTGCTTGGTAGTTTTGAAGGTATGAATGTTTTGGCAAAGTTGGCTTTACAAGATCAATTTGGTTCCTTTTTTTTTAAGAGTACAATAATGTAACTTTCCATTCCCTTATTGTTGGCTTGCTGGTTATTATGTGTTCAAGTATTTAAATATTTGCTTTGTAAATGAAAATTGGTGCTTGCATTTATTTCAGGCTGCATTTGCTTGCCTTGCTTAGCAGGTTTGTCCTGGTTCCTTTTTCTATTTCCATCAATTTGCACTTATGACAACTTTTTTAAACTTAAGCTCATTGGAAAATACAAAAAGAAACATGGAACCTAAGTTCATCTATTTGTTTCCCCTCTTATTCCTTTTGGAGATTTTGTCAATATTGTGAGTCATTGTTTTTTGGCTATCTAATAGGGTAAACATTTGGGTGCTTTAAACATGTGCTTCTTTACGTGTTCATTATATAGGATTTCAAACTTTTTACTTGTATGTGTTTGTCTTGTTTTGTTGGACCAGGCATGGGGATGCTTTGGGGTTTTATGACTACGTTACCGCAATTACCGTGTTTAAAAAATTTAACACTGGTATAGCTACCTGACCAACAAAGTTTGATCTGGAACTAAGGCCATAGTTTCTGTTTCTTTCTTGATTTCAATATTCTTCTCCTAAAGTTTAAAGTTTTAAGGTTTAGTTATTGGATTAAGATTTTTATGAGTTAGAAAACTAATTTGTTGGAGTGACATTGGGTTGAGATCATGATTCTCTTTTGTTTTCTCAACAATCTCGTGTTGGTACTTTTCTCCTTATTGTGCCTTAAAAATTATATATTGAATAGCGATATTTATCATAACTTTTTCGCTTTTGTGTTTTAGATTTTATTTACCTTTGATCTTAATACTCCCTTAACTACTTGGTTGACAAAAATAATTTGGCGGAGTGACAAAATATGGTGTTTTGATTGTGTGTATTTCTTACTCCATTTGTTTGATTTTAACTAATTCCAGTTCTACCCGGCTAGTTTGTCCTGTTTGTTTGTTTGTTTTTTCTTTCTGCCGTCTACTTGTACTTTTCAGAACTTTTCAGAATATAAGATCATCAATTTTGTCATTTGGCAGCCATATAAGATTCATAAGAAACGATGTATGCTTTACTTCTAGAGAATTGTTCTTTTGTTCATTGTTTTGTAACTTTTGCAATTCAGGGTGCATTTTAAAAATCTCAATCATGACATGTTGACAGCAAATGGAATTTCTTTTGGGTGCTTGGTAGGGCAAGTGGCAGAGTTTGATTTGGTGATAAGCTCTCACTCTCTTATACTTTTGTTCTTGTTACTCTCTTACAATCCTAACTTTATGAGGACAGTTTCTGCTTTTAATTCTTTCAAATACTGGTGTAGTGTTTGCTTGTCATAGGCTTTGTTTCTAAGAGGATTAAAAATTAGTCTTTCTTAATTACGGTTTGAAATTTTCATTCCAATTCTTTTCCCTTTGTCCTGTTGTGTTGTTTTAGTCATTCTTTGTGTTGGTGAATCCTGGCCATACATTAATTAAAACGAACTCTGGCTCCACCTTTGATTAAATCCTGGCCATGCATTTAAACCTTAATTAAAATTTTTGAAAAGACAAATTGTCAAAAAAATAATTTACTGTGTATCAGCTGATTTCCACGGATTCTTATTAGATTAAAAGAACTGCTTAAACTTAGTAGGGGCAATGACCTAGTTTAGGGCATCCACAATGGATAATTCTTCTCCATCCAGCCCAATGGTACAACATCACTAATTTTAATGTTCATCTCTCCATGAGAGGTTCTTTATGCAAATGCTGATTTGTTCTGATATATATTATAGTTGATAAAGAGTTAAACTAATTTATATTTTCTTGTTAGTCAGGACTAAGTGAATTTTTTAAAGAGTCTTTAGTTATAGAATGTTGTCTGGCTTCTTTGTTATTTGCAGCTATCTATTGTCAGCCACATTCTGTCTCTAGCCTCTTGTGCATCAGATTCTCCGTTCCCTATATTTTCCAGGGATACCATTGTGCATGTGGTTCAAACAGTTGTTGATGGTTTTTTTGGAAATGTGCTTTGCCTTTCTACGTTCTTTGATTTATCTGTGTTCCTTAGTGGAGCCTTATCATATTTGTTCTTAGTGGACTCATGCAGGGAGAACAATCCTATAACTGCTGGTGTTGTTGATAAGATTAACATTTTTTCGCCCAGATAGAGTTTTCATGGTGATGTTGCTTTTTCATGCAATATGTTTTTGTTTCCGGGTTTTCTGAAATTTCTCTTGCAAAATCCAGATCTCTTTCTTATTTCTTAGTGTTTCATTGTATTGTGCAGTTTTTGGTAGAAATGCATTATAAAATAGCAGCAGCTGTTCTTCATAGGCATAAATGCCATCAGTTGGCTGTAATTGAGGTTATTATAAATATTCTTGGGCACAGAGCTGCTGTTTCAAGTACTTCTAAGTGAGTTAACATCGAGAAGCTTTATGTATTTGTTGTTAGTATGAGGTCCTTAGAATTTGCCCATTAGTATCTATTTATGTATGTTAAGATGTGGTTGAGGTGGACAGGAAGCGATGCTGTTGTTTAAGGCCTCATATGTTTAAATTCCCCTTTTAAAAAGTGTTCTCAGATGTTGTGGGGCCTAGAGGTTTAGACTAGGATGCACGGACACTTCATTAGATTTAGGCTTCAAAATATTTTATTTTATTAGCTCTGTTCGAGTAGTTTTGAAGTCAGCATGCAGCCACTTTTGTTGTCTTTTCATCTCTGTTCTTTCTTATCTATGTTTCATAATTACTTTGTCTTTCTCCCCCATGTCTCTCTTCTTTTTATTTTTTATTTTTTGTAGTTTTTCTCAAAGTTTCAATTATTAGTGAGGGTATATGATAACTTGCTGGATGTTCTTAATGTTATTTGTGATGGTTGCTTTCTGATTGGCTTTTTTTCTTTTATATTTTGGATTTTCTTGGTATGGGGATGCCTCACTGTTTTTTTTTTCTTTATCATTTGTGAATATTGTTTTTTTTTTTTTTTTTACTTAATGCTGTGAAATTGTTCTTTGAAAATTGTGCTATTAATTAGTTTTCCTTTTATATTGGGCTAATTTTGTTCAATTATGTCACATTGCAGTCAATATGACTTGTCATTGAGATTGTCTACTGTTGAATTTATGCTGTTATCTTTTCAACTTAATTGATGCTGTTACCTACAAAAACGCTTTACTTAAAAAAAAAAAAAGTACTAATGTGATCACAAATCCTTAACTAGTTTTTTTAATCTCATGACAATTCAACTTCTATCATTTGGGTCAGTCATGATAAACCCATTGAGGTTAAATATGCTAGTTTTGCCAATGCATGGTTTATTTGGGAGTTCTTTCTAATGACCCCACTACCCCCTCCCCAAAAAATGTACTGCTTTGTTCTGCAGTCTGCGAAGCCTCCAAGTTATAGCTGAAAATCCCAATCCACAACAGTAATCAAAATCTTGTTCCACAAAAGTAAAGGTTTTAGTTACTACATCAAGTGCCGTAGAAATGGCAACATCTTTGTGGGACCAGGTATTATCTACATGCACACAAACTTATAAATTTGTGTTTATATTATCATTAATTGCGTTTAAGTCTTTGTTTGACTAAGATCATTAAATGTGACAGTGTTTTGGTCCATTGTTCTTTTCCATCGTGTTTTATTTGTTTCGAGGTATATTGGCTTTGCATTGATCATCTTCTTGTAGCTAAATTAGCAATTGTGAGTATTGATGTTTCCTTCTTATTTTTGTGTTTTTAGTTTTGCTGTCCCAATCCATTTACTTCTTTGTCATTTATTTGACATTGATTGTTTAATTTATAGATCTATGGGCCGTATTTTACTTCTATGATGTACATTGGGTATTGGTGCGAAGAGCATTTGAATAGCCTCATACTGGGGAGTCCAGATATCTCCCATAATAAAATGGTAAGACTCATTGAGATACTGTGTGCCATACCCTTTTTGGATATAGAGGTTTCCCCCCATCCTCCTCTGCTATTCAGGATCATGTTTATGGACCAATTTGTTGTAGAAACATAGATAGCCACTAAGGATCCATGTAATCTTCAACTACATTTGAACTGTTATTTTTTCTGTTTTTGTCCTCTGCATATCAATGAACCTGATAGCTTGTATGGGATCATCCTGTCAAACAAGGTTAGTTTATATTATTTAACTTTCTGAATGTCCTTAGAACCCTTTGTCAGTATCTTTTGTACCCTTGTGCTGATTGTGTGTAGTGCTATTTGGAGTGCTGTGTTTAGGTAGATTTTTTGTGTAGCACTGTGCCCCTCCCCACAAAAAACACAACCCAAAAAGGGTGTGGGGGAGTGGGGGGAGACAAATAGAACAAGAAAGAGTGTGTCCCTTGCATTTTCAAAAGGAACTGCAGCTTTTGTGGCTTCTTTAATTTAATCTTAACATGCATGGATAACTCAAACTGCTGCTGCCCCTCTTTAGCGGATAAATAAGAAATGTTGCCTGCAACAAATTTCATGTTACTTATAGAAGATAGATCAGTGAATCAATTATGGAGGATTACAGAATATAAGTTCCCCTAAATTCTGACTTAATTTTTTCTCATCAAAATCACCTTTCTTTTATATTAATTACAGAATGTAGAAGTTTATTTTATAGTATGCCTTGCAATATTAAATTTTGACAACATTTAATTCATTTATATATATATATATATATATTTATGGGTTTAAAATTGTCACTTTGTTAACACAAATTGGTGTTTGGACTGTGTGTTTCTGGCTCTGTTTGTTTGGTTTTAACTACATCCTGTCCTACCTGGCTTGTTTCTCCTTGTTGCTTTTTTTTCTGCTGCCATCTACTTATACTTATAACAACTTTTCAGAATATGAGATCATCATTGTTGTCATTGGCAACCCTGTAGGAAATGAGTTGTTTGTGCTAAACATCGTTGTTCTAAATGCTAGGGTAAGTATTGGGTTTACTTTTAGAGTTCTTCCATTCATTGTTTTGCAACTTTGCAATTCTTGGTGTTTTTTTAAAATCTCAATCATGACTTTTTTACAGCAGATGGAATTTTCTTTTGGGTGCTTGGCAAGGCAGGTGGCGGAGTTTGATTTGGTGATATGCTCTCTCTCTCTCTCTTATCCTTCTGTATTTGTTACTCTTACAATCCTCACTTTATAAATACAGTTTCTCATTGTTTTAATTCTTTCAAACAGTTGCAGTGTTTGCTTTTTTTAGGCTTTGAATCCAAGAGGATTATAAATTACAGTAGCTTAGAGGGTTTGAAACTTCCAATCCAATTTTTTTCCCTTTGTCCCCTTGTCTTGTTTTAGTCATTGCGTTGGCATGCTCATATCTAATTTGAATGTGGTAATGCCTCTTATTGGTGTGGAGTAGTTAGATTAACGAGGATTTTGATCTAAATATGGTTGGCATGAGAAAAATAATGTGGGTTTTTTCATTTGAGGATTTTAATTAATTCCAGCAGTCTCAGCGTATTTTTAGTTGGCTACCTTATAAGGAGTTTGTTGTGGTAAACTTGGCCTCTAATGATTTGCTTATAAATATTAAATTTACTGTTTTCTTAAACTTGATACTATCCCTTGTTGAATTTATTTTATGAACTTTTGGTGCTTGGTAGTTTTGAAGGTATGAATGTTTTGGCAAAGTTGGCTTTACTGGATCAATTCGGTTCATTTTTTTAAGAGTACAATAATGTAAACTTTACATTCCCTTATTGTTGGCTTGCTGGTTATTATGTGTTCAAGTATTTAAATATTTGCTTTGTAAATGAAAATTGGTGCTTGCATTTATTTCAGGCTTTTCAGGCTTTTCTTTCTTGATTTCTGTATTCTTCTCCTAAATTTTAAGGTCTAATTATTGGATTAAGATTTTATGAGTTAGAAAACTAATTTTTTGGAGTGATGTTGGGTTGAGATCATGATTCTCTTTGTTTTCTCAACAATCTCGTGTTGGTACTTTTCTCCTTTTGTGCCTTAAAAATTATATATTGAATAGTGATATTATCATAACTTTTTTGCTATTGTGTTTTAGATTTTATTTACCTTTGATCTTAATACTCCCTTAACTACTTGGTTGACAAAAATAATTTGCTGGAGCGACAAAATTTGGTGTTTTGATTGTGTGTATTTCTTACTCCATTTGTTTGGTTTTAACTAATTCCAGTTCTACCCATCTTGTTTGTCCTCTTTGTTTGTTTTTTTTCCTTTCTTCCTTCTACTTGTACTTTTCACAACTTTTTAGAATATAAGATCATCAATTTTGTCATTTGGCAGCCATATGAGAAATGAGTTGTATGTTTTAATCATCATTCTAAATGCAAGGGAAATATTGGATTTACTTTTAGAGAATTGTTCTTCTGTTCATTGTTTTGTAACATTTGCAATTCGGGGTGCATTTGAAAAATCTCAATCATGACATGTTGACAGCAAATGGAATTTCTTTTGGGTGCTTGGTAGGGCAAGTGACAGAGTTTGATTTGGCGATAAGCTCTCACTCTCTCTCTTCTACTTCTGTTTTTTTACTCTCTTACAATCCAGACTTTATAAGGACAGTTTCTGCTTGTTTTAATTCTTTCAAATACTGGTGTAGTGTTTGCCTGTCATAGGCTTTGTTTCTAAGAGGATTAAAAATTAGTCTTTCTTAATTACGGTTTGAAATTTTCATCCGAATTCTTTTCCCTTTGTCCTGTTGTGTTGTTTTAGTCATTCTTTGTGTTGGCGAATACTGGCCATACATTAATTAAAACAAACTCTGGCTCCATGTTTGATTAAATCCTGGCCATACATTTAAACCTTAATTAAAAATTTTGAAAAGACATAAATTGTCAAAAAAATAATTTACTGTGTATCAGCTGATTTCCACGGATTCTTATTAGATTAAAAGAACTGCTTAAACTTAGTAGGGGCAATGAGCTAGTTTAGGGCATCCACAATGGATAATTCTTCTCCATCCAGCCCAATGGTACAACATCACTAATTTTAATGTTCATCTCTCCATGAGAGATTCGTTATGCAAATGCTGATTTTTTTTGATATATATTATAGTTGATAAAGAGTTAAACTCATTTATATTTCTTGTTAGTCAGGACTAAGTGAATTTTTTAAAGAGTCTTTAGTTATAGTATGTTGTCTTGGTCTGGTTGTGCTTGTTAGTCAGGACTAAGTGAATTTCTTGGTCTGGTTGTGCTTCCCTTTTTTTTTTCCTTTATCATTGGTGGATATCGTATTTTTTTCACTTAATGCTGTGAAATTGTTCTTTGAAAATTGGGCTATTAATTAGTTTTCATTTTATACAGGGCTAATTTTGTTCAATTATGTCACATTGCAGTCAATATGACTTGTCATTGAGATTGTCTACTTTTGAATTTATGCAGTTATCTTTTCAACTTAATTGATGCTGTTGCCACAAAAACGCTTTACTTAAAAAAAAAAAAATATTGATGGGATCACAAATCCTTAACAAGTATTTTTATTCTCATGACAATTCAATTTCTATCATTTGGGTCAGTGATGATAACCCATTGAGGTTAAATACACTAATTTCAGCCAGTGCATGGTTTATTTGGGAGTTCTTTTTAATGACCCCACTACCCCTTCCCCAAAAAATATACTGCTTTGTTCTGTGGTCTGCGAAGCCTTCAAGTTATAGCTGAAAATCCCTTTCCACGACAGTAATCAAAATCTTGTTCCACAAAAGTAAAGGTTTTAGTTCTACATCAAGTGCCGTAGAAATGGCAACATCTTTGTGGGACCAGGTATTATCTACATGCACACAAACTTATAAATTTGTGTTTATATTAAGCTGTTATATTTGGCTTGTAGCTTCAAAGAAATTGGATTTAGTTATTTATCAAAATGAAAATTTTGATTTAATTGGGATTAAGTCTTTGTTTGACTAGGATCATTAAATGTGATAGTTTTTTGGTCTATTGTTCTTTTCTATCATGTTTTATTTGTTCAGAGGTTTATTGACTTTGCATTGATTATATTCTTGTAGCTAAATTAGCAATTGTAATTATCGAAGTTTCCTTCTTATTTTTGTGTTTTTAATTTTGCTGTCCCAATCCATTTACTTCTTTGTCATTTATTTGACAGTTTCTGTGACATTGATTGTTTACTTTATTGATCTGTGGTTTGTATTTTACTTCTATGATATACATTGGGTATTGGTGTGAAGAGCATTTCAATAGCCTCATACTGGGAGTCCAGATTTCTCCCATAATAAAATTGTAAGTCTCATGGAGATATTGTGTGCCGTACCCATTTTGGATATGGAGGTTTTTTCCCCCCTGCTATTCAGGATCATGTTTATGGACCAATTTGTTGTAGAAAAATAGATAGCCACTATGGATCCATGTAATCTTCGACTACATTTGAACTGTTATTATTTCTGTTTTGGTCCTCTACATTCTTGAAGATTCTCGTAATTCCTGTCTTTTTTGTTTGTTTTGGTCTTCTTGATCACCTCTTAGCACTTCATGTTGAAATACTGGTCTTGGCAGTCACTCAAATCAGTGAACCTGACCGCTTGTATGGGATCATCTTGTCAAACAAGGTTAGTTTATATTATTTACCTTTCTGAATGTCCTTATAACCCATTATCAGTATGTTTTGTACCCTAGTGCTGATTGTGTAGTGCTACTCGGAGTACTGTGCTTAGGGAAATTTTGTGTGTACCACTGTGTCCTTACCCCCAAAAATTCAACCTTGTACCACTATGTCAGGATTGTTCTTCTGTTCATTGTTTTTGTAACTTTTGTAATTCAGGGTTCATTTTAAAAATCTCAATCATGACATGTTGACAGCAAATGGAATTTCTTTTGGGTGCTTGGTAGGGCAAATGGCAGAGTTTGATTTGGTGATAAGCTCTCACTCTCTCTCTCTTATACTTCTGTTTTTGTTTCTCTGTTACAATCCTTGCTTTATAAGGACAGTTTCTGCTTGTTTTAATTCTTTCAAATACTGGTGTAGTGTTTGCTTGTCATAGGCTTTGTTTGTAAGAGGATTACAAATTATGGTCTTTCTTAATTACGGTTTGAAATTTTCATTCCAATCCTTTTCCCTTTGTCCTGTTGTGTTGTTTTAGTCATTCTTTGTGTTGGTGAATCCTGGCCATACATTAATTAAAACGAACTCTGGCTCCACCTTTGATTAAATCCTGGCCATACATTTAAACCTTAATTAAAAATTTTGAAAAGACATAAATTGTCAAAAAAATAATTTACTATGTATCAGCTGATTGCCACTTACTCTTACTGGATTAAAAGAACTTCTTAAACTTAGTAGGTTCAATGAGCTAGTTTAGGGCAGCTGCAATGGATAATTCTTCTCCATCCAGCCCAATGGTACAACATCACTAATTTCAATGTGCATCTCTCCACGAGAGGTTCGTTATGCAAATGCTGATTTGTTCTGATATATATTATAGTTGATAAAGAGTTAAACTAATATATATTTCTCATTAGTCAGGACTAAGTGAATTTTTTAAAGAGTCTTTAGTTATAATATGTTATCTGGCTTCTTTGTTATTTGCAGCTATCTATTGTCAGCCACATTCTGTCTCTAGCCTCTTCTGCATAAGATCCTCCGGTCCCTATATTTTCTGGGGATACCATTGTGCATGTGGTTCAAAAAGTTGTTGATGGTTTTTTGCAAATGTGCATTGCCTTTCTACATTTTTTTGATTTATCTGTGTTCCTTTGTGGAGCCTTATGTTCACATTTGTTCTTACTGGACTCATGCAGGGAGGACAATCATGTAACTGCTGGTGTTGTTGACAAGATTAACATTTTTTTGCCCAGATAGAGTTTTCATGGTGATGTTGCATTTTCATCCAATATATTTTTGTTTCCGGGTTTTCTGAAATTTCTCTTGCATAATCCAGATCTCTTTCTTATTTCTTAGTGTTTCCTTGTATTGTGCAGTTTTTAGTAGAAATGCCATTATAAAATAGCTGCAGCTGTTCATCATAGGCATAAATGTCATCGGTTGGCTGGAATTGAGGTTCTTATAAGTATTATTGGGCACAGAGCTACTGTTTCAAGCACTTCTAAGTGAGTTTACTTTGAGAAGCTTTATGTTTTAGTTGTTAGTGTGAGGTACCTAGAATTTGCCCATTAGTATCTAGTTTGGTATATTAAGATGTGGTTGAGGTGGACAGGAAGTGGTGCTGTTGTTTAAGGCCTCATATGTTTAAATTCCCCTTTTAAAAAGCGTTCTTAGATGTTGTGGGGCCTAGAGATTTAGACTAGGATGCACAGGCACTTCATTATATTTAGGCTTTAAAAGATTTTATTTTAATAGCTCTGTTCAAGTAGTTTTGAAGTCAGCTCGCAGCCACTTTTGTTGTCTTTTCTTCTTAGTTCTTTCTTATATATGTTTTATAATCACTTTGTCTTTCTCCCCCCGTATCTCTCTTCATTTTTTATTTTTGAAGTTGTTCTCTTAGTTTCAATTATTAGTGAGGGTATATGATCACTTGCTGGATTGCTCTTAATGTAATTTGTGATGTTTGCTTTCTGATTGGCTTATTTTCTTTTATATTTCGGATTTTCTTGGTCTGGGGGTGCTTCACTTTTTTTTTTCTTTATTATTGGTGGCTATTGTTATTTTGGTTAATAGAGATTGATATTTTGATTTTGAAAAAGTGATTCTTTATCATTGGTGGATATTGTTAAGTAATGCCTTTTCATCTATTTATTTATTTAAAGCATTTTTTTTTATTTGAGGCAAAGGATAACGAGTATCAAATACCCCCCCCCCCCCCCCTCCAATTTTTTTTTTTTCTTTCTTTCCAGTTATGCAAAATGAAACATTAATCTGCCTATTTAATCATTATATATCTAAATTTACGATTAAAATATGAATATAAAATCTGGGTGAAGATGTCCATTCTTGTAATGCCTGGCTTCCTTGAAAGTGTCATTAATTAAGGTTTTTTGATCTCCAACGAAGATTCAGTTCTGTCAAAGTGGAAAGATACTTGGTAATTTATCATGATAGATGAGCATGAATCCTGACCAAGGCCAATTCATTAAGTAGCCATTTTCTTATCAATCTGTTTCTTTTCCATGGAGTGGGGCTGGGGCATAAAAAAATACCTAGGATGTTTGAAACTTGCTTCAATCCTGTTATGTTTCAAACTCATTTTGTTTATTTCATGATTCTCGATGGCTCATCTAGGCTGTATTTATGATGTGTGCAGTTGCTTCTGTTGATCCTTGTCAGAGTTATAAAATCCATCCTGTTTTTTCTGTTTGCATTATCAGTTAGTCATGGTTAGGTTCTTATTATCTGCAGCCTTTCTATTTTTTATTTTTTTTCAGGGAATTGGTCAATGCAGTACTTCATAATCTATCTAAACAGCTTAAGTACACATCTATGCTAAAGGTGATGAATATAATTTTCTTCTCGAGTTAGTGTCTAAAATTTAGTGAAATTGATTGAACTATTTACTTTTTAAAGGATCTCTGAGGCCATTCATCGTAAAAGACTTAAATTTCCTGAAAGTTAATGTACTTCTTTGATACTATGGAATTCCTTGTTTTCTTTGGCAGTCTTTGGAGGAACTAATGGGATCAATTATCTTTTGCTTGGTTGCTTGTGGTGTAAGCTTTGCACTTGTGGAGGTAATGTGCTCTTTTTGTCCACTAAGAACATTTTTAATTTGTCTTAGTGTGTTTGAACTACCATCGTTGTTAATATAGTTTTCTCCAACATAGGTAGGGAATTTGCTATCATATTTGGCACAGGTTGCTCCTCAGTTTATTTTAGGACAACGTTTGTCGAGATAGGAAGATAAAATTTTAAGTCTTGAAATACATCACAAAAATTAAATTATAAGTGTGCGTTTGGATTGGGATGGAAGATTAAAATTGTTTTACTACTCAACTTATTTTTGCTAATATTCATAGGTCCTGCTACACATTTTGGTACTATTCATGGGTCTACTGTATTATTTTAACTAATTTTTACCTTTATCTACAGTACTTTCAATAATAAGTTTTCAATTTTAGCAAAATAAAAAGTATCCAAACACATCCTAAGTTTGTACTTAGCTTTGTGATTATTTTTTGGGGGTTTATTATTATAAGTTTGTACTTTTAGGACTTTCCCCTTTTATCTTCTTAAACCAGAGAAAGGGAAGAACATCTGGGATTGACAATTTACATACATCCTAACATGTTGGAAAAGGAGCTGACATAAACACTATGCTCATAAAATTACTTGGGGCCAATAAATGTCTATGGTTTAATGTATTGATTGAGGAATTTGACAAGCATGGAATTTGCTCCCTTAGAAGGAAACATTAAATTGTTTCCCACTTTATATGCTGTAATTAAAGTTGTCATATTCCTTGCATTGTTTTTACATGACATTCTCCAATACAAAGTAGGTTGACATCAGTTTCAAGTGTTTCAAAAACCTGTCCTTTTGTTGAACTGGAAATGATTCAGGGTCACATAATTCAACCCCGTAATCAAATTGTTTTTGTTCCTTAAGGCATGGATATTTTGATGATTCAATGGTATTGATATATATGCTTGACGGGAAACTTGAATATTATGTTTTGAGTATGCATTTTTAGGGAAAAATTGAAAAGAAAAAGGCAAAAAAGTTTTATGGATGCATTTTATACTATATTTCCTGGAATCAAATTCTTTACAGGTTAATTCTTCAAGTCATGTACAAGATGCTTCTATCAATGTTTATGATCTTTTGTTTGAGAAATAGATTAAGTAATGATTATTTTCTTGGTTTGAGTTTATCCTAAACCACATTTATTTTTATGCCTGATTTAGTGCCACTATGTCTTGTGCTTTATGCTGTAATGTGGCATGTTCGTGTTCACGGTATTGCATTTTAACATGTCACATTCTGTGCATTAAAAAAAAGAGAAGTAATTTCAACACACACACACACCAAATAAAAACTTAGCAAATATTTGGAGTTGTGGGAATTTGAGAGTTCACTATTTGAATGCTTTGGTAAATTTTTGATATGGTGTGTTGTAATCTATTTGACTGATTTTGGTGGTTTAATTGGTGTAGGTGCTTTTTGATATTTACTATTTCAAAAATTATGAAAGTATTGAAATTCAATATTTTCATATGTTTTATTTAACATGATTCATGAGTTTGATAAGAAAGTGCATTTGTGGACTTTATAAGTTTAAATGGTGTTAACCTATATTCCCTTTTTATTTGACCGCCAATGTGTTATTTTGTTATGTTAATGTTGAAAACAAAGTTGATGCTTTGGATATTTATTTGCTTGTGTTGTGCCATTTATGTGCATGCAATACTGGTAGCTCAACTCCATTATGTATTGAAATTTCTACACTACCAATGTATTGTTGACTAATTAAAGTTTATTAAATTACCAATTCTTGCAGGATGGTAGAGACAATTTTCTCAATCTAGCTTTGGAGGGATATCAAATATGATGCGAGTAGTATGAAATTATTTATCCAGGTCCTCTGTTCAACGAATTGAAACTTGTTATGCACTGTTTGGGTGAAATGGATAAAGTTGAAAAGCTTGAATCATGTTATGTGAGAATATATGACGCTGAATCTGAATTACTTTGCATGAATTTTAATTAAAGAGAAAATGGCTTCCTTGGAGGATCTAACATGTGTGGTTTCAGGTGTTTCGACTAGTTTCCCTGTGATTCACCTTTTCTAGACAAAATGTTGTCAACAGCATGTTTAGCACAATTAATGCGGTACATTGAAATTAGCATAGTTAGTTAATTCCTAAAATGGTTTTTTTCCCTTTATTTAAGAATTTATCTTATGGGTGTTTGATGTCTTATTCTTAAATACACACACACACACACACACCCACACACACATATATATATATATATAGGTTCAGTCTTACAAATTCATACCTTTAGCGTACCAAATTGCTTCAAGAATGGGTAGCTTAAAGGACACTTCAGGGCCACATAATTTTTAGGTTTGAAACTGAGTTGATATTCTTATACATTATAGAGTTGGGTGTTCATTTTTAACCAGGATTGTTGGACTTCTGTAAATATAACCTTGTAAGATTCCATTCTTATGTAAAATCTTATATCACTCTCTCTCTCTCTCTCTCTTTATAGATGAATCAAATGGTGGAGATCTATATCAAACTTGCAGAACTAGAAACAAGGAGTGAGCTAGACAAATAGGTTATAATTTCAGAATTTTTTCTCTTCCATTTTTTTAATTCTTAATTATGGTAGTTAAAAACTTTTATCTTCGATTAAAAAAATTATGAAAAACTCAATATTGTGTTCCTATTGTGAAAGCTTCGTATTTGCTTTGTTGACACCTAACTAACATGATTTTGTCAACAGGATACCAATAAGAGGATGCCGCTACCAAGAGAAATATGTAGTCTTCGACAGCTAGAACTTTTAAGTACAAAACTGTCATCTCTAGTCTAGGATCTTTGTGTTTTATATTGATTTGATGATGCAGTATTGGCCCAAGATAGTTTCCTTGATGAGAGAGAATGGTAATGTGACTGGGAGCTTTTAGACAAAAAAAAAAAAAAATATAGGTTTGTAGATACCTGGTCAGCTAGATCCTTTTACTTGTTTCTCTCTAACTGTGCTATGTTAGCAATTCTACTATCTGGTTTCTAGGTGCTCTTTTTTGTAGTTTCATTCACACAGCATCATTACATGATTGTCAGATGTCTATGATCCAATGCAGTTCAGTTGTTTATCGAAAATACCAGTTTTCATTTTGTTGCAATACTTCTGTTTCAAAGCTAAAAATGTCCCTCAATTTCCTAAGAGGATAAATTTCAATTTCCACCCTTGTGGTTTGGCCTTATCACAATTTAGTCCCACAAACTTTTCAATCATTACATTTCTACCCCCTAAAGTATGGGCTAAAATGAAATGTCAGGAATCACGTGCCTCTTGTGTAAAAGGAGCCTATTTTGGATGGAACCCCTTACAATTTCACTTTTATCACCCCCTCCACCACCCCCCCACCCCCTTCCAAAAAAAAAAGAAAAAGAAAAGATGTAGACTTATTTTTCTAATATTTGGAATAAAAATGTTAATCTGAAATAGCCTATACATTTGTGCAAATTCATCAAAGATTTTGTGGGTGTTTTTTGTGACTCTCTTGCGACTTATGCATGATGATGCGTTCAATATTTGCTTCTTATTTGGCTTATTGATGATACATTGTGTCATTGATCTTGCATTACTTTTCTTTCCTTATTCCCAGAGTTAAAGTAGTACAAACTTAGAAGTTTTGCATTTGTGTTGGATCTTTAGGTACCAATAGTGACAACCACCTTTCCAGTTGATCGTAGCTGTCAGTATCATTAAGGCTCTTTTCCTTGCTTGAAAGGTTTAGCAGATTTTGTAATGTATGTATTAGCCAGATAAATCAGTCTCATACCAGTTTACATTTTTTTTTTTTAATTTGGAAAAAATGCAATTTACACCTGCTAACTTTGTCTGAAAATCATTTTAATTCTCTAAGTTTAAAGTTGGTTATTTTAGTCCTGTAACTTTAACCAAAAATCATTTTAGCAGGTGTAAATTGCACTTTTTTTTCCCACACTATAATGGCAGTACTTATATATGATGCGACATACAGGGTAATGAATGGATTAATGGATTAATGCTCCAAAAGTGGTAGAATGCCTAGGTTCTGATGGTTGCAAATATGGACAGCTGACAAAATCTGGAATGATGATCTGTGACAAGTTGCTGTAAGAATTTTAGCTACACTCTTCATCATTTTTTATGCTTATTTAGCATCTAACATTTAAAAATTGGGAAAATATTTTATAAGTAGTTTTCAATCAATTTGAATGGGAAGCATAAAGTCCATGTGACCATGCTTGGCAGTATGTGATCCAAATTCAGTCCTTGCTACTTCTAACAATGTGCATAAAGAAAAAAAAATTGTTGTGACCATCTGCATCCATAGCTGATATTGGCATTACATAAATGAGTATGAATTTATTGGTCTGCATCAACCACCTGCCAAGTTCTTCTTCCTTTTCTTGAGGTAAAATCTTTCAATAAATTGTTACACAAGGAGTGCCAGCCTATTCCTGTGGAGGTGCATTTGGAGGGTTAAAGCTCCTTCTAAAGTGGCTTTCTTTATTTAGATTGCTGCTTTAGGGAAAATCCTTACTATGATAATTTGAGAAGACAGAGGATTCTTATTGTTGACTGGTGTTGTATGTGTAAACAGGATGGGGAGTTTGTGGATCATCTGCTGTTGCATTTTGTTGTGGCTAGAGAGGTATGGTCATTTTGTTTTCTGCTAGTTTGGGGTGCAATGGGTTGTGCCTAAGAGGGTAGTGGATCTGTTGGTGTGTTGAAATTGGTGGGATACTAAGAATTGTATTGGAGTTATTTGGAATGCTATCCCTCTATGCATCACATGGATTATCTGGAAGGAATGGAATAACAGGACATTCGAAGGCTTGGAACATTTGTTGGCAAATGTGAAGCTGAGTTTGTTATGTAGCTTTTATACTTGGATGGCTACGCTAAGTGGTCATTCATTCTCTAGTATGCTAGATTTTCTAGATTATTGTACTTTTGGTTGATTACCCCTTACAGTACATGTCCTGTTAACTGTTTGGTGTTTTTTTCTCATTCAGGTTTATTAAAATTTTCATTTATCAAAAACATAATTGGTACATTTTAAAATCAGTAAACTTGCTGCTTTTTGTTTGGATTGGGTCTATGCATATGTATGAGTATGATAAACGTAACACTTTCCTCTGTAATAGTTTCACCTTAGTTTTACTTCCTCTACTTTTGATATATATATATATATATATATGATAAACGTAACACTTCCTCTGTAATAGTTTCACCTTAGATTTACTTCCTCTGCTTTTGATATATATATATAAGAATGCTGGAATAACTTATTTTTTACGAATACAGGATGCATGTTTTTTGTCTCATTACACTGATGGTATATCTCTAAATCATTTACAGGTTATGGAACAATTTTTTGGTTCAGTTAACACCTTTTACAGAACCATCAGGATACATGGAAAAAAAAGACTGGGAGTGTGTACAAACAAGGTATCTTCTCCTTTCATATATAACAAGACATGGCTGAGATTAATTTGATGGATTTTTCTTATGAACGAAAGTTCTGGTAAAAATGAAAAGTCAGTTCCGATCAAACTTTTGCATGAAAGAAAATTGCTTTGGATTTCCATCTAGAAACAATTGATTGTTGATAAGTGGATACTATTATTCTTCCATATTTATTTTGATTTAACTCTTTGATCTGGTCAATAATTAAATATACTTTTAAACTGTTAACCCTTGGAAATTGTGTTTGGGTTAATTAATTTACCATAACAAATATGCATCTTACTTACATGTGTAATTATATAGATATTAAAATAGTAATTACATGTGTGTAATTATATTGATATTAAAATATTACTATTTTACCCTTCACATATACATTCTCATAACCCCCCCCCCCCCTCTCAAACTGCGACATATATTATATAATCCCAGCTTGTTACCTAAATAACAAATACAAATGTGTCTTGCACAAAGGTTTAGTAAATATATTAGGGACTTGAGCTCTGTAGAGACATGGAGTAGCAATTACACCTCTTTCCACTCCTTCTCAAGGTTTGCTCATGAAACACATGATTAGAAGCAATGGGAATCACTGTCTGATTATTGGCAGCAAAAGGGGTAATTAAGTCTTGGAACTTGTGTTTGGGTTAATTACTTTACCTTAACACACACATACATCTTATTTATATGTGGGAAATTATACTGATATTGGAATTTTACCCCTCACACACATCTACTCATGACATAAACTTCTTTGGGCAGTTTCATTTTTCATTTTTTAGAGACTTTACAAGTTTAAGCTAACTGGAACTCACCGTTTCATTTTTCTTAGTTCTAGTAATTTGTATAACTTGTGCAATGCAGACGATTTTTCTGTACATGTACTACTTATCCAACTTTTGAAGAACTTGACCCATAGTTGGACATGACTCTAGTAGGCTCGAGCCTTTAATGATTTTGGGGTATATGGAATCTTGTGAATAAAATGATTGCAGGTATTGCTTTCTCTTAATTGTTACATACATATGTGCACAGAACTTTAATGTTCATTGTTAATAATTATGGTGCTCATGAAGTTTGGAAATTTGCATCTTTTACATTAAATAGGTGGTTCCTTTTACTCCGAGTGCCAGTGTTCTTGAATGGGTTGATGGCACCCTTCCTCTTGGGGAATATCTTATTGGGAGGTCAGTTAAATTCCAATAGGTTTGATCTTTTAGTGTTGCCTCTGTTGTATCTGCTCTTTATATGGTATTATCATGTTCTTCAAATTGCAGTAGAAATGGAGGTGCTCATGGTTGGTACAGATTAGGAGACTGGTCATTTCTTAGATGCCGAGAGCACATGACAAATGTAAGTACCATATGCTTTTGTACTTTTTATGATAATAATAATAATAATATATATTTTTTTAATAAGTGATAATGAATTTTATTAATAAGAGGACTCCAAATTACTAGTCTCTAGAATTACAATTTGAAATATAAAAGATTCATAACTACTAACGAATTATTAGATACCCCCTATTATTATAAAGGATTCAAATAAAGAGCACAGGAGAACAGACTTGGTGTTCGTTTAGTATGCCTATTTGAAAACAGGCTTTTTTGAAAAATCAGTTGAGGATTTGTTAATTGAGCGTTTGTCTAACATTGGTATAGAAGTGTTGTTTCAAGTGCAAACATTCATTATTGATGATAAAATTACTTTGGAGAATAACAGCCAATGGGGACTTCAAGTAAAGAAAAATTAGTAGTATCTCTTCATAATAATTATAATAATAGTGATTATTTTATGCATATTTATTCTCGAATAAATGCTTTGATGTATTATTTTTTCATTGGGAGTTCTTTTGGGAAAGGATTATAATATCATTTTGAGCCCTTGTTCTTTCTTTTAAAGGATTGGTAAATTCAAGGCTCACTACCAAAAAGTCTGACCATAATCTTTAAAGTTTTATATATGCATGGCCCAAACACAAACTATTTTACAACATTTTTACAAATTGCTGATGTGGTTTTAGTATTTTCCAAATAGTTATCGCAAGTAAAAATGTGATGTTAGTGATGGGCCCATATTAGAACTAGTAAGAATTTGTCACATCAGCAGTTTGTAAAAATGTTGTAAAATAGTTTGGGTCTGTAGCATTACTTTTCCTTAATATTAGTGCAGTTCTCAGTCTTACAAATGAATGCTTTTAAAACTGTGATGTTGATGCAATAATTTCATAAGAAGCTTAAACCAAAAGCATGTATGAGAACACTCTCGTATAAACCTTACTTCTTGTGAAATATTCTGTTGCCAGACTAAACAATTCAACACCTGACAGTAAACACGATAATATGAAAGTGGCATTAGTGAATTGGGAAAGCAGATTGAAATTACTCTATCATTTGCTCTTATAAAATATTTTTTTGTTCACCTTCCAAGTATTTTGGTCTTTTTGATAGGAAAAAGATAAGCGGAAAGCATTTCATGGAGTCTCAGAGAATTTCAGGTTAATCCTTTGTCTGGGTAGAAAATATCTTTTAAAGCTGAAAGCAAAACCACAAAGAAAAAAAAATCAACTTAGTTACTTTTTTTTTTTGTGTGACACCACATGCAGGCTTGACTGGTTTGGGAAGTGACTTGCTTACGCACAAAGTGTGGCTGCTGGTTCCATGGTCAGTTTGTTCTACACTGGCTATGATCCATTATTTATTGAGATAATCATGGTTTCTATCTATTATGGAATCCAAGTTTGTATTTTCATAGCAATCTTTTCCCCTCTAATATTTATAATATGGTTATATAATACTTGGAAGTCTATCAGACTTTTTCTCCCTTCTTCTATTATAGTGGTTATATGAATACACTCAAGTGCTTGTAACACAGGCAGGTGGAAGATGGAAGAATTTTCCCAAAAGCTTATCTTGCATGTCTTTTTATTTTTTATTTTTAATTGCATCACCTACTAATTTGTGCCAACTTACGGCTGCCAAAACAGTTTTGTAATGAACAGTTCTGATCGTATAATCAAACCAGCGTGGATATGGTTCTCTCTGATCACTGTAACTCTTGCACCCCAAGTTACTTAACTAACCAAACAACAGAATTTCATCCATATTAGCAAAATCCAAATCCTACTTTTAACTCTCTCTCTGATAAAAATCTCATCCTATTCAGTCAGCCAAATTGTACACATGCAGTATCATCTTATCTTGCAACTATATGAAATGCCAACTGTATAAGTGGGTTATCTCCTCAGAAGGCTTTGTAGCGTCAAAAGGTATTTCAGAAACTTTTCTCTTCATATGCATATATTTGGGTCCAGGACTAATTTGCCTCTGGAAAAGAGAGAGGGAAAAGGACAGGTTTGTTTGAAATTGTGTTGAAGTGTGTGAAAGACTGTTTATAATAATTATAATATTGGAATATTAGTGACTTAAAACAAAAAAAAAGGGTAAATTACACTATTCTCCGTATAGTTTTCGGGTTGTTTCAAAATGAATTACTAGATTTTAAGAAGTTTCAATTAAAATCATGAAATTTTTAAGCTGTTATAATTTGGCCTCTTAATTATTCATTAGGGATAACAAAACAAAAAATCACATAAGCTGTAATAAAAATCTATTTAGTACAAAAATACTTCCATCTGCATCACATATTGTATTTTGGCACCCAAAAAACAAGCTTACAAAATGACTTTAAAAATCATAATACAATTCAATGAAGATGTGATCATTTGCCGAGGGTTTTTTTTCCCTAACTAAAATACCACATGGTGTTCATTTGGTGTGTTTTTTAGTACCCAGATATGTCGCTGGTGCAATTTACTTGATGACTCTACTTTTTAGTTAGCTGGAACTCTTTGATTGGAATTGTTGCGTTACTGTTAGAAAATAAAATATATTTTTTATGAAAATGGAGCAAATCAGGACATTGATTTCAGAGAAAATCTTGGGATTAATCAGCAAATCAAGGGATTGATTTCTAGAGAAAATTATGGGATTGTGACAATCAATATCCAATTCAAAATTTAAATTATCATTGACTTTTATGTGTAATTTTCATTATAAATATGAATTTCATTGCAATGTACTATCAAGAAAAGTATATGAGAAAATGTAGCCCTTTGGGCTCTTGTCCTGTGGATGTAAGCCACAAGGCCGAACCATATAAACTTGTGTTTTCTCTCGTTTCTCTCTATCTTCTTCTCAATTACTTATTCTAAATGTATAATTTGCCCCAACATGTCTGTATGTCAGGCATGTTATACACAATTGGTCAAGAAACATTTTCTTTTTTTCTCCTCGATAGGAAACAGATGATGATCTGGAGACAATCTTGGAAGACTCACAAGATGAATGTGAAGGGAACGAGGATGCTACACATGCACTGATGCGTGTCAAACAAAAACTAGATGGATATGAAGAAGGTGAAATGCGAAATGTACGTGGGCAGGTAATTTTCTAATATTAATGCATGTTCCCATATGCTAATATATACCTTCTGTCTTTTACCTAATAGTGTATAAGTTTGGCCTTGTTAATTAATATGCATGTTAGTGAGCATGACCCTATCATCATGCTTGGTAGTGTTTTTCTATACTTCTCTTTTCCTTTGTAGGTGAAATTTGCTTCATAGAAAAATGTTCATGTTCAATGGTTTTCAGAAAAATGTTCATGTTCAGTGGTTCATATGAATAATAGTTAGGTTTGCATCTAAACATGAATGATAAGAGAAACAAAAAAGAAATTTTGAGTTAAATTGTTAAATACTTATCCAATGCAATTTAGAATTTTGACAGCAAATGCAAATTCTTGTCAGCCTTATGAACCATGAAACTGCAAGCCTTGTAGCCAAACAAGTATCTAGGGTTTTTATTTCATAGCCTAATAAAGGGTTGATATCCTGGTTTAACTTTTGTTTTGTTTTTGGTGTAATTTGATGTCTACACAACATCAGCCTTCTTAGCGTAGTGGTTGCAGGGGGAGACCTTGAATTCCAACAGATATTGGTAATTAGGTCTGTAGAGTTACTTATTTAAAAAAAAAAAAAGGACTACAGAGTAGTGGGTTCTTCTATCATTTGCAGTACTAGCTAATGTCCAGTGCGATGCACGGGCACGGGCACGGTATAAATTTATTTTTAAATATCATATAAGAAATTATCTTTATGGCCATGTAGCATAAGCTCCTCCATTATTGATTATTCCTTACATGGTTAAGATAAATAAAAAGCTAATATGAAATGGTGAAACGGATTTTCAAAAGTAACATAAGCTCCTCTTGTATTGATTATTTCATTACACAGTTGAGATAAATAAAAAGCTAATATGAAATGGTGAAACCGATTTTCAAAAGTAAAATAAATTCAGTTAGTGCTCTTATGCCTATCAAAGATTGAATGCATGTCTAAATAAGTCTTATAGTTGATAGGACTTCAAAATTGCGAATCCTAGTCATTTTGTTGAGTTTGGAAAAAGCATAAGTGTTAATGTGAATTTGACAAAACACCAAAAAGAGAGACACATATGAGTAATTTTAAGAATTTATTTTGATCAAACCTTTGTCAAAGAAAACTTTTTAATTGCTATCATGTTTTCTAAGTACATCAAGGGTGACTGTACTGTTAGCCTAAGTGAAGATTCAATACACTTTTAGGCAAGTCATAGCCATATAGATACTCTAAACAAGCTAATTACTAAATTAATAAGGTTAAGTACCGTTCGCCTGTTAAGTTTTTCTCTATTACAACTATCTGTATCATAGATCATTTGATGTAGGAATGTGATGGGCTGATTGTGTATGGTTTAGAAACAATGAAATGACTAAGTTGCTTAGAACGCATTGATAGGTGGATAAGTACCTCTGCAAGAACATAGAGTTCCTAATAGCACACAAAGGCTAATGCTAGATCCAGTATTATTTGACCCAATCTCAACATTCTTGGTTGGTTGCCTCCAATGTTTAGTGAAGTTTGATGCACCACCACCACTTGGGCTGGTTCTTGAATTGAAAAGGACTGATTGTGATCTCATTTTTTGTTGAGTCCCAGTCAATACTGCTCTATTTGCTGCATTTGAATTTGTCCAGCAGTTGTGCAAGTTGCTGAAGTGGGTTTGGATATGGTTGTACGGAAAAAATTGCTTCCTAAGTTTCTGTTTTAGCTTCTCCCAATTTTGAATCTTGGTTTTTCCTTCCCTCAATCTTTGAATCTTCAACTGCTCCCACCAAGATCTTGCCTTGCCTCCTAAATTAGTTGCTGCCAATTTAACTTTCGCGGATTCTGGTATATCATAGCATACAAATTTCTACTTAACTTGGTTAAGCCAATCCACAAATTCCTTATGATTCAAGCTTCCGGCGAATTCAAGGAATTCAATTTTGAAGATTTAATCCCATTTCTATTTTGGTTCCCTTGGTTGGACCATTATAGGAATGAGCCCATACCTCTCTTGTAGATCTAGGAATATGAAAAAAAGGTTGTTCATAATCCTCCTCATTTATAACTAGACTTCTAGCAGTACCATGTTGGTAGTATTGTTATTGTATCTTCCTCTCTTTTCAATTGTCTAGTCAAGGCTTGTAGTTGCCTCCTTAATAATTCCACTTCAGCTTCTAAGCCATTTTGAACCCTTCTACAGTTCCATTGGATGCAATATCATTTTCCTCACTACAAGAATAGCTTGCTTCTTGCCCTTATCTTTCCTTGTCTTTTCAAACACCATGGCTTCTTGCTACTACAAACTAATTGTTAGCGGTATTTTAGGCTTAGGAAAAGTAATCAAGATGGAATCTTGATAGGTTCTTGGACATAAAATGAAGAAACAAATTGAAAATGAACTTGAATCCTAAGGATCTCAAGCTCGGATACCAAACTGATGTAGGGAATGTGATGGGCTGCTTGTGTATGCTTTAGAAATAATGAAAGGCCTGAGTTGCTTAAAACACATTGATAGGTAGATAAGTACCTCTGCAAGAACTCACAGTTCCAAATAACACACAAAGGCTAACAATTCATTACATTACCAAAATGGATTTACAACGAACTTACATTCTCCTACTTTAATGGATTTACAATGAACTTGCATTCTCCTACTTTGTTGTTGTTGTTGTTGTTGTTTTTTTTTTTTTCCTTGAATTATAAACAGATTTCTAAGATAGCTAAACTAAATACTTCAAACGAACATAATTTTTTGGGATTCAACATACAAATCAATATTTTTTTGGGAAAATTACACTTTATCACCATAAACTATATCTTAGATTACACTTTGCACAATAAATTATGACCCTTGTTATACTTTGCACCTTAACATTAATTTTACTGTTATATTGGATAGAAGTTTATAGCACATTACTTGCATGTGAGTTTTGTTTAAGTGGCACAAAATTAAAATACCAAAAACAGCGTCTTCCCAATCAATTAAAAACAAATACAAAAGCCTTTCTATTTAGTTTTTACCCTGCCCAACTCTCTCTCTCTCTCTTGTAGGTGGGATGGGTGCGTAGATATCAGTAGCTGCTCTCCACCCAAAGCTAGTCATTATAATGACCATCTCATGCTATATTACTTAAAAAAAGACCATCTTGTGCTATATTGACCTTATGGGCTCCACAGTTTCTTCCTTTCCTTTGGAAGAACACCTAGATGGCCAAGGCCCTTTTTATTTCCATAGAGCCATAGAGCAGCCAAGGTGTGTGAGCTGTGCCTCTATGTGTCATTATGAATCTGTAATTGCAGAGAAGGGGGGGGGGGGGGGGGAGGGGGTAAAAAGTAAATAAAAAGGCTTTTGTTTTTAATTGATTGGAAAAAGGGTGTTTTGATTTTTTAGTTTTGCACCAATTAAGCAAAACTCATGTGCAAGTCATGTGCTATAAATTTTCATATAACTTAACAATAAAATTAACGTCAAGGTGCAAAGTGTAATAAGAGCCATACTTTATGGTGAAAAAAAAAAAAGTGCATTCAAATAGTTTAGGGTGATAAAGTGTATTTTTTTTTTTTTTTTTTTTAACTTATTGAATTATAAACAATTTATAGAGATAGCTAAACTAAATACTTCAAACAATTTAAAAAAAAAATTCTTATTGAATTATAATAAGTTTTTAGAGAGCTAAACTAAATACTTCAAATAAACATAATATTTTGGGACTAAAAAAATCAATAAATAAACTATCTAAGAGGAAAATGAAATTTTGAAAATGAACATACCTTTTTGAAATGAAATGTAAATATTGGGAGAGAGATTATAAAAGCATAACGTTTTGAGGCATAAGGAGATAGGGATATATAAAAGAATAGATTTTACAACATGCAAAGCAAACATTGAATGAAACTAACTCTTCAATTTCATAATCAAGTTGCATTTACCTGGTGTTAAGTGCATTGAATAATTGGTTGGAAGCGACTGCATTGAAACCCAAAAGACCAAACGCTGAGATCTCTAAAGCTTTTGCATTTATGGCTTAAAATAGTCACTGAATTCGCAGTGCAAATCTTTGTTTAAAAAAATTGAAAAGTGTTTGTAGTTCTGAAGGGAAGCTTGTACAGAGAAAGAGAGCATAAGTGAGTCAAGGTCTTGGCTGGGTTTCATCTACACTTGGGGGAGAAGAAAGGGAGTTTGTAAGTGGGTCGATGTTTTTGTTTTCTTCTACATCTACAGAGGGTCAAGCCTAGGTCATAATATGTAATAAATAGGCTTGGGCTCTTTATAAGGTTTGTTCTATATTTAAAAGGTTGTCCATTCTTTAGAGTAATTGTTAGTAATATATAGCAATAAAAAGAAGTTATTGTGATCTATTTGGTAACAGTTAAAAAAACTTAATGAAAGATGTTAAAAAAGCTAAATACAAAATTAGAGTGCCACATGACAATTGCTTATGCACTCCCACATGAGGTCTCTGCTTATATATATATATATATATATTTGCAGGTGTTTACACTCAAATGAATATTTTGAAAAACAAAAATGTCTTGTTGAAGGTTTAGTCTACCTGTATAGGGGATTTTTTAGAAAATAACAATAAAACCCAAACAATAGCATAAGTTAGGCAACATTTGAAACTATATTGGTTTATAACAATTCGAGTCCAGAGAAATTGATTTCATTGTTCATTCGCCTACTTTACCCGCGGCTGAGGTGGAAAAGTTATCCACGTAGGCCAAGAAATCGAGTTCACTGGACTCGTTTCCTATACACAAAAATCGAGTTCACTGGACTTGATTTTCATACATGGAAATCGAGTCCACTGAACTCGTTTTCCATGTATAAAAACCGAGTCCAGTGAACTCGGTTTTTGTGTACAAAAAACATGCCATCCACGTCCAGCTATGACGAATGAAGAACAAAGAACAACCTAGCAAACGAATGTGGTTTCTTGCCGACGAACCCATGCGCCGATTCTGACCAAACCCTGACAAACCCAGCAACATCAACGAGTAAACGAAGAACCCAGGCGTCGATTCTGACCAAACCCCGGCGAAAGCTAGCGATGGAAATCGGATCGGACGTGGTTTCTTGCCGTCGCTCCAGTGGAAGAAAGAATCAACGATGCACGCGGCGAAGCACGAAGAACAACCCAGCAATGCCGACGAACAAACACAGAACCCAGCAAACGAAGAACAAACGATGATTTCAACGAAGAACAACGATACCCAGGCGCCGATTCTAACCAACGATGCCGACGAACCTAGGCGCTGATGCAAACCTAGTGGAGGAGAGAAGAACACGTTGGAGAGTGGGTTTGATTTGTTTTGGATTTGATTTTTTCATGGGTTTTTGGGGCTTGGAAGTGGAGAAACCCAGGCGGCATTTGGGGAAAAAAAAGGAAAGGGAAGAACACGAAAAAAATTGGCTGGGTATACTGAAATCGAGTTCAGAGGACTCGGTTTCCATTAAGTTAAACGAGTCCTTTGGACTCGACTTCAATGAAGAAAAAGCAAGTTCTTTGGACTCGATTTCCGGCCTACGTGGACACTTTGTTCGGCTCAACTTTTGGTGCGATGGGAAATCGAGTGCAATATACTCAATTTATATATCAAAATCGACCTTTCTGAAGTCGAATTGTTAGAAACCAAAATAGTTTCAAACCTTGGTTAACTAATAATATTATTTGAATTTTATAGTTATTTTCTAAAAAAATCCACCTGTATAAGTAAACCTAAGTAAGAAGCAGCTGACTGGAGTTTGAAACAGAACTTCAGAAACCTTGCAATTTTGTTTTCTATTACTTGGGGCAAAATCAATCCACTCTATTTCAGGCAAGGAAACTTTTGCAATTTCTTTTTTGGGTCGGTGGCCATAATTTGTGCAAAGGATGAGATTGGTTTTTTAATATGTTGTAGCTAGGTGTGGCAAGTGGGGGGTTGTGTAGATTTTGGGTTGGGTCATAAATGGATTAGATACATCCTTATCCATTTATTCATTTATTATCCATTTAAAAATAAATTAAATACTCATTAACCACCCAACCAATTTAATTCCCAACCCAAACCATTTAATCCATGATACCAAATAAAACAATTTTAAACAACAAATAAATAAAATTGGCTTTCTCTTTCCTCTCTTTTCCTACAATTTTTCTCAGCAACCAAATAAAACACATTGCTATCAGCAAAATTTGTTAATAAAAAAACTCAAATCTAAAAACTAAAATCTCAAACTACTATTGAAATATATCAACTTTCTCAATTCGAGGTGTCTGTGGCTGTTAGCACACTATATTCGCTAATAACAAACCTTGTGAACAGAGGTTTTGCTATGGGCATTAATGGTGATACAATCCTGATGGGGATTCGAAGTGGATTTTTTGTTAGGGTTGGCCAAGTCTTTCTTTTTTAGAGCTATGACGCGTCTTTTTGGCAGAGAAGAAGGGACTTCAATGACAACACCGGTGGTCTCCGATGGCGCATGTGTCTTGTAACCAGAAGCTTTGTCTGTGTCATCTCCGGCAAAGAAACCCGTTGTCGGTACCGGAGATGAAAGTGGTGTTGAGCGGTGACAGTCCTTGGCCATGGAGGCCTTGATGTGAGAGAGGGTGAGATGGATTATAGTGTAAGATTCGTTTGTTAGCTAGGAAATTGAAGAAGTGTAGGATATGGGAATCTGGCAGCTGGTTAAGTATAAGGAGTTGGAGTAGGGTTTAGTTTAGTTTAGTTTAGTTGTTGTTGGTTTTTTATTTTTTATTTTATTTTTTAAGCATTTAAATTTTAGAGTAGGTAAAAAAAATATTTTGGGTGTCTAATGGTTAACCAGCGTCTTTACTCATTTAACCCAAATGCTTAATTGGGTTGGGTCAAGACTTATCCAAATTAGATGGATAATAGACGGGTTTGGTTAAAAATTGCCAACCCTAGTTGTAGCATATCTGATGCAATTTCAATATTCTTTTAATGGTTCAACAACTAATACAAGATGCAATTGATCCTGAGCGTTTGTGTCATGTTTCCTGATGCAATTGGTTGTGATAAAATCCGTCTTCTTTAGCCAAACGGTAGTCAATCTTGTACAGGCAGTTTTTCATTTTGCTGAATATTGTTGAGGCGTTTTTCTTTTGTGATTTGATTCCTTGTAATGGTTGTAAATTGGTGTATGTATAACAAGATACCTGTACAGGGACCTTTTTCCCAAATATTTGTTTGCGTTCAGGAAGCAGAATGTATCTTAAAATTATCATCAGCTTATTTTTGTGCTAAATATTCTGTTTCTGTTTAGGACTAGGAATTCACTGGGATGATTTAATTCTGTGTCCTTGCGTGTTGCAATATAATTTTGCTCTCCTGTCTGTGAAAATGGCTGGTTCCTTCAGACTTCATTTACGTAGCAAGTTGGTACGATATATTTTTGTGACAAACTCAGTGCTTTTGCTTTATCTTTGCATCAGGAAATGTATAAAAAAAACACAAATTTGCCATACCTTGTGGGTTCAATCTACCAATATAATTCAAAATAAAATTAACTAGAAGGTTATGGAAAACGAAGAGTTGGCTGTAAAATTAAGAGAATTTTTTCTTTTTAAAAGTAACAACAGTCTTAAGTATGGTGAGATGAGTTTGTCTCACCCCATACCCATTAAGTTAGTGCATGTGGGGAATAAGAGAAACTCTTGGGACACACAAATCCACAACATGCTTAATTATCAACTTATAAGGGTTGCATCCAAATCCATTTTTTCACCAAGTACAGTAGTGGTTCTCTCTGTATGTGATGCAATCAAATCATAAGTTGATACCCAAACATATTGTGAAATTGAGTGTATTTGCAGGCAAAATGCAAAAACAATAACTAGTATTTTCCCAAGCAACAAAATGAGGTGTTGAAAGACTTATGGAGTAAAACCCTCTTGGAGTAAAGTACAATAGATCAATGTTCAACAGGTAAAACCCTCATGAAAATGATGCAATTTTTCGAATGGTGAGGTTAGAGTTATCAATTCTCTTCATAGTTCAAACTGTTACACAACAGCAGCTTGGTACTCTCTAGGACTAGGAGCACCTAAGTTCAATACATCCCAGAAGTAGTCATAAGTTATCACACACTAAAGTTAAGCATAAAAATCTTGCTAGCTAGTCCCTGCCCCATTTTGCTAAGCCATCCACTATGTCGTTCGCCTCATGGTAGACATTATGAGGATGGATGATCCAGTCCCATGCTAATAGTATTTATAAAAAAAAAAAAAACTATTAACATAATTATTTTATATGAATTGTTGTCCTCTTTGTCGGAATAACAAATTTTTAAAGCAATTGTGTGTTGAGGTTGATTATTGGCTTGAATTAGGGTGTTCCTTAATCACAATACACATGCAACACATGGGAAAGAGAAGTGCTATATCCACAATTTTTTTCAACACTTTCACAAGAAATCTTAGGTGTTTAGTTGATATCTGTTCTAAATTGAATTCACTATTGAAATTACTTTTTAATCCACTAATAACTGTCAATAACAACCTACCACTACTTAAAATGTGAAAATATTGTAGATATAACATTTCTTCAATAACCCAAGCATGTGTTGACTTTTGGTTTGAATAAAATGCCTAGCATTAAATGTCATGGGAATGTACATAGTGCGCACTATTTATGGGTCAAATTACGTCCAAAAGCACAGAGTAACAGTAACTTACCAAATTACCAATAACTTCAATCCCAATACATATTAAGTTATTATCCATCTCTTCTCCCTCTAAATACATGTCAAATGGTAATGGCATTATATAGACAATAAGAAAAGATACATAAATAGTTAATGGTAATGACTTTAACTCTAGAAGTGCTCGTGTGAGTTGTGACTCTTTCTGGTTCTATTTTGAGCTAGTACATAGCTTTCATGGCTGGCATTCAGTACAATTTCTTCTCTACAGATTTTTTTTTTCCACTCCTAACCCAAAAGAGAAACATAGTAGACAATCTTGACGATTAGACAAATGGCAGTAACATATGTGACCAGAACCTAAGCAAGGCTCCTCCATACCTGGCTAAGCCAAAGGAAGGTAGGATCAATGACCAAGCTGATCATGGAAAACATCTCAAACTCTAACCAAATGCACTTTCTTGGTTCTTGTGGATTCCATAAGAGCTTGGTGTTTTGTGACTCTTTAGTGTTCTATTACCTATAATATTAATATAAGTAAGTGGAGTTTGCCTAATTCCATATGTGACACTGGGGTAATTCTATGGTACCCACTTGTTTTTTGTGTGGGTACGGTACCCACCCATATTTAGACCTTTAATTCTAAAGGTTTTAATCTTGACCGTTTAACTGAGTTTTAGTGGCTTATTGATTACTGATAGAACAAGTTACAGTATAAAAGCTGGAAAAAAGAAAAAGTGATGTTGCGTTCTCTCTCTCTTTCTTTCAATTTAGAGGCAATGTCAACGAAGATGCTTGAGACTGCTTCCATGAAGTTCAAGATTGGCAAGGTGTGAACTCTAACTTGTTTTTTGTTTGAAATTTCAAACTTCGTTGTCTTCTTTCTTTCTTTTCATTTGCAGTTTTTTGTTTCGTGTATTTGAATGAATTTGGAACCGTAAACTCCCTAATATATGGTTTTGGTGTTTGGATATCATTGATTTTAGATCTTTCGGATTCATTATTGAAGCACAATATTTCAGCATTATGTTGCTTTAGTTTTTTATTTTCTGGATATAGGCAAGTTGAAATTGCAAATTTCCTTGAGTTATGATTGCGTTTTGCTTTATTTTCTATCTGGATATCAATGAATTCAAATCCTAAGTTCTAACCACTAGATTGTGATATTAATAGTTCTATATATACATAAACCTCCGTAATTCCACGTATGTATGTGAAGAAGGTAAGGATCAAAACAAAACTCGTTTGTTTTGTGCCCTTTTTATTTGTTGTTGGATTTTCGCAGCAGCCCATTACATCATTGATCTTGTAATGTATTTTAGTCTCTTAATCTACAGAGTTTAGATGATAACTCCTCTTCTTAAATTAGAATATAAGTTTCCGATCCAAATAGTTTTTTAGCATAGATTTCTTGGAAATAATATTTTTTTTGAACACATCAATTTTGTTCTATATATATACTTTTCTCTGGTTCTAGTGCAAGTTGTATTAGTTTGCAAGTTGACATTCACTCATTGGACAATAATTGACATTCTCATAGGATCTTGGTATGTTTGAATTGGGAACTAGTATCTTGTCTTAAAATAAGAGACATGAGGTTCAAATCCTGCCTAACCAAAAAAAAATTGGTGTCTTAGCCTGATGATAAAGAGCAATTATCATAGAGTAGATGCTACAAGTAAGTTATATCCTATGTCTAAAAAGGTAGTACCTTTCCTCAATTAATGCTGCACTAATTTTTTTTTTTCTTTAAATTGCATGTGCACATGATTTTATCTTCCTGGGCTGTTAAGATTTTTGGTAGCCCAAGAATGATTTTCTTGGAAGGGGTTGATACTTTCTGAACTGTAATGAAAAGGTGGTTATAGAAACAAACACAATTTCTTAATAAGGAAATTCACTAGTTCATCAAATTAGGTTGTTTTGTGAAAATGCAATTATGTATGCATAGTTTAAAGTAATAGAGTTTAACCTAAAACAAGAACTGGGGAGAGAGAGAGAGATTTGCTTGATAACCACCTTGATAAAAATTCTGATTTTGATTATGATAACCACCTCTATAAGATCTTCCTCCTCTGCCTTAATTATTGGCTGATCTACCTCTTCCTCTATTTTCTTGGAACTGACCATTAAAGGTTGGAGGAGACGAATTCGGACTAGGTCCTTGACCAATCATAGCCATATGAACTAGGTCTTTGATTAGCTCAGAGGCATGCTTTAGTGATTTTTCTTTAGAGATGAGAAGAACATGAACTTGTTCATATCCTATAGGATCATCCCTGGTTCTTAGAGCAGAACTGAAGGAATAGTACCCTTGTGGCAGTCCATCAAGAACAATGTGTAGAAGCTCTTCATCTTCAATATGAACTCCTACTACCACCAATTTGTCTCTGCAATCTTTGATTTTGGCCAAGTACACATCAATATAATCATTGTTCTTCCTAATGCTATTTAATCATTTAGTTCTCTCTTCAAACCAAGAATGTTAGATCTAAACATAGAAGTATAGCGCCTTTCCAAAGTATCCCATACACCTTTAGCTATAGTTTTCCCAACTACAAGAGCAAGAGCTGAGTGAGACAACGTAGCACTGATCATTGACATTAAAGCTTGATCTTTTTATGCACCATTTGAAAATTTTTTCTGGGCATGGATAAGAACCATCAACAATATCAAGAAATGAGTAAGCACTTAGTAAAGGTAATCTGAAACTTCCACTTAGAGTAGAGGTAATCTAAAATTGTCTTTCATTTTAATTATTGTTGTGAAATTATTTGGCTTGCTTGTTTCTGTTAGTTTTGTGCTTAGGACTTGAAAGTTTGATTTAATAAAGAACGTAACTTTCACTTCATTTGTGTGTTTTGTGTTGATTTTGTTCCTCACTAGTTTCTTAAGTTCCTTTTGGAGTTATGATGTTTGTCCACTAAATGTAAAATGTTCACGACCCCTGCTGGCAAAGTAAATACTCTTTGTTTATAGTTGACAAGTTATTACTTGATGCATTCTACAAATATTTGTTGATTTTATGTGGTTCCCTTTCTAATGTAAGTTACAGGCTTTAGTGCTGTTATATAATTTGGAGGCAAGTAGGGTAGACTGACAGGTATGTAAAGGGCAGTTGGCACACTCGAAAAACCCAATGATAAGGGAATTGATGGGAAAGGAAAGGTACAAGACGTGCAAGGGTGGAGGAAGGAAGTTTCTTGATGAAGACACCTCTCACCTCCGCATTCAATACTATGTACCAATCTAACCAGGTGCATTAATGAGAAAATGACTCTTGAATAGTGACTTCACAGCTCACAACTCTTTCTACCGCCTTCAGAAGGATCTTGATGGGACAAACATCCAAAGAGTTTCCTTGAAACGTACAGATGAAGGGTTGAGATGCAAATACATGGATTATATAAGGAAAGGAACCCCCTAGAAAGAGGGGATGAATGTTTTCCAAGAAAAAAGAAAGCAAGTGTGAGAACAAAGAATTACCCTATAAAGTAATATCAACCTTACTTATCAATACAAGATCTATCCTTAGACCTGCCTGAGGAAGAGTTTACACTAAATGGTTGGTCTATTCATTCCTATTTGTTACTTAGGTTCTATTAGTCTTAGATTTGTGATTATCTCAGCATTGCACCTGACTTAGAAGTCCACTATTTAAAAGTCATTGTTTGGGCTTGGTTTGAAGATCTAGGCATCACTATTCTAAGTGGGCCTAGGCTATTCTTTTTGAGCTCTTACTATATATATATATATATATATAGTTTAGGTGTGGCATCCTAAGTGGCATAGTATATATATGTGTGTGTGTGTGTGTATTAATTATTTTGATTCTTAATCGCAATAGTTTTAAAATGAGGAAAATACTAGAGTTACAAATTTTTCTTATGAATTGCTATTGTGATGAGCAATTATTAGTAAGTAAAAAAGTGATGTAAGTGGTGTGTCAATTGCAGACTAAAAAGAATTTACTACATTAGAAGTTTTGATAAATTGTTGTAGAAAGGTTTGTGGCTATAGCATTGCTTTTAACAAAATCAGTAATATTTTTAAGGGAAGCAAAATGTAATTTTATGGAACTAAGTTCTAAAATTGGTACCCATGTATATAATAATATTTTTTTATAAAAATAATTGGGTGGGGGGTGGGGGGCATTGCCCCTTAACATCTAGGTCTCTCTCTGTCACTAGTTGATACTGTGTAATGTGATGATTGAACCTTTAAATATGAGTAAAAAATAAGGTTATCACCGAATGTGATAATAATACAATCAGATATGATGTTGGTATTGCATGATATTAATATGGAATCGTCAAATGTGAGTAAAAAAATAAAGGTGCCACCAAATATAATAAAAGTATTGTTAGGTGTGATGGTACTATTTGATGTGAAAATAGAACCATTAAATGTGAGAAAAAAAATTAGAGAACCATTGAATGTGACAAAGTATGGTCACATGTGATGTTGGTATTTCATAATGTAATGATGAAACTGTCAAATGTGAAAAACAAAATAATGGTCTTACTGAATGTGACAAAAGTACGGTTAGATGTGATATTTTAGTCATTTCTAAGGTTTTTAGGGTCATTGTAGTCATTTTATAAGTCCTAAGGGTATTTTGGTTATTTTTTTAGATTTCTTGGTTATTTTCGATCATTTTTCTATGTTGTGGGGTAATTTATCATTTTTTAGATTTTAGGGTCATTCGGTCATTTTTTTTTTAGGTTCTAAAGGTATTCTGGTAATTGTTGAGGGTTTCAGAAGTATTTTGGTCTTTTTAAAGTTTTATAAGATATTTTGGTCATTTTAGAGGTTTCAAGAGTATTTCGAAATTTTTTAAGGTCTCAGTGTCATTTCAGTTATTTTTTTTTGGACTCTATGGGTAATTTAATCATTTTTTAGATTTAAGGTGCACTACAGTCGTTTTTTAGGTTCTCAGGGCATTACAGTCACTTTTTGGTAAATGATATGTTGGTATTGTTGAGTGTGACAAAGGAACTATTAAATGTGAGAAAAAAATAAGGGGACTACCAAATATGACAAAAGAAAAGTTACATGTGATGTTGAAATTGCACAATGTGAAAAAAAAAAAAAAAAACTGCCGAATGTGACAAAAGTACATTTACATGTGATGTTTTTACTGCACAATATGAGGATGAAACTGTCAAATGTGAGAAAAATAGGTTAACACCAAATGTGACAAAAGTACTATAAAATATGATGTTAGAACTGTACAATGAGAGAATGAAACCGTTAAATGTAAGAAAAAAATATGAGAACTACCAAATGTGACAAATGAACTGTCACAAGTGATGTTGGAACTGCATAATGTGAGGATGAAACCGTCAAATGTGAGAAAAATTAAGGGAATCACAAAATGTGACAAAAGAATAGTCAAATGTAATGATGAAACTGCACAATGTAAGGATGAAATCGTCAAATCTGAGAGAAAAAAAAGGGAACCATCAAATGTGACAAAAAAAATTGTCAAATGTAATGATGAAACTGCACAATGTAAGGATGGAACTGTCAAATTTGAGAAAAAAAAAAAAAAAGAAAACCACCAAATGTGACAAAAGAATTGTCACGTGCGATGTTGGAACTGCACAATGTGATAATGAAACTATCAAATGTGAGAAAAAAAAAAGGGAACTGCTAAATGTGACAAAAGAACTATCATATGTGATGTTGGAACTGCACAATGTGAGGATAAAATTGTTAAATGTGAGAGGAAAAAAAAAAAAAAAGAAACCACCAAATGTGACAAAAGTATTATCAAAAGTGATGTTGGAACTCCACAATGTGAGGATGGAATCGTCAAATGTGAGAAAAAAAAAAAAAAAACCACCAAATGTGACAAAAGAACTGTCACATGTGATGTTGGAACTGCACTATATGAGGATGAAACTATTAAATGTGAGAATAAAATAAGGGAACCACCAAATGTGACAAAAGAACTATCACATGTGATGTTGGAACTATATAATGTGAAGATGAAATCATCAAATGTGAGAATTTGGTAACTTGGTATAGCAAGTTGCCTATTAGTGGGTATCGTACCCTCCTTTTTTGGAGGTACGGTAGAATTACCCTTGACATTGAATAGAAAAATCACATAATTGTATGATGTTACAGTTTTTAGATTTTTTATGGCCAAGCAATTTATAATTTGTTTGTGTTCCTTATTAGGTAAGTGAATCTTTTACAATCTGGCTATACATATATATATATATATATATTTTTTTTTTTTTTTAACTGGAGACTAAAATCTCTCTTATTTTAGTGACCAAAGATTTTTGGGTTTTTTATTTTTATTTTTATTTTATTTTTATTATATATATATATATATATAATTGTATGGTCCATAAATCAAATATTGGCCCAAGTCTAAGGTCCATGTAAGACAGGCCCACCTAAGTCATACCGAACAAGTGATGGAGGGTCTGAGCACGGTATGGTGTAAACTTACCCAAGGCATCACTGAGAACGTCACATAATACCTTGGGGATATCTGCTTGCTGAGCATAAAATTGGAGGTTGGCACAAGTTTCAATAGGGTCAATTCAAAAATATGCGGTGGATCCCATTCGATTAGGAATATAGGTTAGAATGGGATCCACCTTTTTGGGAAAAACCACCACGTATGATGGCAAATCCACTAAGGAAAGGCTATAAAAATGGGAAGAAATGGTGTGAGAAGGGGTTGGCAAATTTGGGAAAAAGAGAGAGAGATACATGCAAGGCAGAGAGAGAGAAATAGTGAAGAGAAGGAAGCTCGGTACGTAGCCCTGAGATTCCACGGGAAATACACAGAGGGGGATAAGGTTCAAGTTGGGTCACAAACTCCTTCATTTGGACTATTAGGTTAACCCTAAAAAGGGTTTTACCCATAGTAGGAAACTCTTTACCCACTCTAAACAAATAAATTAGGAGCTCAACTTCAAAGGCCATCTAGTACTTTGGGTTGGGCCGCCACAATAACCATTAGAAAAGTTTCAAAAAATAAATAAGAAATGTTATTGATGTGCATGAAATATATATGATAAAGTACTCACATATCTACATATTTAGCTTTACTTTTATGTTATTTTGTGACTGATTATGTAATATCTTTGTGTTGCAGGTAACAAAGGGCTTTACATGCAAAGTGGGGCTAGGCCAATTGAATCAAGCCAAATTACATCCAGCCAGGCATGAATATTAAATTTAAGTCCAATTGGAGTAAGGAATCAAAGGAAATTTGCACCAAATTCAAGTCCAATTCGGATTAGGATTCCAGCCTGCACATCAGTTAGTATTTTTGGCATAACTTTCGGCTCAGATGTCCAATTGAGATGATTCAAGTTGGGTTGGAAAGTTAACTTAAAGGGCTATAACTTTGTAGTTTACCAGGAGCCCGAATTCTGACGATAAATGGGCCAAAATAGTCGGTTAAGTGAAGCCTAAAATTCTGGGATTTTCTCCAAACGGGAATTCAACTTGTAATAGGATTCCTTGACCTATTTAAAGGCTTTTTAGGGCAAAATTCAGGGAGAGAGGCTAGTGCTAGGGCTGAGATACAAAACAGAAAATTGGAGGAAGAGGCAGTGCCGCATGTGGCTTCTCTGTAGCTTTTCTCCATGATAGCACTGTGACTATTTCTTTCTCTATTTTATTTGTCTAGTTTAATGTTTAGTATTTTATTCTTTTGTTTTATTTCAATTACCATGAGTAGCTAAATTTATAATTAGGGTTGAGGATGAAACCTTGTTAAGGATTATCATTAATATTTTATGTGATTTGATTTTTCCCACAATAGTTGTTCTTTAATGATTTAAATTGTTCTTGCTTCATATCAATTGACTAAGATGGGATTCTAGATATGAGTTCAATCATGTTTTTCTCATGATTTAGGATTTGTCTTAATTAATTGAATGCTTGGTTTATTAATTCTTGATTATAAAATTGGATATCGTTTGTGATTTGTTTGTCAATGGATACAAGTTATGATTTGATTTTTAGAATTGGATATATCTTGTGATTTGTTTGGCTATGGATACAATTGATGATTTGGTTTTATACTTAAGAAGCGAAGAAGAACATGCTTTTGATTTTGAAAATAAGGATTTTAATGAGGATATTTTCCATGATAGCAAGATTGATTTCTAGATTATCATGTAGTGAGTTGGGAAAAATTAATGATCATAAATATATGATGGTATGACTTACAAGGCGGATTTCAAAACCTTAATTCTTTTCCCTTGATTGTTTACATCTTTTTATTGCTTTATATCTTTTGCTTAGTTTAACTATTTGCTTAATTTTATTATTTGCTTAGTTTAATTACTTTCAAAACAACCAATTTTTATTAAACTAGATTAGGATTAATTTGGTTAAGATTTAATTAATTTTCCTACGTTCATTCAAGTCCCTGTGGGTTCGACCTCGTTCTTGTCAAACTATACTTTGGTACGGTTCGTACACTTGCGAGTATTTTAAAATTTCACAACAAGTTTTTGGCGCCGTTGCCGGGGACTTGGTTAGGAAAATAAATTAGGTCTTAATTGAATTTTTCCTTCTACTAGTTGTAGTTAATTTTATTTTTTTTAAAATTAAAATTTTTTTTCTTTGTGCTTGGTGTATGAGAACTTGGGTACGTGATAAAGAAAATCGTCTTGTTAGTTTTGATTATTCATCCACAATGGGAGAAACAGGAGATGATTAAAAAACTCTTAAGGAGTTGTTCTCACCCATAACCACCAACCCTCCATCTTGCATAGTATTGCCTGCAACCACTGCTGCACATTTTGAGTTGAAACCACAGATAATCCACCTTCTTTCTACTTTTCATGGATTGGATAGAGAAGACCCTTATATGCATGTAAAAGATTTTCTTGAGATTTGTGCTACTTGTAAGTTCCAGAATTTCACTGATGACTCTGTTCGCTTGCGTTTATTCCCTTTTTCCTTGAAGGATAAGGCAAAAGCATGGCTTAATTCTTTGTCACCTGGATCTATCACTTCATGGGAACTATTGGTTACAAAATTCCTCTCTAAATTTTTCCCAATGGCCAAGACCAATGCTTTGAGGAGAGAAATTGCAGATTTTTATCAGGATGAACAAGAGAAATTTTATGAGAGTTGGGAGAGATTTAAGGACTTGATCTTAAAGTGTCCTCATCATGGTTTTGAAACATGGAGACTAGTACAATATTTTTATAATGGTTTGACTCAGACAAATCGTAACATGATTGAGTCCATGAATGGTGGTGGATTTTTGAGTCTTGTAGATGATGAGGCATACAAATTTCTTGAGAATTTTTCTGAAAGTTCTCAACAATGGGATTTTTCCAATCGTAAAGAGAGATCCACCCCTGCAATTAAGAAAAGAGGATTGTATGAAGTCAGTGAAGATTTAGACATAAAAGCTAGGTTGGACAATCTCACTCGTAAGGTTGAGGCTTTAGCTTTAGGTAGAGGGATGAATTATGTCAATCAAGTTCAAAGTGAAACATGCTCTATTTGTGCAAGTCCTATGCATACAACACAAATGTGTCCTTCCGCAATTGGGTATCCTGATTTTTATACTGAGCAAGCAAATGCACTGAATAATTATGGAAAACCATTTGCTAGTCCATTTTCAGAGACATACAATCCAAATTGGAGGAACCATCCTAATTTCTCATAGAGGCAAAATTAGCCTCCTACAAATGTAGGTGGACAACAAGTGCATCAACAAAGTCAATTTCGTCCACCTAGTCAAACATATCCTCCCATTCCTCAATCAACACCTCAGTTTGTAGCACCACCAAGACAACAACCATCTTTGGAGGAGTCTCTCAAAACTTTCATGCAATCAACTAGCCAAGCCATTCAAGAGATGAAAAGTTCCACCCATTTGAATACTCAAGCTATTTCAAAGTTGGAAAATCAAGTTGGCCAGTTAGCAACCCAAGTTGGAGAGAGGGAAAAAGGAAAGTTTCCTAGTCAACCCATACCTAACCCAAAAGGACAGTATGCCATCAATGGTTCTTCTAGTTCCACCCATGGACAAGAACATGTTCAATCTATTACTACCCTTAGGTCTGGTAAACAAGTTGATAATCAAGTGAAAATGCCAGAAGTGGAAGATGATGAAAATTTTGTGTTAAAGGAAAAAGGAACTCATAGTTCACATGATGATCATGGAGAAAAGGAGAACAACCCACCCGCCACTCCGATTCAAGATCTTAGTTCCCCCCTTGATAAGAGATTTGTTCCTAAAACTCCATTTCCTCAAAGGTTAATCAATCCTCAAAAAAGTGCACAATTTGGAGACATTTTAGAGGTTTTTAAGCAAGTGCAAATAAACATTCCATTTCTTGATGCAATTCAGCAAGTTCCTGCTTATGCCAAGTTTCTAAAAGATCTTGTGACAATGAAGAGAAAGACAAATGTCCCTAAAAAGGCATTTTTGACAGAGCAAGTCAGTTCAATCATTCAGAATAAATATCCAGTGAAATGTAAGGACCCTGGATCCCCTACAATTTCATGCAAGATTGGGGATCGTCTCATTGAGCGAGCTTTGCTAGATTTGGGGGCAAGTGTGAACCTAATGCCATATTCAGTTTATTTACAGCTAGGTTTGGGGGAGTTGAAACCCACAACCATGACACTTCAATTAGCTGATAGGTCTGTGAAAATCCCTAGAGGTATTGTTGAGGATGTGCTGATTAAGGTGGATGCATTCTACTTTCCTGTTGATTTTGTTGTGTTAGACACTGAGCCTGCTCTGAATGCCAGTACACAAATCCATGTCATTTTGGGTCGCCCTTTCTTAGCCACATCCAATGCTTTGATCAATTGTCGGAGTGGTGTGATGAAGATTTCTTTTGGGAATATGACTGTTGAGCTTAATATCTTTGACATAAGTAAGCAAGACCTAGGCAATGAGGATATATGTGAGGTTAACATGATTGGGAGCCTAGTCAATGACACTTTCCTACAACCAAGTTGTAAGGATCCCCTAAAGGATTGTTTAACCCATTTTGATTGCAATTTGGATACTGAAAAATCAATTAACAAGGTCAATGCATTGTTGGATTCTGTTCCTCTCTTAAGTATTGATAGTTGGCAGCCAAAAGTGGTCCATTTTCCACTTTCTTCATCCCCATTCCTATCTATTGTAGAACCACCACAGTTGAATGACTTTTGGGAACACCAATTGATAAGTATACTTCAAGAGCATAGGGAAGCAATAGGTTGGAAAATTGTTGATATTAAGGGTATTAGTGCTTCTGTGGTTGTGCAAAGAATTCACTTGGAAGACACTGCAAAAGCTTCTCAACATGTTTTTGACCCAGGTAAGTTACAATATCATTGGACTAATCCATTCATAATATGCCTTATTTATCTCCATGGTGTTGTTAAGGTTTGGATGGTCCTGTTTATCAGGATTGATCTCCAGTTGTGTTAAATCTTTTTGCAAAAAAAAAAAAAAAAATGTTTTTCTTGTTTATTTTATGCTTTTAGATTAATATTTGTTTTATTTTCTTGTTTAGTTTTATTTTCTTTTGTTCTAGTTGATATTTGATAGAAATTAAAATTTATAACAATCAGCTTGATCAAGGTACGTCTCCTCCTTCTCCTTACCTTACTTGTTTCTTCTTAGTTCTCATGTTGTATATTACTATTTTGCTCTCTTTTCATTCAAGACAAATTTTTGAGAGTATCATTTTTAACATTGAGGACAATGTTTGGTTTAGGTTTGGGGGGGATGTATATAGATTTCTAATTTTTTGTCTTGTTTTTCTTTGTTGTGTAAAAAAAAAAAAAAAAAAAAAAATCTTTTGCCTAACTTGAGGTTTATGTTTTGAGTTCATTAAACTACTCTTGCTTAAAGAATTTCATTGCTTTCATGCTCAATTCATTGCACATGCACGTAGCCACTCAGACATAACTTGTTGTTGAAGGATAAAAATGATTAGAAAATCTTGATGATAACAATGTGGAGACTGTAACCCCTGTGAGTTTTGAGCCAATCATTATTTTTTTTGAGGGTTATTTATTGTTTCTAATCTTAATGTTCATTTGGAAGTGCGCAATATATTTCCCTTGTTGTAGTCTCATTATTCTTTCTTTTGGCCAAGAAAAAAATATGATTTTAAGCCACACTTGAATCTTTTGAAGTCATTGATGTTGAATGAATTATACTAGTCTTTGAGAGATGAGATTAAGCCATTTTTGTCTACTTTGAGCCATATATGTGTATTTTTTTTTTTTTTTGATACATTATCGTTAGTCACCCCGTTGAGCCTTTTAATTAGCCTTTCTTTCTTAAAACCCTTATCCATAGTGTTTCAAGATGGAATTTGATAAGTTTGTTTCAAAGTGGTGGTTTGTGCGAGAATTCAAAGAAGAAAGAAAAAAAGAATTGAATTGAAAAAAAAAAGAAAAAAAAGAAAAAGAAAAAGAAAAGTGTCAAAAAGAAGAAAATAAAAAGGATTCTCATCAAATTTTGAGAAGTGAAATGGAAGGAAGGAGTACTGCTTTAAAGAAAAAGAGGTGAAAAAAAAAATGTTGAGTGGAAATTCCAAAAGGAGTTGACATTCCGACAAATCTTGAAAACACTTCTTATTATTTATCTTCACCCATATTTATTTCATTCTCTTTACTTTTACCCTACATTACGTCCTAATAAAGTCCTTATTTGATCTTGAAGATTGTGTAGTTCGGATATTGATATGACTGAGAAGAAAAAGGTGTGGTATAAATATTTTTGGCATCCTTTCATGAGACTACTTGTTCTTTCTTGATTAAGCGTCTTTCATGTGATTTATATGTGAGATGTTGATTTTGCTTACATTATTCCGCTCACATATATTGTTGAGTGTTACACCCCATTTCAGAGTGATTTCATTTGTTGAGTGATAACACCGGAAATATTTGAGTTGAAGCATACTTTCAAATAGAGATTCGAGTCAAATTTATTCTAAAACTAAGAGTATGTTTGGGTTGGCTACCACTTTTCACTCACATTGAGTTTTGATGGCATGAGAAATTTCTTTAGCATTTGAAGTGTTTTTGAACTTGAACTAATCCTCTTTGCAGAAGGCAATTGAAAAAAAAAAAAAAAAGTTTGTTTGATTCTCTTTGTTTTGTTTTTACTTTTTTAGTATTCTTTCTCAGAATTTTGTGGGTATATTCCCTGCAAACCCTCACGAGACTACAACTCGTCCACTAGTGTAAGCTAGGGGTTTAAAGGCTTGTTGCATACGCTAAATGCAATCGAAAATTCCAGCGAAAGTGGATTAGTTAGGATTTCCTTTTTCTTTGTTTTTAATTTCTTTGTTTTGTTTTACTCTTTATCTGTTTTGCTCGAGGACTAGCAAAATGTAGGTTTGGGGGTATTTGATGTGCATGAAATATATATGATAAAGTACTCACATATCTACATATTTAGCTTTACTTTTATGTTATTTTGTGACTGATTATGTAATATCTTTGTGTTGCAGGTAACAAAGGGCTTTACATGCAAAGTGGGGCTAGGCCAATTGAATCAAGCCAAATTACATCCAGCCAGGCATGAATATTAAATTTAAGTCCAATTGGAGTAAGGAATCAAAGGAAATTTGCACCAAATTCAAGTCCAATTCGGATTAGGATTCCAGCCTGCACATCAGTTAGTATTTTTGGCATAACTTTCGGCTCAGATGTCCAATTGAGATGATTCAAGTTGGGTTGGAAAGTTAACTTAAAGGGCTACAACTTTGTAGTTTACCAGGAGCCCGAATTCTGACGATAAATGGGCCAAAATAGTCGGTTAAGTGAAGCCTAAAATTCTGGGATTTTCTCCAAACGGGAATTCAACTTGTAATAGGATTCCTTGACCTATTTAAAGGCTTTTTAGGGCAAAATTCAGGGAGAGAGGCTAGTGCTAGGGCTGAGATGCAAAACAGAAAATTGGAGGAAGAGGCAGTGCCGCATGTGGCTTCTCTGTAGCTTTTCTCCATGATAGCACTGTGACTATTTCTTTCTCTATTTTATTTGTCTAGTTTAATGTTTAGTATTTTATTCTTTTGTTTTATTTCAATTACCATGAGTAGCTAAATTTATAATTAGGGTTGAGGATGAAACCTTGTTAAGGATTATCATTAATATTTATGTGATTTGATTTTTCCCACAATAGTTGTTCTTTAATGATTTAAATTGTTCTTACTTCATATCAATTGACTAAGATGGGATTCTAGATATGAGTTCAATCATGTTTTTCTCATGATTTAGGATTTGTCTTAATTAATTGAATGCTTGGTTTATTAATTCTTGATTATAAAATTGGATATCGTTTGTGATTTGTTTGTCAATGGATACAAGTTATGATTTGATTTTTAGAATTGGATATATCTTGTGATTTGTTTGGCTATGGATACAATTGATGATTTGGTTTTATACTTAAGAAGCGAAGAAGAACATGCTTTTGATTTTGAAAATAAGGATTTTAATGAGGATATTTTCCATGATAGCAAGATTGATTTCTAGATTATCATGTAGTGAGTTGGGAAAAATTAATGATCATAAATATATGATGGTATGACTTACAAGGCGGATTTCAAAACCTTAATTCTTTTCCCTTGATTGTTTACATCTTTTTATTGCTTTATATCTTTTGCTTAGTTTAACTATTTGCTTAATTTTATTATTTGCTTAGTTTAATTACTTTCAAAACAACCAATTTTTATTAAACTAGATTAGGATTAATTTGGTTAAGATTTAATTAATTTTCCTACGTTCATTCAAGTCCTTGTGGGTTCGACCTCGTTCTTGTCAAACTATACTTTGGTACGGTTCGTACACTTGCGAGTATTTTAAAATTTCACAACAAGTTTTTGATCTTCACAATACTTTCACAACAAATTCTAAATGACATGTTATTACATACTTTTAATGAATAAAAAGTGTTATGAAAATGTTGTTAATTAATCAATAAAAAGTTTAATTTGATAATTTATAGAAAATTATTTACCCAATTTAAAAGAAAAAAGCAAAACCAAATGCACTTTTGTATAAATTTTCAAGTGGTTTGGATTCCAATTAATTTAATTAGAAAATTAATCCAATTAATTTCAAATCATATATAAACATTTATAAGTTTATTTAGACAATAATTATATGGGCTTTTTTTCCCTTATAATAAGTGGGGGTGGAGGAATTCACATCAAACCCCCCCTTTCTCCAATAGAAAGAACCAGATAACAAAGTACTTGGCAGTGAATGATCATATCAATGTTAGTAGCTAGTTAGTACATGCATTAGCAATGAAGAAGATCTCACAGAATACACCATTTATTTCTTCTAATGTGCCATTTAATGTTTGGTCCAATTTACACCATGCCTTCGCATTATCGCATTCTCACCCACCACCACAAAACTAGAATGACAAAACTAAAAACAAGATTGAGTTCTCGAGGTCCAACAGAATCAATAGCATAAATGCATTGGTGGGACTTGGGGCTTTTCTTGGCGTTTGCCCTCCTTACTTCGCTTTGTAGTAAAAGTAATTTCGTTTTCTTTTTGTCCTCTTTGGTGTAAAGATGAGATGATTCTTGTTTGATGTATTTAACTGTTTATAATGCGATTTAGAATTATGTTTTGGCTTTTCTGTCATCAAGCTTCTGAGTTAGGCTATTTATTTTGTACGCAAACATGATTTTTACTAGAAATCACTAATTTAAAAAAAAAAAAAAAAACAATCTAATGAGGCTGATTTGCAATTAATATAAAGTTGAATGTTTAGATACAGTAGAATTTAAACTTATAGCGTCCACTCCATGATGATTGTTTAAGTTAAGATTTTAATAAGTTTTTGGTATAGTAGGATTTGAACCCTATAAATTTATCAATCGAGCTAACTGAAACCTATTGAATTTTAGCTAGATAAATATTGTTTTAATTGCAATCCAGTGATATCCTTTTTATTAATTATTTTAGCTAAATAAATAAGTGGGCATCTATTAAAGAGGTTTCACGTTTCAAGGGAGTCCCGAATTTTTTTTTTTTTTTTTCATTTTTCTTTTCCGTTCTTTTTTCTTTTTTGGATTTAAGTCTTTAAGGTTACACCAACGTTCGGAAGATAATAAAAATTCTAAAATATTAAATTGAATGTACCTTGACTTATAAAAATGGCTTGACTGGATGATTTAAACTCTTAACTTAACCACCGGTATTGCCAGTGAATAATAGGCAGAATTAACAATCATATACCTACTATTTTTCTCTACCTCCGCATCAAAGAAATTTATTACCAAAAAATAAAAGTTGAGATCACGCTGTTAAGAAAGTGAGCTGACTAAGTTGAAGAAGCTAAACTTAGAAAATAGGGGAATGTGAAGAACATGTGTTTCCAATGCATAATTTCAGTTGTTTTGTGTGCTTATATGTACTGTCGTGTGTAATAGATTTTACCCTAAAAACAAACTCATGAAAGCTACGCGTGCACTATTGAGTTCTTCACGTGTACACCATCCAAAGTAACGTGGCAACTCAACCCCATGCAAAACACCCCTGCCCTACACGTTTCAACCTCATAAGCACACAAGACCCTGCAAACAAATTCAAACCTCACATATAATTAACTGCACAAACCGTTTCTTTCTCTCATAAGATCGAAGTTTTAAACACAAAAGCCAATAGGGGTATCACAGTCTTACAAAACAAAAGGCAATTGAATTTGATTTTGATCCCCATGTCTCTCAATTTCCCAATCACAACACCCCTATGGGAAGTCCTTGCTCTTGTTGCTCACTACCTGGACCCAAAAACACTAGCCATAGCCTCATGTGTGTGCAAGTCTTGGTTCATTTCCATGTCCTCAGACCACCTTTGGAAGCCAATTTGCAACACCCATTTCCCTAACCTCCACTTCACTGACTTGGGTGAACAAGTTCATCATGTTCCATACCATCGTCTCTATGCAGTTGGTCACGCTGCGGCCAAGCGCCGAGTCCAAACCCCATGTAAGCCTAAACTTTCCCTTAACGATCTTGTATTCTCTATCAACATCCGTACAAAAAGCTCCAGCATTGTCACAATTGCAAAACCGGGTGAAGAACTCATCTTTGATCCAAATGGGGTGTTCAAATTCGATGTTGACAATGTGAACTACGAGTGTTCCTCTATGGCTGCGGTCTTGCAGGATGTGAAAATTACATGGAATGTGGTTTTGAGTGGGTGGAAAGGGGTGTTTACTATGATGAATTGTGAAGGGAAAGTGAGCTTCTCTCCGGGGGCCGAGGGGTGGTTTTCAGAGGAGTTACCGTCTCCGGGTTGTTGCTCTGGTACGGTGGCGAGTGGTGTTGTGGCTGATTTGAAGTTGGGGTTTTGTAGTAGGAGAGAGAGAGGTGTTGGGAAGGTTAAGGTGGACAAAGTGAGTGTTGGGATTTTGAGTATTGTGAATTGGAGGTATGTGAGTGTTGATGATGGTCTAAGGTACTTGCAGCATTTTCTTGTTCCTTGTGATGACTAATTGTACGGGTAATTTCACTACTTTTTAAAATTTATTAAGTAAAGTTCCAAATGGTAGTAATAATTCTCTCGCAGCCCTTTTTTCACTGCATTTTCTTAATTCACGTACAATTTCATGTTTAACGTTTTTTTTTGGGAGTGGCTTAAAAAGGCTATTACAAGGTTCTCCCTTTTACCAAAAAAAAAAAAAAGTTGTGGATTTTATATATGATGAAAAAAATAATAATTTGAAACCTTCCGTTTGGGCTTGTGATTGGTTGAAATACCAAAATATTAAAATCCTCACATCACAAATCTACTTAACTCTTTTGTAAAATCTTTTGCTCGATACAATCAGCGCATTCATTAAAAAATAATAATAATAATAATAATAATCATAAACAAACTAGTAAATTCTGAGAAATAATTTGGGTCAGTTTACTTACATCTCACAAGGCATAGACTAATCCTTAGTTTATTTATTTATTCGAGAATCAATTGTAATCCTTAATTAGTCGATACTTGATAGTATTGATACTTAGTTGATACTTGATGGTACTGATAGTATTCACGGCACAACGAAAGAAAAACTGTCTTTTATAAATCTAAAACTGAAAGCGATTTATCGAAAAAAAAAAAAAAAGGCACTGAAATTCGGAGTGTGTGATTTGATTAGCAGTTTATTTATTTTTGCAACATTAATTTTTTTGAAAAAAAAAAATTGTTTTCCTAATTGGGCTACCCACAAGATCTTAAAAAAAAATAAATAAAAAATAAAACTTTTCGGCTGCCAGGATTTGAACCTGAGATGAATCCATAAGAATTGCCAATGTGCTACAGCAGATTTTATGTTCTAGCTTATCGGTTTTTATTTTATTTTATCTAATGGATTTAAAAAAGCTGAAATACAAATAGAAAATGTTTTTCACTTTATACCCTATATTTTATGTTCTAGTGTATCGGTTTTTATTTATCTTTATTACTATTTAAGGGACTTTCCCTGTTTGGATTTCATATATTTTTTTAGTTTAAAAATGCCCCTACACTCCTATGTGTAAGACACAAAACTAAAGTATAACTCGGTAAAAACGCAACTCTAACCCCCACTAAAATATTACCTAAAAAATAGGTTCACTTTCCTATAAATTTTCAAATTAATTTATTCACTTATAAATTAGATTTTCAAAATAAAAATTATATATATATATATATATATATATAAAATAAAAAATACAATTTTTTTCCTACAAAATATGATCACTAATAAAAAAAAGCCTCATCACACATGTAAAGCGCTTGTGATGAGGCTAGTTTTATCTAATGGATTTAAAAAAGCTGAAATACAAATAGAAATTTATTTTCACTTTATACCCTATATTTTAAGTTGCAACTTTTTATTTTAAACCCTATATTTAGAAATATATAAATAGTGGTAATCTCAAAATAATATACCATTATCAACCAATACTGAAATATTTCGTTCTCTAGCCAAATCAAAACGGTCTTCGGATCAAAATTTATTTCTTTGGTTTAGAGACATTTTCATGTGTGAGTTTTCTTTGGTTCTACGGCAAAGAGTATTGGTTGAAGTTGCAGCCACCATTCATTTCTTAGGACTTTGAGATTACTACAGGGAGAAGTTCAGGTTGAAAGACAATTTTCTTTATGTATGATAAAGTGTCACCCAACGGATATTGCAACCTAGTGGGGGTTTGTTATATATATAAGTATATACAAAATATTGTGTATATATATATATATATATATATACCTATAGACAAAATAGGTTGCAATACGTAAAAGGTTAAAAATTGAGATAATACAGTTGAAGAGACAAATTAAGGGCTTGATTCTTTTCTCAATCGATTGACCCGCTATATCGATCAATCGAGCCAGCTTGATTCATGGCTATATTTCTGGATCAAAACCTATGTAGGTTGATTAAATGACCTTTCTATTTTTTTAACACCTGCCTTGATAGTAGGTTGATCGATCGAGTCATCAAGCAACTAATGGATTGAAGTGTAAATTTCGATTCATCAAGGTTTAAGAATATAGTTGTGTGTGTGTGTACAGAATCTATCATATAATAGTTTTGAAGTGCTTTATATGGATTGAAGTGTAAATTTCGATTGATCGAGGTGTGGGAATATAGTTTTGTGTGTGTGTACAAAATCTATCACATAACAGTTTTGAAGTGCTTTAAATGGCTAGTATGTATTGTGAACGTTAAAATCATTCAAAGTGTTTCTCCAAAGATGCCTTTTGAAGGGCTATAACCCTTTTAGCTATAAATAGTGATCTATATTCATTTATGAACGCTAAAACCATCTAAAGTGTGTCTCTAAAGGTCCAATTTGAAGGGCTATAACCCCATTAGCTATAAATAGTGATTCACGTACATTTATGAATACTTTTTGACAATATCTATAGGATTCTTTTTGGTTTAGTTGTATCATAAGACAAATATGCAGTAGCCTTCTAGCATCTTTTTTGTGGGGGCCAAATATTGTCTAATGACAACAAAGTTACGTGCCTCTAAGCATTTTGTTAACCAATCATTTTATTGTTTCTTCATTGTATTACACAAGTTTATACAATTTCCATAAAGGCCCTGGCAAGTTCATTCTGTACCTCAATCCTATAACTCTGAACACAATATGCATTGATGTGAACCCTTTCAATGCTCTGCTTCAAGGTTCTAGCAATCTTGGAGATAGTACGGCTTGCGAAAAACTCCTGTATTTCTTCAGCCTTCTCTGACGAGGCAAACTGGGGGATAAATAGAACAGAACAAGAAAAAGAAAAAAAAGAAAAAGAGAAAAAGAAAAAAAAAAAGATAAGCAGTAACAAAAACTAACTAAATGCATTTGAATTTAAATTTTATTTATTTTTAATTGAGATACAAAGGACTATACTGATATGTGAGAAACTAACAAGTAACAACAGAAGAGAGGAGCAGGAAGGGAGAGACAAACCGGTGAGACAATTGAATTGATGAAGTGAGTTATTAGATATCCGGAACCCCAGGTTTTTGAAATATGCTCCCAGATATCCTTTATTTCATTCACATTTAAAAGCAGAAAAAAAAAATGCATTAAATAACAAAGAGGTATGCATCAATGATGAATGTATTCATGATGAACACAAGAATAGAATAATAGGGGATTAGTGCCAAAGTAAATCAAAACTAGAAAACTAATCTAGAAAAAGAATTTTTCATTCATGTTATGCATACTAGAAAAAGAATTGTTCCGAGTCTAGACTAGCATCATGTAATTTCTGAGCAAAATAAATTAAAACTTACTTGTGTTAAAACTAGAAATTCTGATATAGATGTGGCATAAAATTTGCGAGATATTAAAAAATCTAAAGCTCCTACAAGCTATTTAGTCAGTCCACCTTAAGCATGTAAATCCTCAGGACCTGTTACCTTCACAACAGACAACTTCACCTTCTCTGGTGCTCCGTTATCTGGTTTTGATCATTCAAATGGGATCCCACAAATACTAGAGCCTTAAATCACAAAAACTTGGACAACACCTTAGGCAAAGGGACCTTAAAGGTTCAATTGCAGCTCTTCCTAGAACTTTGTCTTCTTTGGAGTCGGGGAAAGGTCTACCAGGTGCACCGCAATGCATTTTTTTCTACATGAAAGAAGGCGAGTGCCCTCTACCCTGTACACGCTTAAATTCTTTTGTTTTCCTCAAATCCACATGCAAAATATAATATTGGTTCAATTAATCGTTGTTAAGTTTTATTAATTTTTTTTAGTTTATGTTTTTTTGGTGTTTCAGATTGATCCTATATTACATTTATGATTGTTCTTATAATAAATAAAAAATATAATTACGAAATACATTACTCATTATTAGATTAGTTTAAATTGTAAATTTTTTTTTTAATAAAACTACCATAAAAATAATTATCATGCGTAACGCGCGGGTTCGCGGCTAGTAATTAATAAAAAGGATATCACTGGATTGCAATTAAAACAATATTTATCTAGCTAAAATTCAATAGGTTTCAGTTAGCTCGATTGATAAATTTATAGGGTTCAAATCCTACTATACCAAAAACTTATTGAAATCTTAATTTAAACAATCATCATGGAGTGGACGCTATAAGTTTAAATTCTGCTGTATCTAAACATTCAACTTTATATTAATTGCAAATCAGCCTCATTAGATTGTTTTTTTTTTTTTTTTTTTTTTTAAATTAGTGATTTCTAGTAAAAATCATGTTTGCGTACAAAATCTAAATAGCCTAACTCAGAAGCTTGATGACAAAAAAGCCAAAAAATAATTCTAAATTGCATTATAAATAGTTAAATACATCAAACAAGAATCATCTCATCTTTACACCAAAGAGGACAAAAAGAAAACGAAATTACTTTTACTACAAAGCGAAGTAAAGAGGGCAAACGCCAAGAAAAGCCCCAAGTCCCACCAATGCATTGATGCTATTGATTCTGTTGGATCTAGAGAACTCAATCTTGTTTTTAGTTTTGTCATTTTAGTTTTGTGGTGGTGGGTGAGAATGCGATAATGCGAAGGCATAGTGTAAATTGGACCAAATATTAAATGGCACATTAGAAGAAATAAATGGTGTATTCTGTGAGATCTTCTTCATTGCTAATGCATGTACTAACTAGCTACTAACATTGATATGATCATTCACTGCCAAGTACTTTGTTATCTGGTTCTTTCTATTGGAGAAAGGGGGGGTTTGATGTGAATTCCTCCACCCCCACTTATTATAAGGGAAAAAAAGCCCATATAATTATTGTCTAAATAAACTTATAAATGTTTATATATGATTTGAAATTAATTGGATTAATTTTCTAATTAAATTAATTGGAATCCAAACCACTTGAAAATTTATACAAAAGTGCATTTGGTTTTGCTTTTTTCTTTTAAATTGGGTAAATAATTTTCTATAAATTATCAAATTAAACTTTTTATTGATTAATTAACAACATTTTCATAACACTTTTTATTCATTAAAAGTATGTAATGACATGTCATTTAGAATTTGTTGTGAAAGTATTGTGAATATAACATTTCTTATTTATTTTTTGGAACTTTTCTAATGGTTATTGTGGCGGCCCAGCCCAAAGTACTAGGTGGCCTTTGAAGTTGAGCTCCCAATTTATTTGTTTAGAGTGGGTAAAGAGGCAAAACTAAAGTTTTTTTTTTGAGGTAATTGTTCAAATAATTCAAGCAAAACTAAAATAGAATAACACTGAATCATTGACTCTAAATGTAGCAGAATACACCCCTTTACATTAGAATTCAATAATTGTTCAGCATCTATAGTTTTGAATGTAACTACAAACTTATTTTTTTAATTCTATTTCATTAATTGTTTATATAGATTACAGTCAACTGTGTTTCTTTTGTAAAATAACACTAAACTAATCATAAAGTAATCTCAAAAGCCAATTCTTGTTGGACTTTAAAAAGATAGCACAAATTTTCCTCCTAAATCTTGCCTCTTGAAAGGAATTATATAATGATGAGAAATCTTATTGAACATTCATAAAGGACTTATATTTCTCAATGTCCTACCATTTAAAAGAAAAAAAAAAAAAAACTTCAAATAGAACTTATATTTACAGACACAACTAAAAATTGTTGAACTTGCTTCATTTAAAAGGCATATATATAGAGAGAAATTGATGAGCAGAATATTGTAAATTGCTTCAGGTGGTGTGGCACATGGGAAGTAAAACCAATGGTGTTTTCTTTTGGAATTGGAAATTTGGCAAACAGGAGACCTTTCAGGTAGATTTGTTCTGATTTCTACCCCACAACAACTACATAGTACTGTTACTATGACATGATTGAGACATTATAATGAAAAGTTCAAACAGGTAAAATTAAAAATTATGCATTATTAAGAAATATATATGCAGTATGTATAATTGAAATGAAAGAAATAAAAGTACAAGGATAGCTTTAAGTGAAAAACAAACCATCGAAAACTAACAAACAACTGGAGTTGTTGTTTCAAATTGTTCTAGTATAGGGAAATTCAAAATCCAACTGTCGAACTTGGGTTTTGATGATGGAAAGTTCTAGCGTATAGTGTACTTAATTGTCACTTATGTTGTTGACATAGAATGCCTAAATGCACATTAGGAAAAAATGCAATGACCAATGGCAACTAAAACCAAGAGGCACAAACCATGGAGTGGATATAAACTTATGCAAGAGTAAGTAAATCATTTTGTCAAACGCATGGTGTGCACAAAATTTCAATGTCTAAGATATTATCGATTGTTATTATATATAAAAAGAATTAAAACATAAATACACAACTAATTTGGCACATTGAACAATTCCTACAACGCAACATGTCTAACATTTGTTTGATTCGGCACCTCTTAAAAGCAAGGGAAAGTTTTCATATCACCAAAGCAAACATGGTATAATTTGGAAAATTTTCCAAATCAAAACATACAATGGCAAAATTATATCTCTATCAAATTAGTGGAAGGAAATAAGAACACGGCAAATGTTGCAATATTGGGTTTTTACTTTTTTTTAACAATGCAATATGGTAGCATGATTGTGTGAACATCGAGGGTGGAAGGAAAAAGAAATTGAGCGACCCAAATTGCACAAACAAATTTTCACTTAGAAGGAGAAAAAGATTAAGAAATAAAATCCAAAGCACTACAACTGAAAGGGAAAACAAAAGAAATCATTTTTATTGGTAGTGGTTTCTCTGGTTGACCAGTGGTGGTAGGCTAGTGAAGGCAGACCTCTATTCTTTCTCTTCAAGCGTCGTTGGGTTTCTTCTTGCAAAGGAAAAAGAGCATAATAGAAAAAGGGAAAAATTGAAGAGAAGAAACAATATATAAGAAGGCAGATAGAGTGGTTACATACTGAATCGATGTGGGTTTTTAAAAGTTAAAAGTAAATTTTTGGTGAACATGTGTGAGGATGAGAATGAAATCAAATTTAACCCAAACATCTAAATCGATATCAATCCAACCAAATATAAGTATATAACCAAATCCATAAATTTTAATAATGAAAAAAAAAAAAAAAAAAAAAAAAACTTTGCCGTGGGGTCACAGGAGTCTGATAGTGGTGGGAGATCGGACTTTGGTAGGCATACGAGCAGTGAACTCCCCCTCTCTATCCCCCTTTTTTTTGGGTTGTACCAAAACGGTTCTCCCTCTTGCGAACTCTATCTTTGTCCCTCTCTACCTTTGAATTTCAAGGGTTGGTTTTTTTTTTTTTTTAATAATAAAAAACATCAAACGGTGTTTTAAAGTTGTGAAACAATATAATTTATCTAATAACCCTTTTTCTTCTCTAATGACCCAGATAGCAAGCCAAAAAAAAATCAAAATCAAAACAAAACAAAATATGCAACTGAAATTCATGAAAGCAAAGGAACAAAACCTAGAAACTGAAAATTCCTAATAACAATTTAGCTAGAATTTTATACAAAACCTAGAAATAGAAAATTCCTAGTAACAATTCAGTTTGAATTTGATCTTCTAGGTTGTTTCCTTGATTTCAACAAAATCCCTAAATTGATAGCAAACATAATTGAAGACAATAGGGTAAGAGATTAGTTGAAAATTAGTGAGAAAGAATGGTCTGATGTCGAGAGTTCCTGGGAAAGGCTTTTTTCGTGCTTATGCTGAAGGCCGCTTTATCTTCCTTCCTCCTTATTTCGGGAAAAAAGTAGAATGAAAAACGCCTCTGAATTCTAATCTTAGATTTAGCGGAAACTAAGAGAAAGGAATTTGAGAGACGTCGTCTGCAAAATCTTGTTTTGAAACTTTTTGATTTCTTATGCCCAATCGATGTAGTCTTTACCGTTCTGCCTTTTTCTCTGTTTCTTTCTCTATGTCCCAGGCCTCATCGCCTCTCTCTGTCTCTCTCTATTTCTATCTCTGTGTGCATAGTATTTTAACGACAAAATTTGCCAAACAGTATAATATTGGGAAAATTTTAGGCGGATGGCATGCGTTCAAAGTTTATTAGTTAGTTGGACTATTTTTTGGAAATTAAGTATAGCAAAATCAAGTTTACTATACTTGACTTCATTTTTTATCCATGTCAGAGCTAATTTTTGGTAGGAAGTCAAGTATATTAAACTCGATTTTGGCTAGAAGTCGATTTTGTTGTACTCGATTTCCAAAAAAGAATCCAACTAACTAATAAACTTTGAATGCATGCCATCCGTCTAAAATTTTTTCAGAATTATATTGTTTGGCATATTTTGCCGTATTTTAACTGGTTAATTTTTTTATTTATAGAGAGGCTTTTCAACGGTGTTGTAGCATTATCAAACAATGTAATTTATCACATTTTAACTTAAATGTGGCTGAATTTTAGATGGGCATTTTTTCTGTATGGCAGTACCTCCTTAATTGCAGGAAAAGACTTCTGTTATTATATATAGTATATGATTTTGAATTGAATATTGATTGATTGATGATTTTAAAGCACTGGAAGTGACTATTTTTGGTGTGTGTGATTTTGTTAGCAATTTATTTATTTTTGCAACATAAATTTGTTTAATAAAAGAAAATTTTGACTGAAATCTATAAAAGGAAATTTTGGTGTGTGTGATTTGATTAGCAGTTTATTTATTTTTGCAACATAAATTTGTTTAATAAAAGAAAATTTTGACTGAAATCTATAAAAGGAAATTTTGGTGTGTGTGATTTGATTAGCAGTTTATTTATTTTTGCAACATAAATTTGTTTTTCTTAACTGGGCCACCCACAAGATCGGGAAAAAAAATGTGTGTGATTTGATTATCAGCTTATTTATTTTTGCAACATAAAATTTTTTTCCTAATTGGGCCACCCACAAGATCGAAAAATAAATAAATATAAAAGAATATTACGCTGCCAGGAGTTGAATCTGGATTCTTTAATCCATAAGAATTGCCAATGTGCTCCAGCGGATTTTATGTTATATAGTGCGTCCGGTTTTTATTTTATCCAAAATTCAACCAAGCTTAAATACAAATAAATAAATTTAACTTTTTTTTTTTTGAAAACAATAAATTTAACTTTATACCTTATATTTTAAGTTGTTAACAAATTAAACCCTTAACTTTCTTTAATAAAGATATATTTATAAAATAAATTGGTCCAAAATATGCATATGACATAAATTGTGAGAATTTATATCATAATCAAGAATCATTGAGCATGAGAAGGTATTTTATGAGATATCTCTCTCACAATATGTGTGGCTCACAATTGTTGTGAGAGACATATCTTATAAAACCATTTTATAAAATAATTTTTCCTTAACCATGCATAACATATTAATAGATTTTTTGTAATATTGCAGTACAAAATCACTTTCATCACTTCAAGCCAAAAAATTTCAAAAAAATGATATAGAGTTTTCAATCACATTCAAATTTACAAAATGATCCAAACTTCGATTAAAATTCCCACATAAACTAGATGCCAAATGTCACATATAATTAAGATGTGAGGGAATTTTTCAAATATGAATTCAAAAATCAAACTAATGGAATTTCCAAATCTGAACTTTACAACTAATTGATGAGCTGTACACATCATATTTAAAAATGTTAAAAATACATTTTTAGTCTTTGAGCTTCAGCTCATGAATTAGTTTAGTCCGTAAGGAACTAAAAATGATCTTTTTTTTGGGTCTCTAAAAACTTAAAATGATTATTTTAATTTTTAACAAATTTAAATTGATTTATTTTAGTCAAATGGAATGATAATGTATCAGTTTTAGTTGACCTAAAATTTGTTCATGTACTAAGCTCTAGCAACTAATAGTATATTTAAGTAAAAAAATAATAATAATTGAAAAAATAAACCCAAAACTAAGATTTTTAAAAAAGTATACAAACATGCCCTTTATGTTTTTAATCTATTTGGTATTTACTATAATACCCTTATTCCCGCCCATTTAAATTTTAAAGTACACATTTCCGAATTAAAAAAAAATGCCAAGAAAGACTGTCTTCTTCGTCTTCCTCTCCATTCCAATCCCAATTTCACAACCTAAAAAAATCCCTAACCCTAAAAATCGAATCCTCTTATTAAAGTTATTACCCCCAATTGCTAATTAATTGTTGCTATTGGTTCATGTTCTCTACAATATTATTTTGAGTTTGATACCAATTAAATTACAAAATTCTTGACAAATTAAATATCACACAAGCATCAATGATTACATGTTTGTGAATAGAAAGATGAAAAAAAAAATCACCAGAGAATGGTACCTCTTGAATCTGTGGGTTGTTACTCACTTGTGATTGGTTGAAACCTTCCTTTTGGGCTTGTGATTGGTTTAAAAAACTCACATCACAAATCTACTTAAATTTTTTGTAAAATCTTTTGCCCGTTGCAATCAGAACATTTATTAAAATGAAAATCTAGTAAATTTTGAGAAATAATTTGTGTCAATTTACTTTCATCATACAAGGCAAGGACAAGAATTTTAATCCTTAGTTTATTTATTTATTTGAGAATCTATTGTAATCCATATTATTTTTTTGGTAGGAATTGTAATCCTTAGTTGATACTTGATAGTATTCACGGCATAACGAAAGAAAAATTATCTTTTATATATATATATTTTTTTTTGACTGAAATCTTTTATATATCTGAAAGCATTTTTTTTTTTTTAACAAATCTGAAAGCATTGAAAGTGACTATTTTCGGTGTGTTTGATTTGATTAGCCGTTTATTCATTTTTGCAACATAATTTTTTTTCCTAATTAGGCCACCAACAAGATCGAAAATAATAAATAAAAATAAAATTTTCCTAATTGGGCCACCCACAGGATCGAAAAACATAAATAAATAAACATTTTCCTAATTGGGCCTCCCACAAGACTGAATATATATATATATATATATATATATATATATATATATATATATAAATATAAAAAGTTTCCGCTGCCAGGAGTTGAACCTGGATTCTTTAACCAATAGAATTGCCAATGTGCTACAGCGGATTTTATATTCTATAATGCATCGGTTTGCATTTTATCTAATAGATTCCAACAAGCTTAAGTACAATAGATAAATTTCACTTTATGCCATATATATTAAGTTGTTAACAGATTAAACCCTTAACTTTTTTAAATAAGGATATATTTATAAAATAAATCTGTCCAAAATATGCATATTACAATCAAGGATCATTGGCCACAAGAAGGTATTTTATGAGACGGTTTGTAAGATACACAACGTGAGACTCACAAATGTGGCAAAATTTTCCAAACAGTATAATTCCAGAAAAATTTTAGGTGGATAGCATGTGTTCAAAGTTATTAGTTAGTTGGACTTTTTTTGGAAGTCGATTTTCAGAAACTCGACTTCTAGTCAAAATCAATTATAGTAAACTCATCTTCCAGCATATAAATAAGTTTGACGTGGATTAAAAAAAAGGAAAAATGCCGCATAGAAGTTGAGTTCACTATACTCAGCTTCAAGTTTAGGTTAAAAAAAATTTCTTGGGGTAAAAAGGGGAATCCAAGTTTAATAAAATTGATTTTGAGATTCCATCATCCTATGCCGTTTCCTTCTCTTCGATAACCTTCTCTCTCTCTCTCCGGTGTCCCTCTCCGTCCATCATCTTCCTGTGTGGTGAGGAATCCAACTCAACTAGCAGGTTCGTTCTCTCTCTCTCTCTCTCTCTCTCTCTCTCTCATGTGATTTCTTTCTCTTTATTTATTGGCTGAAATGAAATGAGTTTTGATTTGCTTTTTAGTTTTAGTGATTTGGAGATTTGGGTTTCATTTGATTCGGGTTTAGTTTTTATTTGTTTTCGTGTTTTTGTTTCGAGCATTGCTCCTGTTGCTGAAGCTAGTAGGTAATTGCTCTCAGTCTCAGATATCTAATTTTTGAAAAATTTGATTCATTTAAGAGAAAATTGCAGATATCTAATATGAGAGAGAGAGTCAACTATGGTATCATCAGTAGTTAAAGCTATAATTTTTTTACTTTATAAAAAAAAAAAATTATTTAAAAAAAAAATCAGATCTATTTACATGTTATGCTAGTATTAGCCCAAACTTTGATGGTGGTATGAGTGGTCTTTTAATTTTGAGTTTAAAAACTCACTTGAAAAAAGTTGACTTAGAACACGATATCTATATATATATATATATATATATATATATATATATAAAAACTATTATATTGCCATTTATTAAGTAGGTATAATGATTATGTTATGTTGCCTATGGATCTCATTTGAATGTAGACTTCATGAATATAAACTTTAATTCTTAAGGTGGCCATTTACATGGCCTTACGTTTTCGATGAGGATATTAAATCCTAAGTCTAGAATATCCTGGCTAGTATTCAACCAAAAAAAAAAAAAGAATATCCTGGCTACTGCCTCTCTAATAGTAATATGAGAAGAAACCCGCTTTAGCCTAAGAATGACTACATCAATGGCTGAGAAAGAACCATTTTCTTCTAAATTATTTGATTTTAACAATATTCTAGATTGGTCAGCTAACTGCTCTGTCAACATATAGTAAGACAGCCCTCAATGTTATCATGATCTCTTATTTTCTCCCTCATAAATTGATTACATCACACCAACCAAAGGTTTTTGATCTCAACTGCATAAAACAAAATTGTTACAACCAATTTGTAGTAATTAATTGAGGTAATCTGCAATATTACCACCAAATAATAGCTACAGACGAAAGTTTTCTATAAAGTTTTCCAAGCGAACTACATTTGTAGCCTAGGATACCAGTTGGCAAACTGCATTGCAAACTGCATTCCAATCAGCAACTTGCTCCACTGGGGGGCAAAATGCGGTGAATTTGTGAATTTGACCAATTTAAACAATGCAAACCGCAATTGGACCAAAATTCTAAAATTTTCCCCAGTTTCTGGGTATGACGAACAAGAAAGCAAGTGCAAGGATCAAACCTAGGCCAGTTCATTGGAGATGTGAGCTTGTTGGTATTTTACTTCTATTTAATAATTTACGACAAATAATATTTAATTCATTCAAATACGCAAATTATGTAAATAACTTGAACACAAGAATTTATCCAAAAACTTAAAGGAGAAAAATATCTAGTAGATTGCGTGAGAGATGACAAAATGCTTAGGATCTAAATGGCATCTAAGGAGTATAGGCAGTTTATGACATAATTCTACAGACAGGGTGAAGCATACTGTAAATTGCACAAGCTGAAATTGAAACAAAAGCACCAAGCAGCATGTGAATTTGTAAACTACCAAAATCTTCCATAACTGATTTTCAGAAATAAAATCAGCATGTCATAAAATTTGCCAATCAGAAGATAATTGGAAAACTATCAGGTGAAATTATAGTAGTCAGTGCTTTTAAAAACTCCATATCTTAAAAAGGAACTCAGAAATAACTAATTTTTTTGGGGTCAAGTGGGAAATTAGGAAGAAAAATTTTCCATTAACTAAACAATCAATAAACTATTCCCAATAATCATTGTAATAATCAATAAGTTGTGAGCTTCTGAATGGCGCATAACATTATAGGTTTATATGCTTGAAGACCAAGTTGCAACATACTAGGAAAGTCCTACCACAATGATTCCAACCCAAAAAACATTTATGAAAGAAAACAAACATAATGGACAAACTTAGCTTCTACTAAATAATTTAATTCATACTTATGTTGTAGCTCACTTCTATCCTCAACCAAGCAATTGGCAAAATTTCCAACCTGCAATATGCATACACAGAAAGTCATGACAACCACAAAATGAGGAAAGAGAACTAACAAGTAGCAAGAACACAAAAAGTGGAATTTTATACCAAAAAAACCTATGAGTAACATGGTCTCACCTCTATTTGTGCCCTTCAGCCACCTTGTCAAGTAGGCAAGATGCATGAATCGCTCAATCTTTCTCTCTACAGGTTGAGCTCATTATCTACAACGAACTCCTTATTAGTATAGTTAAATATACTATACTTCTAAAGAAAATTTGGTAAAAGTAAAACAGTAGGTAGAGACCATAACTTTAGAAAACAAAAATCAGTCAAAAACTGAATATGACTTAAATTGTGGGAATCAGATGGAGTGGATATTGTCATATTGTAGATTAAGGGAATCTGTCAAATCTGTTTGCCATGTTCAACTTTCAATAATGTATTGTTAGCATGTAAAAAGAACTTAAAACTATATTTGGAATTTGCCTTTCTAGTTAGAGACGGTTTCAGCATCCCCTGTTTCCTCTTTTTTTTTTTTTTTAATCTATAATGTACTGCTTCTCTATTTTATTATATTGCCTAATTGTAGATCTTAAGGGGTAGCTGGGTTGATTAGGAACTAAGCTTATAGGTTATTAGTTAGAATTTTCCTTTCTCCTATTTGGAATTAAAAAATTTCTAATGTTGATTCTATTGGTGGGCTTTTTGCTGGCCCATTCCATGACCTAAGAAGAGAAACTGAACCTCAAAAGTCCACATCATCCTATGGCAACATGGGCCCAGTGATGGGCCTATTTCAACAGGTTTTTGACTTGGATTCAAGTCCAAAATTGGTAGTGCAATCATTCCAAAGCCACCAATAATTGCAAAACCAAGTAAATCTCTAGTCGTTTGTACTTCGTAGCAAAGAGTTTGATCAAATTTCACTCACATGAAAGATTGAGGGTTTTAAGAAACGGGAAAGACTATATCTTCATCATGTAGCCGAACCATTGAGCAAATTACAGACAAAAAAAAGAAAAGAAAAAAAGAACAAGAAAAAAAGCAAGACCTCTAAAAATATAAATACAAAACCGATAGGAGAGGCTGCAATTCTATATTGCACTAACTAAAAAAATTTAGAGAAGAGAAAAAGGGAAAAAAGAGGAGAGTGGAAGACTTTTTACTCACCATTGTTGAGATGAAAGTCGAAGAAGATAGAATTGAAATCTCTTTCTATCAATTTAACGCATAATTTTATTTTTCTATAAGTATGTTTGGAACAGAGGAAAATGAAAAGATACAAGATGATAAGAGCCGTTGGAATATGCTAAAACAACCCAGCCAAAGTAAAGTTTCATCATTGAAAGCTCTTCCATGTGATACATAGCTAAATACATGAAGTACCTCAACTTTTTTTTTCTTTTTCTTACATTTCTAACTCATGTGGATCAATGCACCCACAAAGGAAGATAAAGATATTAATTAACTTGAGGTTCATACCTAATTGCACCTTCACCTCTCTCTATATGCCAACAATATTCAATGGGGTACAACTAATTTTTTTTTGAAGTATATCTACAAAACTAACAGTCATAACTATTGCTCTCCACTCCCATATAGTTAATTACTAAACCTTTGATTAATTTGGAATTCCTCCATAAGACATTGCAGCTCTGGCCAAGATTGAAATTTTGCAGATTTTCAGCAATGCTTCTAAGAAGCAAATTCAACTGCTCATGAGCTAGGTTGACGTGCCTAAAATATAAATTCTTCAAATATTTGTTTCCTCGTTTTGTTCCACGGAAAGTGACTATGGCCCTTTCTTTTGATTGTAGTTAGCTACTGTTTGTTCAATAGTCATTCATTTCTAGCAAAAAAAGGTAATCAATACAAGTAATTTTCTCAAACCATATTTTATTCAACTCTGACTTTGATTTTGTTTAAGGGCTTAAATTATTAGAACATGATTTAAGTTGCAAAATGAAAACCAATATCCCTATACTTCCACACATTTGAACATGTAAAAGAACAAAGCTGCACAAGACTCTAAGATGCTTGTTTAGTTACTCTATAAGAGAGTAAGAAGATAATTACTTTGAATGAAATGTTATGAAGAACAAAAAGTGAACCTGAATAACAAGTAGTTACCAATTTCTTATCATCTAAAAATTTATATATTTCAAATCTAAAATGTCAGTTCAAACTAAAATACAAATAGATGAAAGATACTGATTTGGTTACAAATAACTCGTGAGGGAACACATATGAGCTTCTCAGAACCATGAGGCAGTGCTGGTGCTGCATAAAATTCAAATTTTTCTTCTTTCTTTGTGCTTTCATTAAGTAGATGTGCAATTTCTATTATATTTCAGTACCGGCTTCCTCTGTTAATGGAGATCATTATTATATATTTAATGCCTTTGGTGCATCAAGCAAAGTTGTTTTTATTATTTGAACGTCCAGTGTATCTGCGGAAAACCCAATACACAAAATTGAAAGACTACATATTAAAGAAAACCCAATACAGCACATCAAACATGTCCACAAAAAGCTACATATTAAAGGCTCAGATCTCTACATATTAAAGAAAACCCAATACACAAAATTGAAAAACTAAAACAAAAAACGACATACCCCTTGGATCCTCAACCCAGACCATCAAAAATCACCAATCACAAACAAAACTTCAAAAAATTTAGGATCTTTTCAATTAATGCAAATCAGAATCAACAACAACATAAACAAACACACAGAAAGACCCAAATGCAAATTGAGAAAAAGGGAAAAGCTGAGAGAAAGTACCCATAGAAGAGTGGAGAAAGATCGGCGATGGGTCTTGGGTAACAGATCGGCGATGGCTGATTGAACGGATGGGTGAGGCTGATGGATGAACGGCACTGGGCTTCGAAGATGGGTGAGGAGGAGGATGAATCGGGTCGGCGATGGAGCGTGAGCTTCGGTGTGACTGTGAGGACGATGATGGCAGATGAGGACAAGCGTGAGCTTCGGTGTGTGACTGTGAGGACGATGAGGACGAGCGTGAGCCTCAGTGTGACTGCGATGGAGAGAATGACTGTGAAACGGCAGGGGGTGTTAAGGAACCAAAAAAAAAAAAAAAGAAATTTCTGCACAAAAACACTAAATGGGAAGCTCTAATGAGGCTTGGGCCGCGTTTAAAACGCGTTCATTATGTGCATCTCATTCATCCCAGACGTCACAAATATATCAATAGCGGAGCACATACAGTAGTGGTTACGATAGGAGCAGTGCTTACTGCTTAGTAGTGTTGATACTTTAATTTTGGATTTATTTCTCAGGTCACATTTTTCCTAAGCCAAACAAACCCAAGTGTGGAAGAAGTATATTCATCGTTTGGGATTCATAAAATTAGCAAATGTTTTACTTTGAAGTGAAGAGTTGCAATTACTATCTTTCATAACATTTATATCAACTTTGAGGTATTTGATGAATCCGTGTATCTTTCATGTATTCAATCATGTGAGACAGCATGTTTTGTAGATGCTAGATGATAGCCTTTAAAATATTTTATCAGAGGCTGTATATAACTTTTGTAACTTATTTTTTCCCCTTTTGTGGGGTGGGGAATTTGTAAATAATCAATAATTTTATCACCTTTAGAGCTAACCTTTACAGAAAAGTGCATATGAAAATTTTCTAACTTTTGTTCATGGTTTAGAAAATAATATTATTAATATACATATACTAATATAATTCATTATACCAGGCAATACTCCATAATGAAAAATAATTTCTTGAGAGTTTTATAGGGTTGTCTCTTTTTTGGTTTCTGCTTAAATTGTTTCCTTATTAAAAAAAAAAAAAATACAAAAAAATACAAAAAACCCCTTTATACATGCTCAAGTTGTTCCTTATAGTGGTTCAATGATTTATGTGAATTTGGTATAGGTTGATCAGAGTATTTTTTGTCAGTGGCTTGTAATTTGTGAATAATAATAGAAGTATTTATTGGATATCAGATGAAAGTAAAGCAGAAATTATAGCAAGGACTACATGAAAATGAAATTGAAAAATGAAGTTTGGTGACCATGTTACATTTGCAACAATAATTAAAGAGAAGTGCAGAAGTAGAGTTTACTTATTATTGTTTCAAGAAAATTCTGTGCATTGCTTAGTTTGACAACAAGAGGAACGTGATATTGTAGTGCACACTCATCAATTAAATGTTTTTATAAATTCATTGTTCTACATAAAACTTTATGTTTAGTTTATTGTCAAATTAAGTTTTCTAAAGGTTTCAGTTGGACAATCTCTCAATGTTTTTCCTTTCCCTTTGTTTCCTTTCTCCAGCAAAGGCTTTGCAATATCTCCATAACCTTGGGGTTGTACACAGGGATGTGAAACCGGCAAATATTCTTGTAATTATCTTCCTTAAGTTCTTGATCTTGTTTTCAGTTGGTATTTTTATTTTCTAAATTCAGTATCAGAATTTTTATTTTTACTTGAAGGTGGTTAACTAATGTATATGTTTTTGAAAAATGCAGTTTGGCAAAAACCTTTACCCACACCTAGCAAATTTTGGTTTGGCAGAATACAAAAAAGATTTGAAAGGAGTTTCTGTTGAGAAGTGGAAATCAACTGGCAAGCCAACTGGGTTTAAACTAATTTCTATCACACCCTATTGTACAAATTTCTCTTGGAACTAATTTCTCTTGGAAGGATGTAATACTCACACCCTATTGTACTAATTTTTGTTTGTTTAGTTTAGAATTTTTATTACTTATGAAAGAAGAGTACAATAGGGTGAGCAAATAATGTCCCATATATGTCTATCAAAGGCAAGAAGCAAAGCTACAGTAGTAATTGCATTATTCTGATACCAAAAAGGCACTAAAAAGTGGTGCCCATGATGGGGAAATTCTTGGCAAAAAGTTCATAGATGTATTCTGGATACAAGCATTAGGCCTTCCAAAAGGTGCTTATAGACACTTATAGTTGAGCTACTAAATACTAAAAATGGCTCTGGTGAAGCCTAACTTAGAAGTTTTAAGAAATTGGCCACTTGAGCCCCTATAATAATAGTTGGAGGAAAAAAGGTGTGGTGAAACCTTACCATTCAGAAGTAAAATAATTGGAAGAAAAACCGTATGATACTAACTAAAAAAGTAAAAATAAACTGAATGCAATCTTGAGAAGTAATCATATAAAAGTAGGATGAATTTCTAAATGAGCATTAAAACATAGAAATCACAGTAGGCAAATGTCATGCAGAAAATTGAGTAACAACAACAACACTCTCAAACACGCCTGCATAGTTTCCAATGCTCCTGTGGCTAACTGGCTTTTGTTGCCCAGCATATGGAATCAAATTTCTAATAAAATCATCGTTCCTAGAACAAAAGGAAGAATGGCTGTGAATGTCCGCAAGTGGCTGGAAAACAAAAACATGCCTACATGCCATGATTCAAGAGAAGGCCATGTCACAGACTTGGGGAGTAGCAATAGTAAAGTACCACAACATTATTCTCGCATAATTTATAGTATTCTTTCATATTGTGGCCTATGAGTGGGAAATGGGGATATTTTTGGATTCCCATTGTACTAAACACAAACACAAGCTAGCTGCGTATACATATACATATATATATATATATATATATATATATATATATATTAACTAACAATTATTGCATATTCAAATGATGATGATAGATGCTATACTCTTTATAAAGACTGTTAACTAACAATTTAAACCACTGCCGACTTTCAATAGGTATATCCCAAAAAAAAAAAAAAAAAAAAAAAAATCCCCTGAAAGAGAATCACAAAATTGCATGCATTGATTACCTAGATCGAAACATGACTACTTGTTGATGCACGAATTGCATTCGGACATCTCCTGCAGTTATGGCCCTCTTCATGACACACTCCACATTTCGGCTTGGGTTGACTCTCCCTCCAATCCATCTCATTTCTTATTCTTGTTGACATAGGTCGACCTTTGTCTCGCAACATTTCAGGGCCAGGGTACAACTTTGGGCCGGCAAAATCCCACCATAATGACTTATCCTTGGGCACACGAAAATCATGTGAATAAGTAGCAAGTCACTGTTATAAAGTATAACATGGGTCAATATACTTCATTGCATTGACATGTTCCCTGATATAAACTGCAATCACATGTGAACAAGGGATCTTATAGATTTCCCATTTGCCACAAGTACATGTGTTCTCTAGCAACCTTACTTCATAACTATGGTCCCCCCCTCCCCCCATCAGATCTGTGTGGATTATGCGTTGTGCAAACTTGATATACACTGTTCAGTTGGTTAAATGGCCTCACATAGTGTCTTGTCCCTTTTTCGGAATTTGCTTCATAGGTCTCCATGGCATGCTTGCTAAACTCCTGACCATGTTCAATATCACCCAATATTTTAGTGCGCCGATCATTGAAATAGGCGACAAGTTTGCACCAAATGTAGTCAAGCAATGTAGATATGGATAGTCCACGTGCACCTTTTAGAATTCCATTGAAACACTAGGACATATTGGTAGTCATTGCCCCATAACAGTGTCCACCATCATGTGATAGCGTCCACTTCTCTAGACCCTCCTTCATTAGATAGAAGTATGGCTTCTTTTTTGCTATATTGGGATTGGGATCCTTACTGAATTTGAATTTAGCTTCCTTAAGGCAATCCAATATGTTTTCAAGTTTAAGATCTTGATGCGTGTATCCTGCTTTCAAGGCCAAAGACTTTAAGAATTTGTCATTAAATTGAGTGTTGAAGTTGCTGGCCACATGTCTAATGCAATATCTATGATATACCGAAACATAATCATTGGGCCACTGTGCAATGGATGATATTATACCTCTATGTCAGTCTGACATTATGCAAATGCCGGAATTGGGTACCACATCCTGTATCGCGGTCCGCAGGCAAGATAAAAACCATCCCCAACTGGCCCTTGTCTCATCATCCACAACCGCAAAGGCAAGCGAAAAAAAATCTCATTATTTGCATTGGTAGCCATTGCAATCAACAACTTTCCTATATATTTTCCATAAAGATGAGTTTCATCAATACTAACTACTAACCTACAATGTGCGAATCCAGCAATGGAAGGAGCGAAAGCCCAAAACACATACTTGAATATAATAGTACCCGGTATGTCCCCGTTGATCGATCAAAAAGACACTTGTGTAGCCGGATCGCTATCCTTATATGCCAACAACAACTTCTGCAACTTTTGGTACGACTCTTCCCAATTCCCGTGTATGTTTGTAATAGCCTTTTGTTTCACATCCCATATCTTGTAGTATGATATATCATGGTTAAACCTTTCCTTTATCATATTTTGGAGATCCTTTATTTTGTTAGTGTGATTTGCAAGTACATATTTATGAAGTTCTTTGGCAAGAAAATTCAAATCCATCATTCTGCCATCTTTGTTCACCCCAACTGACGGACAAGTGTGAGGACTACCATATACTGTGACGACCCATAATCCATTAAGCTTCTATTGCGAGAATGCTCGGACTTTCCATGCACATGACTCATTTGCGCACTTCACACACAATTTTTACTGGTTGGACCACTCAGTTATATAATTCTTGTTGTTGTCCATAGAGTAAACTATTAATGTCTGTCTCACTCCGTCTTTGCTAGGGAAAATCAATCATTTGCTAAAATTCATTCCCTGCACCCAACTTGATGAAAATGGTATCTCAACATTTGAAGGATCAACTATATTACCCCAAGTGTTTGCATGGAATGACAGGCCATGAGCTTCATATGTAAGGATTGTAGTTGTAACATGCTGCACACCTATACCATCACCTATATCATCTTGAAACTCTATAGTATCATCATCATGATCATCCACGACATCATGGCGGACATTGTCAACATTTTCATAGTGATCAACATTCTCGTGAAAGTCATCTCTTCCAATCATCTCTTCATACTCATCTCTACCATGATCAATATCGTCTTCGTCTTCCCCCCTAGAGATTGAATACATTCTTGTTGATAACTAGATCCATAAACCTCCATTGGAGTTAGTGTCTTTTGACATGGTAGTGTATAACCCCCAACTGTGGTGCACGGGGTAAGAGTCGGATGACTATTCGCATGTAATGATTGGAATTCTTCCCCGTCACCACCCTCCAAAGTTGTTTGTTGCACATCTTCACCGCCAGCTTCTATATGAGGCTCTACACTTATATACAACTTGGCAGCTTTTAATTGGGGTGTAGAGTTTATTCTATCAAACATAATCTTAACATGCTTGTCTCCTTTTATTTCAATAGGCATGAAGACAATACGGTCATTGAACACTGCATGAGGAGCATGATATATAATTTTTATGTCATGCAATCGACTGTCCAAATCCAGCTCTTTCATAATTTTCTTTTTCAACTTCTTCGAATTGATCTCTCTCCGTTTTTTTAGCTTAATAATTTCTAACTTTTTACCAGGCCCTTCCTATGTCACTCTATAAGTCACATCACTATGGGGCTCCCCACCATAATATAGAAACAAATCAATCGAACTCATTACAAGCCTATAAGTCAAATAAGTTTACTAAAATTTAGTGACAAATATAACACCTTTATTCGATATGAACTACAAAATATTGCCTCAAGGCAAATATAAAGATAACATTGTATAGTCCACCAAACAATTATAAAAAATTGAAATTTTATTCTCTCCAAGCAAAAATTCAAAATTTTAAACTCAAACAAATTTTTACATGGTCGCTAACCTTAAAAAATTAATATTCGTTACACCTTACAACTAACAAACCATTACACATTACAACACATTGCAAATAAATAACATGTTACCCATTCATTCGCATTATACATAACAACACATTACAAAGAAAAACTAATTGCATATTTCAAATAACAATCCATTTCAAAGCACAAATAACAAATACAAATAATAATAATAATAATAATAATAATGACAATAACAACACATTACTCATCAACAATATAAAAGTGGTATGTATATATATATATATATATATATATCTACCAAATGAAAAAGTGAGTATATATATTAGCCAGGTCTAACCGGAAAAAAAAAAAAAAGGTTTGAATATTTACCTACAAATTGAAGAAGAAGAAAAGGAGGGTTCGAGCGTGGGAGACAGCTGTGAGTAGTGAGAGTTGAGTGGGAGGTGAAAAGTGTATCAAAGTGTTTATATCTGAGATGGTTGGTGTAAAATTTATTGGAACTCGAGTTTGATAGACTCGAGTTCCATTTAAAATTTTTTTTACCGTGCTTGCATAACTGAGATAGGTGGGGCAAGTGATGAAATTTACTACACCTGGAAGTTGAGTATGCTATACTTGACTTTCAGTGGAAGTCGAGTTTACTATACTCGACTTTCAATAGTCTACGTGGCTTTTTCCTCTTTTTTTTAATCCATGTCAGAACTAATTTTCAATAGGAAGTCAAGTTTACTATAATCGATTTTGTCTATAATCGATTTTGGCTAGAAGTTGAGTTTCTGAAAATCGACTTCCAAAAAGAGTCCAACTAACTAATAAACTTTGAACACATGCCATCCGCCTAAAACTTTTCTGGAATTATACTGTTTGGCAAATTTTGCCCACAAATGTTGTGAGAGACATGTCTTATAAAACTGTCTCATAAAATAACTTTTCCTTAACCATGCATAATCATATTATTAGACCTTTTGTAATATTGCAGTGAAATTGCAATCACTTTCATCAATTCAAGCATAATAATTTCACCAAGCTCATATAGAATTTTCAATCACATTCAAATTTACAAAATGATCCAAACTTAGATTAAAATTCCCACATAAACTAGATGCCAAATGTCACATATAGTTAAGACGTGAGGGAATTTTTCAAATATGAATTCAAAATCAAACTAATGGAATTTCCAAATCTAAACAACAATTTGATTAGCCGTACACATCATATTTAAAGATGTTAAAAATGATGGGGATATTATACAAAGTAATAATAGAAGAACAAGGTTAACACAAAAGATAAACAGAAAATAGATAACTTGAAGGTATAATATTGTTTTTCTTAAATAATATTTGCCCCCCACACTATTGTTGCTAAAGGGTTATCACAAATTTGTCCTCAAGATACAACCAAGATGTTGGGTTCTAAAGATAACAATTCTGGAGAATGACCACAGGATTTCTTGTGTTTCTTTCTAACTTACTATTGCTTATGTTATTTTTCAAGTGAGCATAAGCCTCTATTTATACTTAGAGTTATATTTCATCAAAAGGCACGTATGTAGAGTCAAAATGTTTCATAAAACCATTAACTAGGCTTGAAACCTCTTCAACCTTTCTAAACAATCACCATAAAATTCTGCAAAAAACCCTGTTTTATGATCTTCGATCGGTTGAAAGTTTCTTTCGATTGATTGAGTACTCTTTTCAATCGATCAAACAGGAATCGAATAGCGATCAAATTATCCAGAGACTCCAGGATTATCTTCTTACAATTTCGATTGATCGAACCAAAGTTTTGACCAATCAAAAATACTGAATTTCGAATTTTCTCTTAAAAAATTCCAAAACTTGAATTTTCACTTTATCAATTTTATGAAACAATACTCTCCAAACTCAAACATCATTATTACAACCTATTCATATATATACCTATATATACAACAAAAAATACATTTTTAGTCTTTAAACTTCAATTCATGAATTAATTTAGTTCATAACGAACTTAATATGATTTTTTTTTCTCAATCTCTAAAGACTTAAAATGATTATTTTTAATTTTTAACAAATTTAAAGTGATTTATTTTAGTCAAATGGAATGATAATGTATTAGGTTTAGTTGACCTAAAATTTGTTCATGGGCTAAGCTCTAGCAACAAATAGTATATTGAAGTAAAAAATTAAAAAAAATTAAAAAAAAAAAAAACCCAAAACTAAGATAAAAAAAAAAAACGTAAATGCACTTTTGGTCCCTACATTTTGGGGTCATTTCTATTTTGATCCCTACATTTCTATTTTACTACCTTTAGTCCCTAAAACAAAATATACGTTCTATTTTGGTCCTTACTGTCACTTACTTAATAAAAATATCTTACGTGGCAAACGGAGTGCATTGTTTGCACAATAAATGCTGACATGTCTACTAAAATAATTTTAAAAATGCTACATCAGCATCCACGTCAACATCTAATTTAAAAAATTAAAATTATCAATTTTAAAAAAGAATAAAAATATTAAAAAAACATAAAAAAAAATGGTGGAATTTAGATCTATTTTGTTTGTACTTAATTTCTTTTTCTTCTTTATTTTCTTCTTCTTCCCCAGATATTTCTCAGTTTCTCTGCCTCCCATTCTTTTCCTTATTTTTTCTTTTTATTATTTTGTAGGAGGGAAAGTGGTGTTGGGAAGGTTAAGGTGGACAAAGTGAGTGTTGAGATTTTGAGTATTGTGAATTGGAGGTATGTGAGTTTTGATGATGGTCTAAGGTACATGCAGCACTTTCTTGTTCCTTGTGATGACTAATTGTACGTGTAATTTCACTACTTATTAAATTTGAGAAATGATATGTCCACAACAATTTTACAACAAATCCTAAGTAGTAGGTTATTACTAATTGTTATTGTTAGGTTAAAAAAGTAATCTCAATGCTAAATTTAAATTTGAACCAATAAAAACTAACCACCCAAGATTTGTTGTAAAAATGTTGTGAACGTAGCACCTCTCATTAAATTTTATTAAGCAAAGTTCTAAACGGTAATAATTCTCTTGCACCCATTTTTTCACTGCATTTTCTTGATCCACTTAATTCACGTACATTTTCATGTTTAACGTCTTCTTTGGGAGTGGCATAAAAAAGCCATTACAAGGTTTTCCCTTTTACCCCCCAAAAAAAAAAAATTGTGGATATTATATATGATGAAAAAATAATAATTTGAAACCTTCCGTTTGGGCTTGTGATTGGTTGAAAATACCAAAATATTAAAAATCCCACATCACAAATCTACTTAACTTTTTTGTAAAATCTTTTGCCCGATACAATCAGCGCATTCATTAATAATAATAATAATAATAATAATAAACAAACTAGTAAATTCTGAGAAATAATTTGTGTTAATTTACTTACATCTCACAAGGCATAGACAACAATTGTAATCCGTGGTTTATTTATTTATTCGAGAATCAATTGTAATCCTTACACAATACTTGATAGTATTGATACTTAGTTGATACTTTATAGTACTGATAGTCCCTGATAGTACTCACGGCATAATGAAAGAAAAATTATCTTTTATAAATCTGAAACTGAGAGCAATTTATCGAAAGAAAAAAAAAAAAAAAAAAGAAGCATAAATCTGAAACTGAAAGCGATTTATTGAAAGAAAAAAAAAAGGCACTGAAATTCGGAGTGTGTGATTTGATTAGCAGTTTATTTATTTTTGCAACATAATTTTTTTTTAAAAAAATTGTTTTCCTAATTGGGCCACCCACAAGATCTTTAAAAAAATAAAAAGAATAAAACTTTTCTGCTGCCAGGGTTTGAACCTGGATTCTTTAATCCATAAGAATTGCCAATGTGCTACAACGGATGGTATGTTCTAGTGTATTGGTTTTTATTTTATCTAATAGATTTAAAAAAGCTGAAATACAAATAGAAAATGTTTTTCACTTTATACCCTATATTTTATGTTCTAGTGTATCGGTTTTTATTTTATCTAATGGATTTAAAAAAAGCTGAATTACAAATAGAAAATGTTTTTCACTTTATACTCTATATTTTAAGTTGCAACTTTTTATTTTAAACCCTATATTTAGAAATAAATAAATAGTGGTAATCTCAAAATGATACACCATTATCAACCAGTATTGAAATATTTCGTTTTCTAGCCAAATCAAAACGGTCTTCAAATCAAAATTGATTTCTTTGGTTTAGAGACATTTTCATGTGTGAGTTTTCTTTGGTTCTAAGGCAAAAAGAGTATTGGTTGAAGTTGCAGCCACCATTAACTTCTTAGGACTTTGAGATTACTACACTAAGGGAGAAGTTTAGGTTGAAAGACAATTTCCCTTATGTACGATAAAGTGTCATCCAATGGATATTGCAACTTAGTGGGGGTTTGTTATATATATAAGAATAGACAAAATAGGTTGCAATATGTAAAAGGTTAAAAATTGAGATAATACAGTTGAAGAGACAAATTAAGGGCTTGATTCTTATCTCAATCTAATGAACCGCTATATCAATCAATCAAGCCAGCTTAATTCATGGCTCAATTTCTGGATCAAAACCTGTGTAGGTTGATTTCTGGACCTTTCTATTTTTTTTAACACCTGCCTTGATAGTATGTTGATCAAGTCATTAAGCTACCTGATGGATTGAAGTGTAAATTTCGATTGATCGAGGTTTGGGAATATAGTTTTGTGTGTGTACAAAATCTGTCATATAACACTTTTGAAGTGCTTTAGATGGATTGAAGTGTAAATTTCAATTGATCGAGGTTTCAGAATATAGTTGTTTGTGTGTACAAAATCTATCATATAACAGTTTTGAAGTACTTTAAATGGCAAGTATGTATTGTGAACGTTAAAATCATTCAAAGTGTTTCTTTAAAGATGCCTTCTGAAGGGCTATAATTCCTTTAGCTATAAATAGTAATCCATATTCATTTATGAACTCTAAAACCATCCAAAGTGTGTCTCCAAAGGTGCATTTTGAAGGGCTATAACCCTCTTGGCTATAAATAGTGATCCACGTTCATTTATGAATACTTTTTGACAATCTCTATAGGATTCTTGGTTTAGCTGTATCATAAGACATATGCAGTAGCCTTCTAGCATCTTTTTTGTGGAGGCCAAATATTGTCTAATGACGATCCTATCATTTTATTGTTTCTTCATTGTATTACACAAGTTTGTACAATTTCCATAAAGGCCCTGGCAAGTTCGTTCTGTACCTCAATCCTAAAACTCTCAACCCAATATGCATTGATGTGAACCCTTTCAATGCTCTGCTTCAAGGTTCTGGCAATCTTGGAGTTAGTACAGCTTGCAAAAAACTCCTGTATTTCTTCAGCCTTCTCTAACGAGGCAAACTGGGGGATAAATAGAACAGAAAAAGAAAAAAAAAAAGATAAGCAGTAACAAAAACTAACTAAATACATTTGAATTTAAATTTTATTTATTTTTAATTGAGATACAAAGGACTATACTGATATGTGTGAAACTAACAGATAACAACAGAAGAGAGGAGGAAGGGAGAGACAAACCGGTGAGACAATTGAATTGATGAAGTGAGTTATTAGACATCCGGAACCCCAGGTTTTTGAAATATGCTCCCAGTTATCCTTTATTTCATTCACATTTAAAAGCAGAAAAAAAAAATGCATTAAATAACAAAGAGGTATGCGTCAATGATGAATGTATTCATGATGAACACAAGAATAGAATAATAGGGGATCAGTGCCAAAGTAAATCAAAACTAGAAAAATAATCTAGAAAAAGAATTGGTCATTCATGTTATGCATACTAGAAAAAGAATTGTTCTGAGTCTAGACTAGCATCATGTAATTTCCGAGCAAAATAAATTAAAATTGTACTTGTGTTAAAACTAGAAATTCTGATATAGATGTGGCATAAAATGTGTGAGATATTAAAAAATCTAAAGCTCCTACAAGCTATTTAGTCAGTCCTCCTTAAGCATGTAAGTCCTCAGGAGCTGTAACTTATGGTTGGAAAGTGAGGGTAATCTGAGCAAAGATAAACAGCAATATGGTCCCTGGATTAAAGCCTCTCCATTTGTGCCATCAAGGAATAAGGTAGTCACGGTTCCGGGAATTTATGAATCTAGAAAGAAAGACAAGCCTCCGTCAAGCCAAGCCCAAGGATGCAAGCAGCCTGTGGTGGTGCGCCGTACGGACAACCCTTCGCCTGAGGTGGTTTGGCCTGAAAAGCAGGTGGACTTTTCAAACCCAACTGCCATGATGGAGTCAGATGTTCAGCGGACAACTTCGGCGACCCCAGAGGTGAGTCAGGCTGACAAGACAGAAGGAGGTAACGTGTACGCCTGCCCAGTGGTATTGGAAGTTGCAACCAAGGCGGGAAAGGAGTTTGAAGTGACTTTAGAAGAGTTGGATAAGGATATTGCATTATTTGATGCTGCACCAGCGATCAGAGGTAAATCACTAAACCACTTGGGCCCTCTCAACTCTGGCCCAGCAATTACCACTCCCCTTCCCAACCAAAAAAGCCCACTAGCCAATATTACAAACATAAGCCCTTCCCACGTTACCCCAGAGTCTAAAACATCTCCTAAATGGGCCCGTATCCAAAGACAAGTGGGCTTAATGGATGTTTCAGAAGGTTTAAACGTTACACTTGGGAAGAGAATTACTCACCTTCCTCACAGCGAAGAAAAGCCACCAAAACGCAGAGTAACTTATGCTGCTGATCAGAAAGAAAACCTTAACCCAACGGCGGAGGCTGGTTCCCAGCTCCGCCGAGAGCAATGAGTTGCGTATGTTGGAATGTACGGGGGCTTGGGAACCAACGTACGATTCGAGAGCTTGCAAACATAGTGCGAGTACAAGACCCCTCTGTCCTGTTCCTAGCCGAGACTTGGGCAGATAAAGCTAGGCTAGATAAATTGTGTGATGAGCTCAATTTTGATGAAATGTGGGTAGTTGACAGAATTACAAGAGCTGGTGGTTTAGCTCTTCTCTGGAAAAGATCGGTAAGTATCAAAGTTGTGGATTCTTCTCTTAATTTTATTGATGCTATTGTGAATGATGGGCAGTTGGACTCTTGGAGATTCACAGGCATGTATGGATTCCCAGAAACAAGTAGGAAAGTAGAAACTTGGCGGCTTTTGCGTGAGCTGAACAATAAGTACAATGTCCCTTGGGTATGTGCAGGGGACTTCAACGAGATTCTAAAAGGTCATGAGAAACTCGGTGGCTCACCAAGAAGGGAAGCTGAGATGGAGGCGTTTAGGGATGTGGTGGATGAACTCGGTCTTATTGATCTTGGTTACTCGGGCAGGAAATTCACTTGGAGAGGTAAGAGGGGGGACTCTATGATCCTAGAAAGGTTGGACCGTGCCTTTGCTACCCCCTCTTGGCTTGAGCTTTTCCCAGCAACTAGGGTGCAACACTTACACTCCAATGCTTCCGACCACAACCCCATAATTATCAAGCCGGATGGTATAGTATACTGTGCAAATAAACCTTTTCGCTTCGAGAGCATGTGGATGAAAGAGGATGGTTGTAGGAATACTATAGTTGATGCGTGGGGTGTTCCATCTTTTGAGAGTACCATGTTGTTGGCTTCATCAAAATTATTGCACTGTGGTGCGAAACTGGCAGAGTGGAGCCGGTCTTCTTTTGGGAGCATTAAGAGGCAACTAGCTGAGGCATCAAAAAGGTTGGTGGCAGCGGAGGAGGCAGCAGCTAGGGGTGCCTCGTATGAGCTGGTCCGTTCATTGAAGATGGACATTAATGAGCTTCTCGACAAGGAAAGCATGATGTGGATTCAGAGGGCACGGACCCTGTACTTGCAAACGGGTGATAGCAATACCCGTTACTTCCACAGTAGGGCATCTCAGAGATATAAACGCAATCGGATTCTTGGGCTGCGGAATGAACAAAATACTTGGTGCACTTCTGACCACCAAATTCAGAGGATTGCTACTTCTTTCTTTCAGGATCTTTTCACCAGTTGTTCGCCCAATGAGGGTCATTCCATTTTTGAGGCATTAGTTCCAGTAGTGACTATGGACATGAACAGAGAATTAACCCGTATTTTCTCAAGGGATGAGGTGGAAGCAGCGCTCAATTCTATGGTTCCGCTCTCGGCTCCCGGTCCAGACGGTATGCCTCCTACTTTCTTCCAATCTTATTGGTCTATTGTTGGTGATGACGTTTCCTCTGCTGTATTAAATTGCCTTAATAATTGCTCTTTGCCTGCTGAAGTTAACCATACGTTTATAACTCTCATCCCTAAAGTTAAGAGTCCTGAAAAAATATCTGAATTTAGACCTATCAGCCTGTGTAATGTAATATACAAACTGGTGTCAAAAGTGTTAGCCAATAGACTCCAAGCGGTCCTCCCTGATTTAATCTCTGAGAACCAAAGTGCTTTCCAGGCTGGGCGGCTCATAACTGATAATATTTTGATGGCTTACGAAACTCTCCATTATATGAGGCACCAACCTGGAAAAGTGGGGTTTATGGCTCTTAAACTCGATATGAGCAAAGCTTACGATAGGGTTGAGTGGTCTTTCCTTAAACAGATAATGCTACGTATGGGCTTCCATGAAAAATGGGTGGCACTGATGATGATGTGCATTACAACGGTCTCCTATTCCCTCCTGATTAATGGAGAGCCCTCTGAAAAAATTGTACCCTCTAGGGGAATCAGACAAGGAGACCCAATCTCGCCCTATTTATTCCTCCTCTGCTCTGAAGGCCTTCATGCTCTAATTGAAAAAGCAGCATCTGATGGTCTTATTAGGGGTATTTCGATATGCAGAAATGGCCCCCGTTTAACCCACCTATTTTTTGCAGACGATAGCCTTCTCTTCTGTAGGGCTTCAACTCAAGAGTGCAATCACATTCAGGCTATTCTTGCAGATTATGAAGCCGCCTCTGGTCAAAAACTTAATAAGGATAAAACTACCCTATTTTTCAGCAAGGCTACATCCTCGGCTACTCAAGAGACTATCACTAATTTGCTTGGTGTTCCTGAGATAAAACAATTTGAGAAGTACCTGGGTCTCCCCTCATTTGTGGGTAGGGGAAAAATGGCAAGTTTTGCTTACATAAAAGAGAGAGTGTGGTCCAAGGTGAAAGGTTGGAAGGTAAAACTCCTCTCCCAGGCTGGTCGGGAAGTCCTTATTAAAGCAGTCATCCAAGCCCTCCCATCTTTTGCCATGAGCTGCTTTAAATTACCTTCTTCTCTCTGCCACGATATTGAAGTAATGGTCCGCAAGTTTTGGTGGGGCCAAAGGGGTGGTCGGCGGAAAGTGCATTGGGTGAAATGGCATAAACTTTGCCGGTCAAAAATGGATGGTGGCATGGGTTTCAGAGAGCTCCAGAAGTTTAATGATGCCTTACTGGCAAAACAAGTATGGAGGTTAGCCACTAATCAGGACTCGCTGTTTTATAGATTTTTTAAGGCCAAATTTTTCCCTCACAGTTCAATCTTTGAGGCGAAGACCAACAGGGGGTCCTTTGCTTGGAAGAGCATTCTTAAGGGCAGAGACATCATTCAAAGGGGCATGAAATGGCGGGTTGGTAACGGACGGTCTATTTCTGTCTTCAAGGACCAATGGCTGCCTGGTGAGGGCTCGGGGCGAGTTCTATCTCCACCCCTTGATCATGACCCGGACTTAAAGGTGGCGGACTTAATTGACCATGAGCTGCACTGCTGGAACACTGCCCTTGTTAATGCTATTTTCCTCCCCTTTGAAGCAAAATTGATCAATGCTATCCCACTAAGTTTGCTGGACTCACCAGATTGGCTGTTCTGGCCAAAGGACAGGAGTGGGGCTTACTCAGTCAAGACTGGCTACAAAATGCTTAGTGAGTGTGATTTTATTGAGGCTCCAGGTGCATCGGACCTCAGTGGTAATAGGGATGTGTGGAAAAAAATTTGGAAACTCCATGTTCCAAATCGCATTCGCTCCCTTCTCTGGCGTGCTTGCTGCGATTCCCTCCCATCAAAGGCGAACCTGGTGCGTAGAAAGATCCTTCATGATGCTACCTGTCCTAACTGCAATGTTGAACCCGAGACCATAACTCATGCACTTTGGTCGTGCAAAATGCTCGATACGGTTTGGCTTCCGCAGTTCGCTAAACTCAAAGTCGCTACTTCGCCTCACACATCATTCCTAGAGCTAATGTACTTAGCCCTCAAGGACCCTAGCTGCGTTCAGTTGTTTGCCAACACCATGTCTCTGCTTTGGATGTCTAGAAACAGAGCTGCACGCGGTGAGGTTGCAACTAGCCTTGACAAAATCCCTGACCAAGCCCGAGCCTTGTTGCTTGAGTTCAACCAGCTGCGCCCAGTTCATGCAAGAATTCCTAGAACAGCACGCTCGGTTCGCTGGAAACCTCCCCCGCCAGGTACGGTGAAAGTAAACTTTGATGGCGCTATTTTTTCAACCCATTCTTCAGCTGGCATTGGCCTGGTTATTAGAGACCCGGCTGGACTGGTATTGGCTGCCCTGTCACAAAATATTCCCCTGCCTACTTCGGTAGAGACAGTGGAAGTGATAGCAGCACGTAGGGCTCTTTTATTTGCTAAAGAACTTGGTTTTGAGCGAGTTATAATTGAGGGAGACTCTGAAATTATAATCAATGCAATCAGTCAGAAAACGCTCCTTGCCTCGGACCTGGGTCACATATTAGAAGATATCCATGTTTTGTCTCGCTCCTTTTGCAGCATTTCTTTTCAGCATATTAAGCGTTTGGGTAATTGTGTTGCTCATCGCTTAGCCCGTAGATCATTTTGTAATCCTCTTTTAGTTTGGATGGAGGAAGTTCCGTCTGACATTGTGGATGTTTACAACCATGATCTTAGTCTTGTTAATGAATAATTCCCTGCCCTCACTTGTGGGCTGGCTTCTCAAAAAAAAAAAAAAAAAAGTTACCTTCACAACAGACAAGCTATTTAGGCTCTGGTTTTGATCATTCAAATGGGATCCCACAAATACTAGAGCCTTAAATCACAAAAACTTGGACAACACCTTGGGCATAGGGATCTTAAAGGTTCAATTGCAGCTCTTCCAAGAACTTTGCCTTCTTTGGAGTCAGGAAAAGGTCTAAGGTCTAAGGTCTACCAGTGCACCGCAATGCATGTTTTTTCTACATGAAAGAAGGCGAGTACCCTGTACCCTATACACGCTTAAATTCCTTTGTCTTCCTCAAATCCGCATGCAAAATCTTAGACTAGTCTCTTAGTTTTTTTAGCGCAATTTTGGTCAATGTAAAACATGGATATACTGCAGGCACATGAACGGTTGAAATTTTGCAATGCAATGTGATTTTTGCATTTTACGTTACAACTGGGGTATTACCTTTAGCCATGTCCAAGCTATTTCCCTTCCTTCCCTACTAACAGCAAGTCCAAGAACAGCATCTTGGGTACGAACCTAGATTGAATCGGAAATAAAGCCAGCATCAGCATCCCAAGCTCCATCAGACCATTATATAGCAACATATATGAAAAAATCTTGACCTCCACAATTATACATACCTCAGAAGACAACAAAAAATTGAGAGCTTCAAGAGTTATGTTGGGATCTGGAGAAGATGTTAATGAACCTACAAGCACAAAAAGCGACATGTCTCCAACATACTAGAGAGATCAAATTTTTTGCAAAATTTAAATAATGATGTGTTATTACTTAGAATGCGTGCTTTCTCCTGTCTCAAATTAGTCTCTTTGTACACTCTCAAAAGAGATTCATAACCAAATCTGTTTGAGGTGCTGGCTCTTCGCATTACAGCCACATATACCGCCTGCAACCAGAGCCAATTAGAAAAGTTGATAGGTATTGTAGATGGAAAAATACTACTGATTAACTAATGCTCTTTTTACCAACCTTTCTTATGTCAGGATGGAGGAGTGGTGTATTTCTGTCATCCAAGAATGCAAGAAAACGTCTACTTGCTTCTTCTAGTGTCAGATTATGTCCAAACACAGCAAGGGCAGTCCAAACCTCTCCTCTCAACATTGCATCTAGATGGCTCTCACCTGGCTTGGGCTCCCAACCAAGCTTCCTGCAAAGAAATTCAAACATAGAAGAAAAATAAATGAAAGAACGAAATAAAAAAAGAAGCTAATATTGCTCAAAGTGTTTTTTTCTTTTTTTTTGATATTTCGATAGCCACAACAATGGGGGAAGGGGAATTGAAACCTCAATCTCCTCATATAGGAGAGCAAGCAATGCCACTAAGCTATAAGGCTGTTGGCTTCGCTCAAAGTTTTTGAGTGCTCATTATTTGGGTTAGTGATGCACACTTGGTTTCCAATGGCATCTGAGGTCTGATATAACTCGTTGGTGGAATGCAACCATCAAGTCAAAGACTTCTTCCCCTAAAACTTCTTTTGGCATCCTACTTGCTTCCTTAGATATTTATACATATTACGCAACTTCAGACATGATCTATAAGGTTTATTCAATATAATTATTAGTACGTATGACAATCTTTATCTTGAGTAAGCATATATTGAATATCTCTAAATAAAAGAAATAAATATGCATTTACTATTTGTCAATCTCATTATGTATGAAATATCCACATCCTAGATCCAGAGGTAAAAATTTGTGTCTATCACTATAAAACTCGAAAGAGGAATCACAACGATCCTCAAGTGATTTTTTCTTCTTCCTTAAAGCTCTCTTTTTACATTATGAGACATTTAAACTTTATTTCCTAGATTTAATGAAAAAATACCAATGTCTGCTATTTACTATTTATTAGCATCTCTTTTTAAGAAAGAAAAAGATTGTCTATATTCAAAAAATGCCATATATATGGGTGATTAATCACCTCTTAATATTATAATTATTCAGTATATAAAGAAATGATATTCTTATGCTCTAAATATGTGGAAATGTATTGTCATACATTCTAGTACCCTAATAGTTAACATCTTATAGGGTTTTCTCAACCAAAATGAATATAATCAACTTCAAAGATATCACTATATCGAAAAAGCAGTAGACAGAACAACTAAATGGATTATAAACAAGGACCGCCATAGGAATTTTAATTATTTGTATATAGGACAACTTACATTGCTGAATGCAGGAGAAGGCTAATAAAAAAAAATCTAATGTCAATCGGTGACTCAGCGGCTGCATCAGCTGTAATACTTTCAACTTTATAACTCATCTATGAATAGAGGGACCAGAATTAGGACTAAGAGCACAACTGAAATATACTTAAGTCTTAAGCAAGAGTTGAACATTACTTTGATTAAATTAGACAGCACGGTATATTCAAGTTCCTCCTTATAAGCATTCAGCAAGTTAAAAAATGAAGCGAAAGACTTCTGGCGAGCCATACAAAGGGCAAATGAATCATCCAGGATGCCTGTTAAACGAATGAGTTGTGTTAAGTGCTCTTTTCAACCGTCAACACATACCATCATGAGATAAAAGCTGGTATGAGTAAAAATATCAAAACTACCAAATCTGTCTGTTGCAGTTAAGTATTTGTTCTCAATTGCACTTTGGAGTCTAGCGTCAAGGTCCTCATCATATTCAACCCTATAGAAACCAGTCTGATTGACATTAAGTTTTACCCAAGCAGATGCTAGATAGCTTTCGTCACTCATGAGCTCTTTCATATCAAGAGTTTCAGAATTTTTTTGCAATAGAAAATTCTTGCACACATCATATGAGCCACAGCATAATGTTATTGGAACAATCCATTGGCCATCCCCATGGGTACCACTTGCCAAAAATCGTGACTGCCATTATTACATTGATTTGTATGAACCCAGTTAGTCCTCAAAATATTATTAAGTGAAACTCATTACAAAATAAAACAAATTGGGATGCGTCAGGTTTAAGATATGTTATTTCAAGAAAAAAAAAAATGGGTGAAAGAGATCAGACACAAGAAACCTGCTCAAACACCAATTTTTGATCTTTGACTTTGACAGAGATGATTGGGTACCCCTTTTGCTTTGTCCATGAATTCATTAGCTTGTTCACAGGCTCACCAGATCCCCCCTCAAGTGCAGCCCATAAATCTTCTGTCTTCGCATTCGAGCAAGCAAACTTTTTTACATATGAAGCAAGTGACCTCTGATTGCATACACAAATTAGAGGGGGGAGGAGAAGAAGAGGAGCAAAAAACAGTTACATAAAACAAGGGGGGGAAAGGAATATACAGATGCAAGAAAAAAAATAATTAACTGCCATACAATGAGCAAGCTAATTGAGCTTCTTAATCCAAAGAATAGATTTGAGCAAAAATCTCATATATTGCAGAAGATGATCGGTTGACAAAGATGGACCTTAAAAGGACGAACCTTAATTGCAATCATTGGCCTGTTTGGATTCAGGGGGAAGGGAGGGGGAGTAGAGTAGAGTTTGGCGGAAATTAGGCTAATTTTCAACCAACTCTACTTTACTCCCCTCCCTTCCCCTCAATCCAAACGAACCAGTAATACATGGCAGCCAAGAAAGAATCTAGAAGATAATCAAGCTGAGGCTATGTCACCAGATATCAAGTAAATATGCTTTCTAATACCATTTCTTATCTAGATGAGTATCACCATTGTTTCTATATATAAAAAGAAATGAGCACTTTTCAAAATATTAGTTACATAGTATTCATCACGTTAGTGGTTACTTCCTAAACCTCTTTCATTCTATCCAACTATTTTTGAACAAAACCTCGCTAACCTCTTCTGAACTCGCAAAAAGAAAACTCCTATTGCTCTATCTTTTTCTAGGACTTACTTTATGAAAGGTTTCCATGACTTAAATTTCATGTGAATTTGGGAGTGGAGGGAAAAGAGTTTCTTCAATAATTAGAAATATTTTTACTTGGGACAAGAAATATATACCAGTATAGAATCTAACAACCAACCTGAAAGCAATCAGCACCAAGATAGCTTTGCAGCATCCGGATAACAGATGCACCTTTTATGTAACTTATCGAGTCAATTATTTCATCAATCTCACTAGCATGATTTATCTTCACCTAAAAAGGTATGCTTAAATTGAGATATACACAAAAAAGTAATAATACTAATTCCTTAAAGCAATTATAGTACCTCAATGGGATGGGACTCTCTAAGCCCATCCATCTCAAGACCCTTTGTATATTCATCAAGAAACTGAGTCCACACTTCCCATTCTGGGAACAAGCGATCAGCTGCTAAATAACTGACCTGCACATATTGAAATGAACGATATATAATTTACAACACGAATTGTAATAAGGAACAATATATAGACACATGATCCATGCTGGCTGTGTGGAAGAAAAAATAAAAAAAAACCATTTACGAAGTGCTTGGGCTACGTTCCAACCAAAAAAAATTGCGTAGTTTAATTTAATAAGGAAAAATATTTTTTCACACTAGCTCAAATCTACCATTTCACACACATATCTACAACTGATGCAAGAATGTCCACTTTTAAAATGTCACCATTTTAACACCAAAAAAGAAAAAGAAAAAAAAAAAGATGGGAAATAGTGGATTAATAATGATAATGAAGTTAGGCTCAAGCCAACCTTTTGAGGCTTGATTGATAAACAAATCAAGTTAAAACATAGTATTAAGTAGTTAGTGGAACTTGAGGCTTGACTTTTATATATATGGTTTAAATGAACTTTCTTTAAGAAAGTTATAAACATGTTGATTCCAGCGCATGATAGGAGAAGGTTCAAGAATTCCTCATCGGTTTTGGAATCCCACATTGGTTAGAAGAATAATAAGGAGGTGCACTAATTATATTAAAAGAGTTAGTCTCATATTGAAAAGAGAAGTAGTAAGGAGGAGTGTTGTCCCTTATAAAAGGAGTGGTAAAGTAGCTTTATTGTGTGTGAGAGTTAGAGCAAAGCTTTGTCTTGTAAGAGGGATAAAGACTAGCTTTGCCTAGTGCGTTAGTGTGAGGCACCTTTGGGTGTATTGGGATTTTGGGTTAGTTTATTGTTGAGAGTTTTTGTGATTGTAATTCCTATTTTTAATAGTGAATTTTGTTGGGATTGTCCGCAGAAGTAGGCTTGGAGTTAACCTAACCATGTTAAGTTTTGTGTATTGCGGAGCTTGCTATTTTATTATTTTGCATGTATTTTCACAACAAAACAATGACATATAAATAGTCTAATTCATAGCAAAAAGTTATGTGTGAAGACAAGGTTGATGAACTTTATTTTATAGGGCGATAAATGAAGAAAAGTAGTCTATCAAAGTAACTTGATTGATATCACTTAAAGCATAAGTAAATATATGTGAGCATGTATTTTAAAATATATAAATAGTTAACCATGACTTTATACAAGAAGGAAATAATCTTATCAAAGGATGTGTGAACAAGCTTTAGCTTAATGAAAAAAATAAATGATGTAAGGATGAACATTTTATCTAGCTTGGTGATAAAATTGAGCCTGGCTCATTTTCAAAACATAATTACATAAGCCAATCTTGAAATTTTAATAAACAGCTCAATTTGGATCATTTACAACCCAATGCAATAAATACCCATGTTGCAAACCCCTCATTCAGCCACAAATGAGTCCACCATTCCATCGTTACAAGATTGCCAAACCATTGATGTGCTAGTTCATGAGCTACAACAATCACAACCTGAGACAAATAATAATTAAACATTTTGTGCAGTGTTATTTAAACAATAGCTTCATATTATATTAGCCAAACAAAATTCTAACAAAAATAGCAACATTCACAACACACATATTACCCTCTGCTTATCAGCAGCTGTGGAATGCTGAACATCATAGAGCAAAGCTGTTTCACAGTATGTAACCAGACCATAATTCTCCATGGATCCAAAAGCAAAATCGGGAATTGCAACCATATCCAATTTGGGAAGAGAGTAAGGCAATGCAAAGTATCTATAGAAATTATCATGGTTAATTGGAATTTCAAATAATACAACATAAGAACAAAAATGTAACGACTTATTGGATCACCAATAACCATGATCCAGTGTCCACTATTTAGCTAAAGACTTGTATGTTGTGTCTTGTGATCAGTAGTTTGGTTGCGGTGCACAGTAAAACTTACTCTTTGTATAATTCAAGTGTCCTAACAACAACATCCAATGCGAATTTCCCTTGATTTACTTTACCAACTTGACAGTATACTCGAACTTTAACTCCTGTAAAGTCATGTAAGATTACACTATCAAGAACAAGGATCATATTATACCACAAGAAACAGTGAACATAGTGTAATGTTTTACCATCAGATGTAAGATATTCCACATAATCAAACAAACCAACAACAATTGCCACCAAATATGTAGACATGGTTGGTGATTCTTGATATGAAACTGTCTTCAAATCCCTATCCACTTTTTCTTCAATAATGGGCATGTTGGAAAGAGCTACTAGTTGTGATGGCACATCCAATGTGATTTTGAACGTAGCCTGCAAAACTCAATGCCCAAAAAGAAGGGCCAAATAAGCTTTTGTTTGCATTCATTTGAAACAGAATCATGCAAATCTACTTCCAAACTGAAAATAATTTAGTCACAAGATCTTAAATTAACTGCGAGAGAAAGAGATTGTGACACCTTGCAAGCAGGTTCATCCCAACAAGGAAAGCATCGCCTAGCATCATTTGGTTTAAACTGTGTAACTGCCATATTCTTCTTCTCACCATTGTGCTCATATGTACTGGAAAGCAAAATCATTTATTAATTTATATACACATTACTAATAAAATTCTCATTTACTAGAAAATAGAAGGCACTTATAATTAGGTCCATTCATAAGTAAATCGTGAAGGGTGAAATCATAGGTTCAATCCCATTAAAGAGAGTATATACATTAACTTAAACCTTTAATTATTATGGTCAAAGGCCTGCCTGATAATCTGAAATAGAATTTGGAAATAAAAATTTAATCATTTTAAGTATATTTGAATTAGAAAGAACTTTTTTAAAAAATATATATTTTTTAACTGTTTTTAACAAATTGATAATAAAAACTAAATTCAACACTTACCTAAATGGGAAAAAATCACTTAAAAATTTTATGTAATTTACATCCTAGTTGGTCTTATACAAGTGGAATGCAAAACATAATTTTATAACATTGATTCTCATTCCCAAGAACTGAACCCATTTTTGGTCATCACATACACATGCACATCTTCACCGCCACAAACACATTTTGACTGAACCCCACTAACAATTTGCTGAGATAACAAGTTGTGATTGGAATAACATGATTTTTGCATAGAAACATGTATACTAAGGAGATAAGTTGTAATTGAAGTAACATTACTTTTTGTATGGATCTACCGCTTACATCACTTTTATTATTCACCAACCATATTAGATTAAGGTCAACAAAAGTGAAAAAAATATTATGAAAAAATTTTGTGTCTCTAAACTTTTTGCAATAAAAATATGCGACAATTGGTTCTATAAATTTGACTGGCTAAAGGCAAGTCTAGGGTTTTTCTTTTAAAAAAATTCCCTTGTTTTATCCACACCCCCCCCCCCCCCCCCCCCACCCAAAAAAAAAAGAAAAAAAAAAAAAACCTTTTTGCAACAAATATATGTACCTTATATAAAAGCCCTTCATTTTGTTGTTTAAAGATCCTTGGAAGTGGATAGTGAGAAGTCCGAGACCAATGGGAAGAGTGTTAGCAAAGTTCAAAACCAAAATCTCGTCCTCTTCAACCACATCAACTTTTAAAGGCTTTAACACCTGTACAAATCCAAAGGAAAAAATGGATATTAGGTCTTAATTTTTGAACTATGTAGCCAAACAACCCCTTTTTAAATTATGTAGCAAAATACCCTTATTTTGGAACTTGATATTACTAATGTTGAGTTTTACCTAAAACTTGATATTACCAATCTTGAGTACTATGCATAATTTTAAGTGGAACTTCTACGCAAAATTTTCAAAAAAATTTTAAGTGGAAAAATACGCATGGAATTCGGCATCAGCAATATCGAGTTCTAAATTAAGGGTATTTTGTTATATTGTTTGAAAAGTAGGCTGTTTGGCTACATAGTTCAAAAATTAAGGCTAAATAGTTATTTTTTCCCAAATCCAAAACTTTATTCATTCAACATTTTATTTTTAGAAGACATGGCATTTGGTTTGTCAAGATAAATGCAAATTCAGTCAATGAGTCTCACATTTAGATAATCACAAGGTTGACTATTTATTTGAATAAGCCAGAGCTCATACAACCGCAAAAACAACTAAATCAATCAAGCTAAAGTTTAACAATGTTACAAATATATTAGCCCAGTATAATAGGCTTAAACCTAATCCTACTTTATGAGCAAGTCAAGTCTCCTACTTATACTAGAAGTCTATTAACCATAGTTAATATATGATTAGTCCCAAAGTTTAGCCTATTATATGTACTCATGTTGAGTTCATTATAACAAAGGATGTGTACTACACTCTCATATGATAAAGATGTAGCCCTTAAGCAAACTGAATTACGTAATCCATGTATTCCTGTGTTCTCTATTTGTATCTATTCTAACATATTCAACAAACAAGATATTTTAGGATGTTAAGTTAAAGCACTTACAACAAAACCTTTTACCATTAGTTAAAACTAACTTTAAAAGTAAAGTTAGGCTGATAGATAAGATAGGTATTACATGCTGCTCAGAATTAGCAGAGTGTGCAGCTGGGTGGGTGAAAGATACGGAGGTGGTATCAATGGAGAGTTCAGCAGCATTGAGGACGATGAAACTGGTATCTGCCACAATTTTGAGCTCAATAGCCACGGAGCCAGTGAACTTGCACCTGGTGAGGTTCGGTTTCAGCCTTATGTCGTAGCGTTTTGGGACAGCGAATTTTGGGAGCCGAGGTTGCCCTTTGAATTCCTCCATGGAAACCATAACTTTCATATTCTTTCGCTTAAAAGAAAAAGAAAAAAATTAGAGTAATTAAGAGTTGAAGTTGAAATGAGTGAAAGAGTAGACAGTGGGCTATTTAGAGTTGTGAGAATTTATATAGATTGACAAATGATAAACAATTTTTATTTATTTTTCATGTGGAGAATTTAAAAACAGAGTTATTGTTTCATCAATGATAAGAGTATATAACTATATACTTATATAAATTTTCCCATGCATTGCTCAAGTTAGTAACTAATTATATATTAAGTGCACATCTTTATCAATGCAATCGTCCTAGCTAGATGATCAAATGATGATGACAATGAATATAGAATGAGGAACTATGTCAAATGTTTCATTAATATGGTATTTTTTGGATTGGTTACAAGATAATCTATGAACAATAAACTCATACATTAGAAACCTAAGTCTTAAAGAAGTTATGTGGTACGTAGTAGTAGGTTTGTTCATACTGATGAATTGATAACAAGAAATACTAATTTCAAAATTTCATACCGAATGAGGATGACGCCTACTTCTTATGTAAAAATAACTCGCCCAAGCGAGGAGCAATCCACATCCAATGCCCTTAATGTCCAACATATTTGGCAAATTTTAGAGATACCCAGTTGGAGAAAAAAAATAAACTCAGATATTATTGTATCAATATTAATTTCAGAGTCAGAGATTTGTCACTTTTTTTTGTATAATGATTTTAAGGTTACCATTGTAAGGACAGTCCGAGCTTCTTAAATATAAGAACAGTTGAGTGAATGAAGAAGAGATTGAAGCTTAAGCATGATATGGAAAGAAGAAAGCAATCTATTCTTTTCCCTTCCGTTCCAATCATTCTTATCCAATTTTCATCTTGAGGAATTTATTTTGTCTTTTGCTTCCTTTCTCTCCCTTTCCTTAAGATTTATACTTGTCTCTGTATCAATTTCTTCTCCTCCTCTGTTATCATTCTTACGCAATGTCATCTTGAAAAAGAAGATTGTGGAAGATATTATTTGTTTAACATTGCTAAATATCTTGTTTTGTATTTTACTTTTGGTCACTGCCTTTTAGTTTTGGGACTATGGTTGTACCATCGCGAGGCAACAACAACCAATTGAAATGACTAGGAATCTGTTTACTTCGGAAAAAGGCAACGAAATTGGTTTGAAACATTTTGATTATCACTCCAGAACTATGACAAGCCGTAAAAGGGAAGATGCAAAGCCTCAATGTAATATATACTTTTGTCCTTTAAAAATTATTTATTTTCATTGGGATAATTATTTGATGTCCATGAATTCCAAAGAAGATCTTGTCCCTCATTGACTATTATTTTTTTTTTCATTTGCTCTAACATAGTATAGTAAATTACCAACATTTTGCCTACAAATTTTGATTCTCTGAATGTAGAAAAATTCTGAATTTGATTTTGGTGTAAATGGTATTAATTCTCTCGCATCCATTTTTTAAAATATGCATTTTCTTGATTCATGTACATTTTCACGTTTAACATATCTTTAAACATGGATTTTCGCATTTCAAAATGTGTACACTAGTGTATTAATTGTGAATATTAGATGAGAAGTGGTTTTTTTTTCCCAACGCATGCCCTTAGGGCATTAGGAAATTTTTAATGAGAAATGCTAGTACTACAAAAATAGTGGTGGAGAAAAAATAATGGGTCCATAGGGGTACACATCTCCACCACTCACAACTTTTTATCACACGACGAGTTGTGGTAAAAGTTTTAATATTTTTTGTGGCATTAGCATTTCTCTATGTTAATGAATAATTTTAGGAAATATTTGATATTTACTTTCATGATAAATATAAAAAGTTGTTAAAAAGTTACTTTTTTCTTTTTTCATAAAAAAGTTTATAAACCAACACCTTTTGAGCACCCATTAACTTTTTCCGTACAATAATTAATAATTATATGACTAAAGAAGGGGGTAGAATTTGAATTCTGGAAATAACATGAATAGATTGTGTTAGGCTACATTTTTTTTAAGTACGACCTACTCATTTTCAAACACCACTAATAAGTTATTGGGCTTTTCCCAAATATTTGGCAAATTTTAGAGATACCCAGTTGGAGAAAAAAAATAAACTCAGATATTATTGTATCAATATTAATTTCAGAGTCAGAGATTTGTCACTTTTGTTTGTATAATGATTTTAAGGTTACCATTGTAAGGACAGTCCGAGCTTCTTAAATATAAGAACAGTTGAGTGAAAGAAGAAGAGATTAAGCTTAAGCATGATATGGAAAGAAGAAAGCAATCTATTCTTTTCCCTTCCGTTCCTATCATTCTTATCCAATTTTCATCTTGAGGAATTTATTTTGTCTTTTGCTTCCTTTCTCTCCCTTTCCTTAAGATTTATACTTGTCTCTGTATCAATTTCTTCTCCTCCTCTGCTATCATTCTTACGCAATGTCATCTTGAAAAAGAAGATTGTGCAAGATATTATTTGTTTAACATTGCTAAATATCTTGTTCTGTATTTTACTTTTGGTCACTGCCTTTTAGTTTTGGGACTATGGTTGTACCATCGCGAGGCAACAACATCCAATTGAAATGACTAGGAATCAGTTTACTTCGGAAAAAGGCAACGAAATTGGTTTGAAACATTTTGATTATCACTCCAGAACTATGACAAGCCGTAAAGGGGAAGATGCAAAGCCTCAATGTAATATATACTTTTGTCCTTTAAAAATGTTGTATTTTCATTGGGATAATTATTTGATGTCCATGAATTCCAAAGAAGATCTTGTCCCTCATTGACTATTATTTTTTTTTCATTTGCTCTAACATAGTATAGTAAATTACCAGCATTTTGCCTACAAATTTTGATTCTCTAAATGTAGAAAAATTCTGAATTTGATTTTGGTGTAAATGGTATTAATTCTCTCGCATCCATTTTTTAAAGTATGCATTTTCTTGATTCATGTACATTTTCACGTTTAACATATCTTTAAACATGGATTTTCGCATTTCAAAATGTGTACACTAGTGTATTAATTGTGAATATTAGATGAGAAGTGGTTTTTTTTTTTTCCCAACGCATGCCCTTAGGGCATTAGGAAATTTTTAATGAGAAATGCTAGTACTACAAAAATAGTGGTGGAGAAAAAATAATAGGTCCATAGGAGTACACATCTCCACAACTCACAACTTTTTATCACACGACGAGTTGTGGTAAAAGTTTTAATATTTTTTGTGGCATTAGCATTTCTCTATGTTAATGAATAATTTTAGGAAATATTTGATATTTACTTTCATGAGAAATATAAAAAGTTGTTAAAAAGTTACTTTTTTCTTTTTTCATAAAAAAGTTTATAAACCAACACCTTTTGAGCACCCATTAACTTTTTCCATACAATAATTAATAATTATATGACTAAAGAAAGGGGTAGAATTTGAATTCTGGAAATAACATGAATAGATTGTGTTAGGCTACATTTTTTTTTAAGTACGACCTATTCATTTTCAAACACCACTAAAAAGTTTATAAACCAACACCTTTTGAGCACCCATTAACTTTTTCCGTACAATAATTAATAATTATATGACTAAAGAAGGGGGTAGAATTTGAATTTTGGAAATAACATGAATAGATTGTGTTAGGCTACATTTTTTTTAAGTACGACCTATTCATTTTCAAACACCACTAATAAGTTATTGGGCTTTTCCCAAATATTTTTTTGCCCTATTATTATGTTAACTACAAATATTTCATATCTTATTATCTAAATTGGGTTATGATATAAATTATCACAAAAAATCCAAAAAAAATCATATTTTATTATTATTATTTAGTTAAGCCCAAAACTGGCCTTATGAGCCCAATACACACATTCCATTCTATTTAAAGCCCAAGAATACTTATACTTGGCAATATTTAAAAAACTCATGATTGAAGTCCATGGCAAAACAATTTTATTAACGGAATTCAAATCCATGATCAAAGCCTATTATTTAAACTCATGGCAATTTATTTATCAAAAGCCCAATTCTTACTGACAATATCAAAAAAATTGTAATTCTCATTGACAACATTAAAAACCCAATTCTCATTAGCAACATCAAAGGCCCAGTTCTCGCTGGCAACATCAAAAGCCTAATTTTTATTGGCAACATCAAAAGCCCAGTTCTCGTTGACAACATCAAAAAGGCTCAATTCTTATTGACAACATCAAAAGCCCAAGCTAACTATTTGGCACTATTTTATCAAAAGTATAAGCTAACTATTTAATACTATTTTATCATAAACCCAAGTTTATTGATACTTGGCAAAATACTATATCATAAGTATTTCACTTATAAGTCCAATGATGAACAATACTTTAAGTTCTTAAACCTATTACTATAATATTACAAACTCATGAAATCTATGACAATTATCTATTTTCAAAATCCACGGCAATCATCTTATAAAAGCCCATGGAAAATTATGATTATTTATCTTAAACCCATGACATTTATTTATTTCATATCATATTATAAACTCATAGTCATTATTTATCTTATATCACAATATTCATAATATTTATTTCCAAAACTCCTAATAATCATTTATCCTACAAACCCATTATTATTATCTATAGAAAAACTCATGAGAATATCACATTATTCCATTATAGTGATTGTTACCATATTTTATTTGAAACCCATGGATATTGCCTCTATTTAAAACTCACGGTAAATATTATTCTCAAGAAATATTGGAGGTCATTATTTAAATCCCCAAAGAAAATATCATTTACAAAAATAATTCATAGCAAAAATTATGAGAAACTATACAAGTTGTTATTAAAACCCATGGAAATTAATACCCAAAACCTATCATAAATATTTATTAAAGCTAATGGATTCATTCCATTTTTACTAACAACTAAAGCCCAAGTGGAATAAAAATCCATGGCAATATATGGTAGCTTTGTCCATTTTGTAGGGCTCACAATGAGAAAGCAAAAGGATAGGCCCAAGTGGAAAGAACCACCATGTCAAAGGCCCACCAAAATACTCAGGCCTCATGGCCAAGCCCAACAAAAAGTCTTAGCCAAAATAGCTCATGTGTGCAAACTAATCCAGCTGGAGAACTTCATTTAGTTCTGCCTTTCGCTGGAGGTCATCTCAAGAAGCAACCAAGCTCCCAAACCAAATTAGGAGCTGGCCACCTGTCCCACTGCCAGCTCTGACATGAACAGTATCAGAGGTTGACACCTGAAGGCAATAGGCAATAAATACCCTTCCTCTCTCAGTTTTGGTCACAACTTAAAGAAGTCATAACCAAGATCTCCAAGCAAACTAAATAGTTTATTTTATTACTAAAAATATATGTAATTGATTCATAAACCAAGCCCATGAATCCTAAAGGGGAAAATTTGGGAACATGTGGTTTGGAGGGCATAAAGGAATCTCTATTTCCTGAAGTAGATGTAAACTTTGACACCTGGCTTAGGATTTTGAATCTTATTTCGTAGGGTTCAAATCTCAGTTGCAGCACTAGAATTCCTTCTTAATACTTGCCTTAATCCCATTGGCTGAACACAATCTCAAAATTCTTAGCATTTAATGCAAGATTATGCTGATTTTTACCCATGTGTGACATTGCCCTAAGAATCAAAACAGTCCCAAGAGCAAATTTCCCATTTTAGGCAAAATCCTAGGATAATTATATCAACTATTGATGTGCATTGATAATAGCTTAATTTTACATATTTATATCATTGTTAGAAAACATTATCATACTTATTTTGAAATAATTCATGCATTTTATATTTGGTTTTGGAATAAGGCTGAATAATCAATTTTGTCCTTAATTGAATTTTATTGCATGAATTTGTCTTTTGTAAGAGAATGAAATTAAATAAGTGGATTTATGCAAAGAAGAAAGCTAATGGACTTTACTTTTATAAGAGCCACGATGAAGTTAAAGAAGGTCAACCCAATTAAATTTAAGTCTAATTGGAGTAAGGAATCAAAGGAAATTTGCACCAAATCTAAGTCCAATTCGGATTATGATTCCACGTAGCACATTAGTTAGTATTTTTGGCATAACTTTCGGCTCAAATGTCCAATCGAGATGATTCAAGTTGGGCTGGAAAGTTAACTTAAAGGGCTACAATTTTATAATTTACAAAACTCTGAATTTGACGTTAAATGGGTCAAAATCATCAGTTACGTAAAGCCTAAAAATATGGAAATTTCTCCAACTGGGAATTCAACTTGTAATAGGATTCCTTGACATATTTAAAAGCTCTTTAGGGCAAAATTTAGAAAGGTTAGTGCTAGGGCTGAGATGCAAAACAGAAAATTGGAGCAAGAGACAATGTTGCATGTGGCTTCTCTGTAACTTTTCTCCATAATAGCATTGTGACTATTTTTTTCTCTATTTTATTTGTCTATTAGTTTAATGTTTAGTACTTTATTCTTGTGTTTTATTTCAATTACTATGAGTAACTAAATTTATAATTAGGAATGAGGATGAAACCTTGTTAAGAATTATTAGTAATATTTATGTGATTTGATTTTTCCCACAATAGTTGTTTTTTAATGATTTAAATTGTTCTTGCTTCATATCAATTGACTAAGATGAGATTCTAGATATGAGTTCAATCACGTTTTTCTCATGATTTAGGATTTATCTTAATTAATTGAATGTTTGGTTTATTATTTCTTGATTATAAAATTGGACATCTCTTGTGATTTGTTTGTCAATGAATACAATTGGTGATTTGATTTTATACTTAAGAAGTGAAGAATAACATGCCTTTAATTTTTAAAACAAGAATTTTAATGAGAATATTTTCCATGATAGTAAGATTGATTTATAGATTATCATGCAGTAGTTGGAAAAAAATTAAATGATCATAAATATATGCTGACATAAATTAACAAGGTGGATTTCAAAACTTTAATTCATTTCTCTAGATTGTTTACATCTCTTTACTGCTTCATATTATATCTTTGCTTAGTTTAATTATTTACTTAGTATATTTAATTTCAAACAACCAATTTTTATTAAACTAGATTATGATTAATTTGGTTAAGATTTGATTAATTTTCCTATGTTCATTCAAGTCCCTATGGATTCGACGTCATTATTGTCAAACTATACTTTGGTATGGTTCGTACACTTACAAGTACTTTAAAATTTCACAACAACTATTCTACCCCTAAATCAGTCCTAAGTTTTGGACTTTTGCTAATTAATGCTCCCTTAAACTCCCCTATAAAAGCCTAAGCATATCAACTCACAAGACACTAAAAAAAAAAAAAAAAAAAAAAAAAAAAAAAAAAAAAAAAACCTCTGTTATTCTTGTTATTCTGTCAAATTTTAGCTTGTAGTTAGCCCCACTGACCCATGAATAAGCCACTTTTGTCCATACTCACTTAGCTTCAGACATTCCCTTTCTTTTTCTGCATATTCACAGTGATAATAGCTTAATTTTGCATATTTATATCATTATTAGAAAGCATTACCATACATATTTTGAGTTAGTTCATGCATTTTATAGTTGGTTTTGGAATAATGCTAAATAATCAATTTTGTGCTTAATTAAATTTTAATGCATGAATTTGTTTTTTGTAGGATGATGAAATTATATAAGTGGATTTGTGTAAAGAAGAAAGGGATAATTACAGTAAACCCACCTAAGGTTTGGCCTGCTTTTACTTTGCCTACCCGTGGTTCAAAAGTTATCACTTTGCCCACCTGTACTTCAATCCGTTACTCTCCCGTTGCCCACCTCACCCTCTGACGTTAGACAAACATCTTTTTATTCCAAATTAGAACATAACAAGGATCAAACAATATGAACTCACTCTCTTTTCCTCACGAGCCCTAGGAACGTGAAAATCCCTGTAACTGAGCTGGGGTTTTGATTTTCCTAATAGTGCTTTCGTGGGTGAGGTTTTGACTTTGGGTTGTCTTGAGGCATTGAATATTCGAAGATAGATCATCACCAGATACGAGCTGGGGTTTCAAGTTTTAATGGTAGCTTTGATTTACAGGAAGTTGATAATCGATGTCTTCTTCGAGTGGAAATTACTCAAGTTCAAGTGGGCATATGTGTAAATATGAGACTTATGTGCTGAGAACAAGTCTGACAATGGATAATTTAGGAGAAGGTTTTTGGGTTGTAGCCGATATAAAGTAAGTATACTTTTTACTTAATCTAGTTGATTCATGTGAGATTGGAATGTGATGTGTTCAACTCAATTTATGAACATGTTGGTCCCAAGTACCCTTTCTTTAAATGAATTGATAATCCCACTTGTATGCGTGGGAATGAAACTGCCCATTTGGTGCAACAAAAGCTGGATTTACTATGGAGTGAGCTATATCTTGCACATGAAAGGAAAAGAGAAGCTACCCAAGCAGCAGTAGAAGCTACCCAAATGGTAGAAATTGCTCAAGACAGGGCAGCAAAAGCTACTAAGAGGGAGAGAAAGTTTCGAGTTTCCTCTGTTCAAGTCAAAGAGATAGTAGTGAGAGCTTTAGAGCAAGAGAGAAAGTGCAGAATTGCACTAATTCTATCATGGTTTTTTTTTTTTTTTTTTTTTGGTTATGTTGTTTTCATGTTTTGGCTTAAGTGAGAATGTTGAAATGATGAGATTGAGTCTGCCTGATGGGTTGTAATATAAGCTAGTCCTCAATTGTATTGTAATAGAACTATAGAAGAATTTTTTGAGAATGAGAACTATGTAAGGTGGTAGATGCTGTTGACTTGAAGCCATTTAATAATATAATTCTTTTTAAGATAAAGTGTTATTTCTGTTAGATGTTGTTGGTATTTTTGTTTAAAGTGAATTGGCTACTTGTGAGCTGTGAGCTATTGGCGTTGGTGTTTTGTTGGATGTTGTGAGCTATGTTGGTAGTTGCATAAAGTGCATTGTGTGAAGACAATTGTGTTGAAAGTGAATTTAAAGTGCATGACAATCATGTCAACTTGCGAGAAAAGAGAACAAATGCAGACATACACCTGCTATTCAACACATACACCCTGCAGACATAAACAAACTCATATAATAATAACTCATATAACAAACTGCAATAATCAGAATAATAATTCTGAACACCTATCATTAAGTTGGGAAATTGTATACATATTTTAAGGTGGCATTGAATAGTCTTTTATCAACCACCAGTAATATAAGACATTTGGTACAACAACCAAAATAGCTGCAGCTGTCCAATGTTTACAAAACTTACAAAAATACAAAAAGTGTTTGAACAGCTATATAAAAAATTGTCTTGCCATTGTCTACAAACTACATAAAACCCTAACACTACGTAACCCTAATACATTATACATAGCAACAAAAGTGACTTGACTTAGTCTTCATTTACTGCCCCTGCCTCTGCCTCTCCCACCACAGCTAGCCTTTCCACCTCTTGTTCTACATTTCTGAACTCTAGCTGTATCACCCTTTCCTCTCAAAGTAGCTCATCTGGTAGAAGGTGGTCTTGTAGGCTACAAAGTACAAGAATTCACATGTTAACTACCAGTATCACAGTTTTATGAATAAAACATCAAAGCTAACAGTACATTACCTGTGATGATGGTGCTCTACTGTCCCATGTTTCTACAGGGGTGTGTGGTGCTGGCTGGCTTGAAGAGAACCAAGGAGCTCCTCTAACTGTGTACCTAAAGTCTAAAAAGTACCACTAACTTAGATTTTGTGACCATGGAGCTAGTAACCCTAACCATGGAGCTTGTGGCTATGGAGCTGGAGCTTGTCGCTATGGAGTTGGAGCTTGTGGCTGTGACCCTGCTACCTAGTTGGATGAGGATGAGGCCACAAGCTCTACTGTCCCATGTTTCTACAGGGGTGTGTGGTGCTGGCTGGCTTGAAGAGAACCAAGGAACTCCTCTAACTGTGTACCTAAAGTCTGAAAAGTACCACTGACTTAGGTTTTGTGACCATGGAGCTAGTGGCCTTAACCATGGAGCTTGTGGCTGTGGAGCTGGAGCTTGTCGCTATGGAGCTAGAGCTTGTGGCTGTGACCCTGCTGCCTGGTTGGATGAGGATGAGGCCATAGTGTAAGGCTGATGTGTTGGTGGGGGCTTAGCTGAGGATTGGGTCTGTGATGAAGATGGGGCCTAGGATCCTTGTCTGTGTGTAGAAAGCATTCCACTTCCCTGCAACCAAATATGAGCATGTTTTTACAGTGTCAGTTATTGGCATTTTGCATTTGAATAAAAAAATTTTTGTAAAAACTTACAGATTTTCCTTTCTGCAATCTCTGCCTCCTCTCCCATGGTGTCTCACCAGTGACATTGGCCTTGCATCCCCTTGCGTTATGCCATTCCTTTTGACACCTTTCACACCTCATTGGTCTGTTTGCTCTAGACACCATATAAAGTGTTAACAATATAAAGAGAGAGAATGACTGAATAGTCAGTATATTAATGTGTGTAAAACAATGTATAAAAGAGAGTCTTATATAGGTTAGGTATGTGTGCACTACAAGTAATATAAGTGTAGTACAAGAAATATACTAGGCTAAGCCCAATGGGCTAATCTATACATTAACATCCCCCCTAAAACTCGAGGTGGCAAGGAGGAAGTCAACTGGAGTTTGGATATAAGATCTCAAAGATGACCAGGCGGGTGAGACTTGGTGAAGATATCAGCAAGCTGGTCAGCAGATGAGATGGAGAACAACTTGAGATTGCCTTTCTTGAGATGCTGGCGAGTGATGTGGTAGTCGATCACAATGTGCTTGGTGCGTTCGTGGAAGACATCATTATGAGCAATGTAAATAGCACTACAATTGTCACAATAAAGAGGAGTAGCAGTGGGCTGTGGAGCATCCATGTCAGCCAAGAGCCAGCGAAGCCAGACAAACTCGCAGGTGGTATCGGCAAGGGCACGATACTCAGCCTCAGTACTGGAACGGGAAACAACATCCTGCTTTTTGCTACGCCATGAGACAAGAGAAGTACCCAACAAGAAACAGAAACCTGTGATAGAGCATCAATCAATCGGATCACTTGCCCAGTCCGCATCTGAATAAGCATGAAGCTCAAGAGAAGACCGAAAGGAGTAGTATAGACCATGATAAAGTGTACCCTTGACATATCGGAGAATCCGAAGAACAGCAGCATAGTGGACAGAACGAGGGGCATCCATGAATTTACTAACCATACCCACGGCATGTGAAATATTTGGACGAGTAATAGTGAGATAGATCAGACTACCAACCAACTGACGATAGCGAGTAGCATCAGATATAGGTTCACCATCCAAGGGTGTGAGCTTTGTATTGTACTCCAAAGGAGTGAAAACAGTCTTGTTGTCAGTGATACCGGCTTTGAAGAGAAGATCAGAAGCATATTTAGCTTGGGAAAGATAGTATCCATCAGAGGATGAGATAACCTCAAGCCCAAGAAAATAGTTGAGAGTACCCAAATCTTTCATCTCAAAATGCTGACTAAGGAAGTGCTGGAGAGAGCGGATACCTGCAGAATCATCTCCAGTAATAATCATATCATCAACATAGAGAAGAATAAGAGTGATACCAGCAGAGGATCTTCGGACGAAGAGAGCAGTGTCATGAGGACTCGAAGTGAAACCCTGCTGAGCAACAACTGAGCTGAACTTTTCGAACCAAGCTCGAGAAGCCTGCTTAAGGCCATAAAGAGCACGGCGAAGGCGACAAACTTGACTGCCTAAATGTGGATAGCCAGGGGGTGGTTGCATGTACACTTCTTCTTGAAGGTCTCCATTGAGGAAAACATTCTTCACATCCATTTGATAAAGAGGCCAACGGCGAACAGAAGCCACAGCAATGAGACATCTGACAGATGTAAGGCGAGCAACAGGAGCAAATGTTTCCTCATAGTCAATGCCATACTCTTGGGTAAAGCCCTTGGCAACTAGGCGAGCCTTGTATCGTTCAACAGATCCATCAGCCTTGGTCTTGATCTTGTAAACCCACTTATAACCTACTACAGACTGACCAAGAGGCAAATCAACCATATCCCAAGTGTGATTTTTATGAAGGGCATCTAGTTCATCATTCATAGCTTGCTGCCAAAGAGGGTCAGTATGGGCTTCACGATAGGTGTGAGGTTCATAAAGGGTGGCAAGGGCAAAAGAGCAGTGATAATCAGAGAGATAAGGGGGAGGAATGCTTACCCGAGTGGAACGACGAAGTTCAGGACTATCAGGAGACTCAGGAGAGGGTAGTGCTACAGGATCCAAGACAAGTGGGTCATATGTCGGGGATAGAACCGAAGATGAGTTGTTTGGAGAGGCAGCCGATGTTGAAGAATCCTCCATAAGTTCAGGATAGAGAGGGAGGAAAAGATCAGTAAAAATGGGAGACTCAGAGGAAGAGGATGTAGGAAACTGCTGAAGACTCGTGAAAGGACGATGTTCCCAAAACTCAATATGACGGGAGACACGAAGACGATGAGAAATAGGATCATAGCAGCGAAACCCCTTTTGAGATACACCATAACCAAGGAAACAACAGAGACAAGCATGAGGTTGGAGCTTTGTTCGTTCATGAGGAGGAAGAGAGACAAAGCAAGCACAACCAAAAACCCGAAGAGAGGAGTAGTCAAGGGTTTGACTATAGAGAAGCTCAAATAGTGATTTGTTGTGTGTAGTTAGTGAAGGGATACGATTAATAGTGTATACAACAGTGAGTGCAGCCTCACCCCAAAAGCGCTCAGGAAGAGAGGCAGAAATGAGAAGGGTGTGGACAACATCAAGAATGTGACGATGTTTTTGTTCTACACGACCATTTTGTTGAGAGGTGTAAGGAAAAAACCGCTAAGTAAGTGTACCATGATTGTCTAAAAAGGATAGGAAAGATTTATCATTATATTCTTGAGCATTATCTGATCGAAAAACTTTGACGGTGCAATTGAACTGTGTTTCAATCATTTTATGAAATGTTTGGTAAATAGACATAAGTTCAAACCTATGATGAAGCAGATAAATCCAAGTATATCGAGAAAAATCATCTACAAATATGACAAAATATCTAAATCCCCCCTTAGTAGGAACAGGTGCAAGACCCCAAATATCAGAATGTATAAGATCAAAAGGTGCAGAAGAAAATGAGTCACTATTATTAAAGGGCAATTTTGTTTGTTTGCCAAAATGACAGGAAGTACAATCAAATTTTTTAAACTGAACTGAACCTAAATGACCTTGAGAAGCTAACAACTGAAAACGAGATAAGGATGGATGACCAAGACGAGCATGCCATAGATCAGGTGAGGAGGTGGTAGTGGTAACAGCTGCAGAAACAACTTGTGAAGGAATCTTCAAGTCATAAACCTCAAACATGCGACCAACCTTATGGCCTGTCCCAAGCACTTGACCCGTCCGGGGATCCTGCACATCCACACCATGATTAGTAAGGAGAAGATCTACGCCTAATTCACAAAGTTGACCAACAGAAAGCAAATTGAGGGATAACTTTGAGATATGAAAAGTGTCACTAAGGGATAAACAAGGAGAAGAGATTGTTCCTTTATGACTAACAGGCATAGGAGTTCCATCAGCAGTGTAAATGGTGATTGGATGTTCTAAGGGTGCCTTATCAGAAAATTGGGATTCATCAGGAGTCATATGGTTACAACATGCAGTATCAAAAAACCAAGGTTGTTTACTTGAGGTGACAGAAAGGGCAGTGGAAGTGCGGGATAAAACCTGTTAAACAACTGCCTCAATATCAACCATAGTAAGTGAGGAAGCCAAAGATGGACCTGTAGGAACCGATGGATCGGAAGGACATACAACAGCTGCCCAAGGAAGAGAAGCTTTATTCTGCTCTTGTATAAATTTCTGCAGTTTGCGACAAACTGAGATGTCATGGCCTTTAGCACGACAAAACTCGCAGCGAGTACCTTTGGAAGACTGAAAGGTGGAACGCCCAGAGTTTATTCGTGGAGGAGCAGTGAATGCAGCAATGGGAGGCTGTGGAGATGGTGTAGCCAATACATGATCAAATGATGACATGTGATAAGCAGGCTGACGGTTTTCCTCAGAAATGAGCTCCTTGACTGCAGCATCAAGAGAAGGAGTAAGCGACCGGCTAAGCAGGGAAGCCCTAGTAGGCTCAAAATCCTCACGCAAACCCATCATGAAGTGCATAAATTTATGGCGATCCCGGTATTTGACAAAGAGCTCAATGTCCTTAAAACACACTAGTGGAGGATCTGCAGCAGAGAGTTGTTCCCACACAGTAGAAGTCTAAGAATAAATATTAGAAATAGACTGACCTGTCTCTTGGCACATTTGATAAAGTTTTGATTCAATGTGGAACTCCAAGCTTGAATCATTAGTACAATTATAGCGATCAGCCAAAAACTTCCAAGCAGCCTCAACAGTCTCAAGACGAGGAAGAAGATTATGAATGGAGGGAATAGAGGTATTAATAAACCAAGACAAGATCTTACTCTGAATACTCTTCCATTCCTCTAGGCGATCTTCATAATCATCTGTTGTAACAGTAGTCATGGAAGATTCTTCAGCAGCTGTGACTTTGGACTTAGGGTTTGGTACTGGCTTAGGAATTGAACCAGTCACATATCTCCACAGTTTACGACCCTTGAGAAAAACAGTCATATTCTGAGACCATACATAATAACTAGTAGAACCATCCAGCATAATGGTGATAGGACGTATGATGTCGCGTTCATTTTGTTGAGCCATAATGATGAAAATGACAAAAAAAATGAGATTTAGAGACCTCAAATGCAGAAATGGAGCCCAAAATCGAAATCTACGCGAAAAACTGAGCAAGACAGGTCCTGTTGAAAAATTTTGACTTTGGTCAAAGTCAAAGGTCAAAGTCAACAGTCAACGGTCTGGTCAATGGTCAACGGATGTGCTGACGTATGCTGACGTGCTGAGTGTCATCACCCTAGGGCTGACGTGGCAAGACGCGATACGAAGCAGGCGCGTGGCCGGTGTGTGAGGTGCGTGTGGAAGGAAGATGGTGCGTAGAGGCGCGTGATTGAGCGGTAGAAACTTCAGCCGGCGCATGGAGGCGCGTGAAAGGTGATTTTTGGCCGTTCTTGGTTGGGTTTTGCTCGGGACGGTCAGATTTGTCAATATGTGCCTTTACTTTGGCGGTTTGATCAACAAACTGAGGAGATCCGAGTGTTCTAGGGTTGTGGGCGTGACGGTGGTGTCTTGTTTCTGACAGTGACTACTGGATGAAGGCGAGGGCAGCGGAAGAACGCCGGAAATGTCCACAGGAACCAAAAAAATCAGAGGAAAGGCTCTGATACCATGTTAACAATATAAAGAGAGAGAATGACTGAATAATCAGTATATTAATGTGTGTAAAATAATGTACAAAAAAGAACCTTATATAGGCTAGGTATGTGTGCAGTACAAGTAATATAAGTGTAGTACAAGAAATATACTAGGCTAAGCCCAATGGACTAATCTATACACTAACATAAAGGTTTGGCTCATCAGCATCTCTCTTCCTCTTCATGGGTGGCTTATAAACAATAGGTGCAACAGGCTTGGGTTGGCCACTTGACATCCACTCAGACTGACTATGCATGGGAGGTATGGGTGTCTTGTATGTCTCCACATAAGCATCCTTGTAGTAGCATGGATAGGTGTAGTCTTCTAGTTTCTCACGATTCACAAAACTTGTTACAACTCCATGCTTGTAGGGGATTCCTGTCAAGTCCCATGCTCTACAACCGCATGTCCTATTTACCAAGTCCACCACATGCTTTTCCCTCTCATTGTCAACCTCATACACAAACCTCCCAGAAGGCATTGCATAGAAACTCTCACACTATAATTTTAATTGCTCTAACTTTTTTTGTATGCTTGGACACAACTTGCTACCATACTTTTTTATGCCAATCTTCTTTATATACAGCCTGCTCATAAGCCTAACTCTGATCCACTCCAGCATTGATAAGATGGTCTTATCTCTAGCCTTCACAATCATAGAGTTAAAACTTTCACTCAGATTGTTTACCATACAATCTGTCAAAGCTCTTGAAGAAAAATGGGATCTGGTCCATTATGTAGGCTCTATATCAGCCAGGTACTTCCAAGCTTCTTCATCCAAATTCTTAAGATGGTCCACCCCCTCTCAAATTCCCTGGCTGGTGTTGTGTCAGCATACCTCCACAGTACACTCTTCAACTCCATGCCCTTGTGGTTAGCCTTGAAGTTGTTGTATATGTGCTTCAGAATCTCCATTGCAGGTAAAGGCCCTGCAATCAAGTAAGCAAGTAAGCATTCAATGTCAGCAAGTAAACATGTAAGCAAGGTAAGCATGTAAGCAAGGTAAGCATGCAATGAAGTCATGAACATGAACTAGATGATAATACCTTCTGCCTGTCACTAATGAATACCAGATTGAGCTCCTCTAGCCTACCAATGTCATTTGCAAACTACTCCAAGAACCAAATCCAACTATCCTTGTTCTCTTGCTCAACCACAGCTATTGCCACTGGGAATATATTGTCATTTCCATCTTTGGCAGTGGCAGACAATAATTGCCTACCAAACCTACCCTTCAAGTGGCATCCATCTAGCCCAACAAAAGGTCTACAACCACCTAGAAAGCCAACCTTCTGAGCATTGTACCTAATGTACATCTTTTTAAAATTGGGCTCTGCATTCTCATTTTCCATCTATATTTGCAAAATCACCCTACTTCCTACATATGTCCTTAATATCATTTCTGCATAATCTCTAAGTAAGCCATACTGAGCCTCTTCATTCCCAGTAATCAGCCCCCTAGCTGCCTTCCTTGATCTATACACCTGACTAAGACTTAAATCAATTAAAATCTTCTACATCACATGATGCTTAACTCCGAAGACCTCCCAATTAGGATTCTTACCAAAATCCTCCAAATACCTCTTGGCTACATAAGCTGATGTAACGTGCTCATTTTTAAATGTTAAGGAGCAGGTACACTCAGGATAAAGTGTCTTGATCTCAAATGTGCACTCTCCAGTCACCATTGAGGCATAACACCTCCATCCACAATTGTTCTTACAATGTACAAAAATATTCTTCTTCTCATTCAACTTTCACTTGACATTAATGTGATTCTGAATCACATACTCCCTCAAAGCCTTCCTAAACACCTGGGAGTTTGGGACTTCATTCCTTTTGCCAACCTAACATTTTTCATATTAGTCCTCTCATTGAACTCCAAATTTTCAAGCTCCTGCTCATCATCAGAACTATCCACACTTGCAATATCATCCTCTAAAGCTGGTTCAGCCCACTCTTCATCTAAATCTATGTTTGGAAGAGGAACATTGCTTAGGCCAGGTGCATCTGTGTTTGGCTGAGGTGTATTAGTGTTTGGATGAGGTGGAGAAGTGGTTGGAACAGTGTTAGGCTCATATGGCACTGTGTGAGATGGAGAAGACTCACCAAAAATGTCATCAGCAAAGTCTTCTCCTTTCAAACCTTCATTCAACCAATCAAAATCCTTCTCCAGACCATCACCCCTTGTAGCAACTCCTGCACCACCCCCTACACCCCCTATAGTAGCCCTTGCACCAGCACCAACACCATCACCCCCTATAGCCCTACACCAGCTCCTACACCAACCCCTCCATCATCAGGAACTTCAACTACAAGTGAAGCATTACCACTCTCCACATACAGTATAATGGTGTCTCTTGGCCCTCCCTCATTAGGCTTGCACATGGGTACTGCATCTTGATCATCTTCTATGAGCCTCAAGTCTTGCTCCAAGTTGCCCCCAGGACCTAAATAATGAACCCTACACGGTTCATCAACCCCCAATTCCTCACATATATCTTTTATTTCAAAATAACTAAGTAAATCAAGATCCCTATACATTATTTTAACTTTCCCACCAAAGTATTCTAAACTAGGATTCCACAGAAAAGCACCCCCATAATGTACCTCTAATTTCACCTCATTATCCATCTGCAATAACAAATTATCATTTGACACACATACATTTAACAATTGAAGAATTGTAAACAACAAAAAAGTAAACAGTTGCATGTTTCTATTTTGCTTTTGGGATGCAACACACACAGAGGGACCACATTTTCTGCTTTGCTTTTGATTCTGTTTTACTAAATAGCACATGCAAACACTAAAATTTAAACCCAGTAGAAACTTGGGTCCATTGTGAGACACAATGACCACGACAGACAAAATGCTCATAAACAAATACAAATCCAAAGAACAGGCGATCACATTTTTCATAAACATCAACAAACACAACCAATATTCTTATTCCATTACATGTAACATTGACCATTGATTGATTACACAAAAAACAATAAAACAATCACAAGCCCAAAGTAAAAACACAAACAATGACTGATTTCTTACCAGGATTTTAGCCTCGAACAACCTGTTGCTTGTCTATTGCTCATCTAGATTTACACTTGCAACACTATGTCAATATCAGATGCAGAATGGATTTTCGCGTTCCTAGGGCTCGTGAGGAAAATAGAGTGAGTTCGTGTTGTTTAATCCATGTTATGTTCTAACTTGGAATAAAAAGGTGTTTGTCTAACATCTAAGGGTAAGGTGGGCAACGGGGGAGTAACAGATTGAAGTACAGGTGGGCCAAGTGATAAGTTTTGAACTACAGGTAGGCAAAGTGAAAACGGGCCAAACCTCAGGTGGGTTTACTGTAATTATCCCAAGACGAAATCTAATGGACTTTAATTTTACAAGGACCATAATGAAGTCAAAGAAGACTAACCCAATTATATTCAAATCTAATTGGAGCAAGGAATCAAAAAAAATTTGCACCAAATCCAAGTCCAATTCAGATTACGATTCCAACTGCGCACCAGTTAGTATTTGAAGCATAACTTTCGGTTCAAATGTCCAATTGAGATGATTCAAGTTGAGTTGGAAAAAATATATATATGGGCCACCCACCAAGATCCAAAAAAAAATAAATAAAAGGGAAAATTATAGTAAACTTACTTATGGTTTAGTCTGTTTACACTTTACCTACTCGTGATTTAAAACTTAATACTTTATCCAATTGAGATTACCTCTATTAGAACTCCGTTACCCACCTCTATTAAAAATAATGGTAAGTATGTAATTTTGTTCTCTTTTTGTGTCTCTCTTTTCCAAAAACAAAAAATTATACTAAAAAACAAGAGAAAAAAGATCTAAAAGTTAGGGTTTTCACTCTCCGAAGAAGATCAAAAGACAACTATGCTTGGTGGCGAGCTCGTTTAACCCAGGTTTTGTTCTTTAAATAGATTTTGATCCTACCCTCAGTGTGCCTTGGTCTTGGTGCCATGTGTCTTTCACTAATTTTCTTGAATAAGCCAAAGGTTATTTTTCTTTGTTTCCATGACAGATGGCAAAATACTTTACAGCTTACCGAATTGATCACATATTGGGTTTCTTCCGAATCTGGGAGTTTCCGCAGCATTCTATGACAGGTCTAGTTGGAAAATTTTGACCATCGATCCCTCTGAATCATTTAAAGTTATGCTTGCCTAATCAAAAACAGCTTTTTTACTTGGAGAATAAATTAATGTAGAGCATGGTCTGTGTTAAGGGAAGCAATAGTTTTTAATGTTATTTTGGTGAATTTACACAATTTAATGCTTCTTTTGTAGGAAGAACTTGAAAGAGAGGGAATATGGGACTTTGATCGATTGAGTCGTCCACATATTCGGCAAGAATTGTTACAGGTTATTGAATTTTTTTTGTTGGCTGTAATCTGCTTACTTATTGTAATCAACCTATGACTTCTATTTCTTTGTTGTAAGTTTTACTGTGCATCGTTTCTGCTGATTGTCTTTTCTTATTTAATTTTTATTCTTGATTCAGGATAAATTTGGATCGTATTGGACTTTTATTGCCTCAACTTTTCTCAATGAATATCGGCAGCAGTGCTATGAGGTGAGAATAGTAGTTTTAGTGGATAAATGAATTTGTTATATATTTTTTCTTCATAACTCATAATAAGTCTTTGGAGGGGTTTTTCTGTCAAATATTAGGCTGAGGGGCCTCACTCTAAATTAATTTATTTTCCTATATATTCTTCTCAGTTCAAGGAGGAATGCAACACAGAAAAAAATTGCTGCCAAGCTGAAGGCATGTGCAGAGAGGTCCTTGTTGTTGGAGAGTGAAAACCCTAACTTTTAGATTTTCCTTCTCTTGTTTTTTAGTATAATTTTTTGTTTTGGGAGGAAAGACACATAAAAAGATAACAAAATTACATACTTACGCTTATTTTTAACGGAGGTGGGTAATGGAGCCCTAATAGAGGTAATCTCAAGTGGGCAAAGTGCTAAATTTTAAATCACAGATAGGCAAAGTGTAAACAGGTCAAACCACATGTGAGTTTATTGTAATTTCCCCTAAATAAAAATAAAAATATTCATAATAGGGCCCCCACAAGATCGAAAAATAAATAAAAATAATCCACAAGATCAAAAAATAAATATAAATATAAAACTTTTCCACTACCAGGAGTTAAACATGGATTCTCTAATCCATAAGAATTGCCAATGTGCTACAGCAGATTTTATGTTCTATGGTGCATTAGTTTTTATTTTGGGATAATTACAGTAAACCCACTTGTGGTATGGCCCGTTTTCACTTTGTCTGCCCGTGTTTCAATCATTTACACTTTGCTCACCCGAACTTCAATCCGTTACCCATCCATTACCCACCTCTCCTTTTGCCGTTAGAAAAACACATTTTTAGAGAAAAACAAACATAACAAAAATAAAAAAGCTAGGGTTTTGATTGCTTAAGAACTTCTATAAGAACAAAGCAAAGGGAATAGCACACAAATCCCACTCTGATCTTGGCTTCTCTCCCTAACCCAATTAGCTGCCTCATACTCGCCACTGGGTCCATTCCCAGCTTCTTCCTTGTTGTCGTTGCCCCGCAAGCTGAAGATGATCATGAACACGATGATCTGGGTTGAAAAGCTACAAGGAAAGCCGTCGGATTCACTAAGTTGTGGGGTCATCGGATTCGGCCTGAGCTCAGTCTCATCGAGCCCTCTCTCTCACTCTAAACCCGAGCTTAGTCTCTCTAAGCTCTCGGCCTGAGCTCTCTCTAAACCCCTATTCTCTCATCTCTAAAACTCTCTCAAACGAACTCCATGGCCGCCCCTCTCAAGCTCACCCCCTCACATCAACGTCGCCACCTCAGCAAAAATCCAAATCAACCACTATCTTTGCTTCATGGGTTTTCTTTTTTTCTTTTCTTTTTTTGCTATTGGGTTGTGGGTTTGATAATGATCTGATTATGGTGGGGTTATGGGTTGTGGCTTGTGGTGGTTGTGGATTGTGGGCAAGGTGGTGGTGGTGGAGTGGGTGGACAAGAGTGAAAGAAAGGATGAAGGCGATCGGACTGCTTCGTGGGTTTCAAAAAAAAAAAAAATTTGGCTTTTTGATTGTGGGTTTTATTTGATTTTGGCTTGCTAGTGGTGGTTGACCTCCATGGCCGCCGTTAGCACCATTACAAGCCACCGCCACAATAGCCAAGCCGCCGTACAAGCCACCATCAAACTTTAGGTCAAAACACTCAACCACCACCATCGGTAGGATGAACAATGGTGTTGTTTGCCTGTGATTGAAATTCTCTCTTTGGTTTGTTTCTATTTTATGTTTAATCTATGATTGGGTTCTAAAACTTTTTTTTATTACAGTTTGGGTTTGAAAAAATGAGAGGGATTTTTGGTATGGATTCAGAGGATTTAATTGGTTTTGGATGTGTGTAACTGAAATTTTTGAACTATATTTACAAATGTTGTGTTCTTGTGTTCGTAAGGAAAAGATTCAATGGTTCGTATTTTTGATCCATGTTATGTTCTTATTTTTAATAAAAGGGTGTTTTTCTAACATCTGAGGGTGAGGTGGGTAACGGATGGGTAACGGAATGAAGTTTAGGTGGGTAAAGTGTAAATGATTGAAAACAAGTAGGCAAAGTGAAAACGGGCTATATCACAGGTGGGTTTATTGTAATTATCCCATTTATTTATGTAATGGATTCAAACGAGCTTAAATACAAATAAATAAATTTCACTTTATACCTTATATTTTAAGTTGTTAACAAATTAAATCCTTAAATTTTTTTAATAAGGATATATTTTTATAATATAAATCGGTCAAAAATATGCATATTACATAAATTGGGAGAATTCATATCATAGTCAAGGATCATTGGCCATGAGAAGGTAATTTATGAGATATCTCTCTCACAATACATGTGACTCACAAATGTTATGAGAGACATCTTATAAAACCATCTCGTAAAATAATTTTTCCTTAACCATGCATAATTATATTATTAGACTTTTTGTAATATTGCAGTAAAATTGCAATCACTTTCATCAGTTCAAGCTAAAAACTTTCAAAAAACTCATATAGAGTTTTCAATCACATTTAAATTTACAAAATGATCCAAACTTAGATTAAAATTCTCACATAAACTAGATGTCAAATGTCACATATAATTAAGATGTGAGGGAATTTTTCAAATATGAATTCTAAAATCAAACTAATGGAATTTCCAAATCTAAACTTTACAACTAATTAATGAGTTGTATACATCATATTTAAAAATGTTAAAAATACATTTTCAGTCTCTAAACTTCAGTTCATGAATTAGTTTATTTTGTAACAAACTTAAAATAATTTTTTTTTTTTCAGTCTCTAAAAGCTTAAAATGATTATTTTAATTTTTAACAAATTTAAAGTGATTTATTTTAGTCAAATGGAATGATAATGTAACAGTTCTAGTTGACCTAAATTTGTTCATGGATCAAGCTCTAGCAACTAATATAATATTGAAGCAAAAAAAAAAAAAAAAAAAAATTGAAGCAAAAAAAAACCCAAAACTAAGATTGAAAAAAAAAAAAAGTATACAAACTTGCCTTTTATGCTTTTAATTTATATGGTATTTACTATAATAACCTCATTACCGCCTATTTAAAATTTAAAATACAGATTTCCATTTTTTTTTTTAATTTTAAAAAAGGGCCAAGAAAGACTGTCTTTTTTGTCTTCCTCTCCATTCCAATCCCAATTTCACAACCTAACAAAATCCCTAATCCTAGAAATCGAATCCTCTTATTAAAGTTACTACCATGTAACTCATGCAAATGCTTGGATGTATTTAAAATTAAACATAATTTTTATTATAAAAATATAAATTATTAGATAAATTATTAAAAAAAATAGCATGTAACATATGCATACATATGGATACATTTAAAATTAACACAATTTTTATCATAAAAATTTAAATAATTAATCAGATTATTTTTTTTTTAAAGTAAACATAATTAGTCACATTAAAATTCTTACATAAATTTAATACTATTTATGATCAGTTTTTTTTTTTTTTTTTTCTAATTTTTAATAAGATAGAACGTGTGGTGATTTTTGTTGTGTGGTGATTTTTATTAAGTATATGTAATTGATTTTTTTTTTAATAGTTCATTAATATTAGATTCTTAGTATTTTGTACTCATTAACTCACTTGGCACAAATATTAAAAAATTTAAATGGACACATGGCATAAACTTAAATAGATAATTATGGTGTGGTTCTAACATAAATTTAGACACATGATGCAAAATTAGATTATAATTTCAAATTCTAATTGAACTTTCTCTAAGCATTCCCTATTAATATATAATTTGGGATTTCTACTTTTTCCAAAAAAAAAAAAAACCTGAGGATGTAATGAAATTTAAAAAAAAAAAAATTGAAAAAAAAGGAGGACAAAATAAACAAATACATCGTGATGAAGTAAAAAAAAAAAAAAAAATGAATACGTGGGGTGAGTTTTGTAAATTGGAAGAGTTTTAAAACTAATAAAAGAGTAATCATATTTTGTAGGAAGTTAGTAAGTAGAAGTAGGAATTTAAATCAATGTAAAAGTAAGAGTTTATTAGAAGCAGGAAGACATTTCAATGTAGAAGTAGGAGTTTATTATTTTTGTCAATTTACTATTTTAACCTCATTTTTAAGTTGTTGTTTAATTAATTTAGGGGTGTTTTTGACAGGAAAAAAAGCAATAACTAACTTTCTGAATCCTCTTAATATATACATATATATATATATATATATATATATATATATATAATACCCCAATTGCTAATTAATTGTTGCCATTGGTTCATGTTCTCTACAATATGCATTTTGAGTTTGACTTCCGAAAATATTAGAGCTTTTAAAAAGAAATTAAATTTAAAATTTGGGGGAAGAGATTTGAATCTTGGATGTATTCCTTGAAAATATTAGAAGGTATCAAGTATCAATCAATTGAATTAAAGAGTTCTTAACAAATTGAATATCAAACAAGCATCAATGATTTCATGTTTGTGAATAGAAAGATGAAGAGAAGAAAAAAAAAAGAAAAAAGAAAAAGAAAAAGAGAAGAGAGGTACTACTTGAATCTATGGGTTGTTACTCACTTGTGATTGGTTGAAACCTTCCTTTTGGGCTTGTGATTGGTTTAAATACCAAAATATTAAAAACCTCACATCACAGATCTACTTAAATTTTTTGTAAAATCTTTTGCCCGATGCAATCAAAACATTCATTAAAAAGAAAATCTAGTAAATTCTAAGAAATAATGTGCCAAATTACTTTCATCTTACAAGGCAAAGACAACAATTGTAATCCTTAGTTTATTTATTAATTTGAGAATTGATTGTAATCCTTATGTTTAAAAAAAAAAAAAAAAAAAAAAAGAATTGCAATCCTTAGTTGATACTTGATAGTATCGATGGTATTCACGGCATAACGAAAGAAAAATGATCTTTTTAAAAATTAAAAAAAAAAAATGTTGACTGAAATCTTTTAAGAAAAAGTATCTTTTATAAATCTTTTTTTGACTGAAATCCTTTATAAATTTGAAAGCACCGAAAGTGACTATTTTTGGTGTGCGTGATTTGATTAGCCGTTTATTTATTTTTGTAACATAAATTTGTTTTTCCTAATTGGGCCACCCACAACCACAAGATCGAAAAAAAATAAATATAAAAATTTTCCGTTGCCAGGAGTTGAGCCCGGATTCTTTAACCATAAAAATTGCCAACGTGCTACAAAGGATCTTATGTTCAATTGTGCATCGTTTCTTTGTTTTATGTAATGGATTCAAACAAACTTAAATACAAATAAATAAATTTCACTTTATACCTTATATTTTAAGTTGTTAACAAATTAAACCCTTAACTTTTTTTTTTAAAAGGAATATATATAAAATAAATCGGTCCAAAATATGCATATTACGTAAATTGGGAGAATTTATATCATAGTCAAGGATTATTGGTCACAAGAAGGTATTTATGAGACGGTCTATGAGATATTTTTCTCACAATACGTGGGACTCAAAAATGTTGTGAGAGTCTTATAAAATTGTCTCATAAAATAATTTTTCCTTAATCATGCATAATCATATTATTAGACTTTTTGTAATATTGCAGTAAAATTGCAATCACTTTAATCAGTTCAAGCTAAAATATTTTACAAAACTCATATAGAATTTTCAATCACATTCAAATTTACAAATGATCCAAACTTAGATTAAAATTCAGACATAAACTAGATGCCAAATGTCACATATAATTAAGATGTGAGGTTATTTAATCCATAAGAATTGCCAATGTGCTACAGCGGATTTTATGTTCTACCGTATCGTTTTTTATTTTATCTAATGGATTTTATAAAGCTGAAATACATATAGAAATAAGTTTCACTTGATACCCTATATTTTAAGTCATTTACAATTTGAACCCTTAACTTTTTTTAATAAGGATATAGGAATATACAAATAATCATAATCTCGAAACAATACACTGGTATGAACCTGAACTAAAATATTTCGTTCCCCTGACCAAATCAAAACGGCATTTGGATCAAAATTAACTCCCTTGGTTTAGGGACATTTTGATGTGTGAGTTTTCTTTGGTTCTAAGACAAAGAGTTTTGGTTGAAGTTGCGGCCACCATTAACTTCTTAGGACTTTGAGATTACTACACTAAGGGAGAAGTTTAGGTTGAAAGACAATTTCCTTTGTGTATGATAAAGTGTCATCCATATTGGGTATGGATATTGCAACCTAGTGGGGGTTTGTTAAATATATATATATATATATATAGGTTGCAATATATAGAAGGTTAAAAATTGAGATAAAACAGTTGAAGAGACAAATTAAGGGCTCGATTCCTATCTCAATCAATCAAACCTCTATATTGATGAATCGAGCCATCTTGATCTATGACTCAATTTCTGGATCAAAACCTGTGTAGGTTGATTTCTTGACCTTTCTATTTTATAACACCTGCCTTGATAGTAGGTTGATCGATCGAGTCATTAAGCTACTAGATGGATTGAAGTGTAAATTTCAATCAATTGAGGTTTGGGAATATAGTTTTGTGTGTGCACAAAATTTATCATATAACAGTTTTGAAGTGCTTTAAATGGCTAGTATGTATTGTGAACGTTAAAATCATTCAAAGTGCTTCTTTAAAGATGCCTTTTGAAGCGCTATAATCCCTTTAGCTATAAATAGTGATTCCTATTCATTTATGAACGCTAAAACAATCCAAAGTGTGTCTTCAAAGTGCATTTTGAAGGGCTATAACCCGCTTGGCTATAAATAGTGATCCACGTTCATTTACGAATACTTTTTGACAATCTCTATAGGATTCTTGGTTTAGTTGTATCATAAGACAAATATGCAGTAGCCTTCTAGCATCTTTTTTGTGGGGGCCAAATATTGTCTAATGACGACAAAGTTTCGCGCCTCTAAGCATTTTGTTAACCAATCAATTTATTGTTTCTTCATAGTATTACACCATAAGTTTGTACAATTCGCTCAATGGGCCAGGCAAGATGATTCTGCAACTCAATCCTAAAACTCTGAGCCCAATATGCATTGATGTGAACCCTTTCAATGCTCTGCTTCAAGGTTCTAGCAATCTTGGAGTTAGTACGGCTTGCAAAAAACTCCTGTATTTCTTCAGCCTTCTCAAACGAAGCAAACTAGGGGATAGATAGAACAGAATAAGAAAAAGAAAAAAAAGATAAGCGGTAACAAAAACTAACTAAACACATTTGAATTTAAATTTTATTTAATTTTAATTGACATACAAAGGACTATACTGATATGTGTGGAACTAACAAGTAACAACAAAAGAGAGGAGGAGGAAGGGAGGGACAAACCGGTGAGACAATTGAATTGATGAAGTGAGTCATTAGATATCCGGAACCCCAGGTTTTTGAAATATGCTCCCAGTAATTCTTTATTTCAATCACATTTAAAAGCAGAAAAAAATGCATTAAGAACAAAGAGGTATGCATCAATGATGAATGTATTCGTGATGAACACAAGAATAGAATAATAGGGGATCAGTGCCAAAGTAAATCAAAACTAGAAAAATAAGCTAGAAAAATAATTGTTCATTCATGTTATGCATAAAGATTTCAGCAACATTAAGCTAAAAAAAGAATTGTTCTGAGTCTAGACTAGCATCATGTAATTTCTGAGCAAAATAAATTAAAACTGTACCTGTGTTAAAACTAGAAATTCTGATATAGATGTTTTATTAAATGTGAGAAATATCTAAAGCTCCTACAAGCTATTTAGGCATAGGGATATTTAAGGTTAATTTCAGCTCTTCCAAGAACTTTGTCTTCCTTGGAGTCAGGGGAAAAGGTCTAAGGTCTAAGGTCTATCAGGTGCACCACAACGCATGTTTTTTCTACACGAAAGAAGGCAAGTGCCCTGTACTCTGTACACGCTTAAATTCCTTTTTCTTCCTAAAATCCACATGCAAAATCTAAGACCAGTCTCTTAATTTTTTTAGGACAATTTTGATCAATGTAAAACATGGATATAGTGCATGCACATGAACGGTTGAAATTCTTCAATGCAATGTGATTTTTGCATTTTACAGTACAACTGGGGTATTACCTTCAGCCATGTCCAAGCTGTTTCCCTTCCTTCCTTACTAACAGCAAGTCCAAGAACAGCATCTTGGGTACGAACCTAGATTGAATAGGAAATAAAGCCAGCATCAGCATCCCAAGCTCCATCAGACCATTATATATCAACATGTATGAAACAATCTTGACCTCCACAATTATATATACCTCAGAAGACAACAAAAAGTTGAGAGCTTCAAGAGTTATGTTGGGATCTGGAGAAGATGTTAATGAACCTACAAGCACAAAAAGCGACATGTCTCCAACATACTAGAGAGATCAAATTTTTTGCAACATTTAAATAATGATGTGTAATTACTTAGAATGCATGTTCTCTCCTGGCTCAAATTAGTCTCTCTGTATACTCGCAAAAGAGATTCATAACCAAATCTGTTTGAGGTGCTGACTGTTCGCATTACAGCCACATATACTGCCTGCAACCAGAGCCCATTAGAAAAGTTGATAGGTATTATAGATGGAAAAATACTACAGTTTGACTAATGTGCTTTTTACCAACCTTTCTTATGTCAGGATGGAGGAGTGGTGTATTTCTATCATCCAAGAATGCAAGAAAACGTCTACTTGCTTCTTCTAGTGTCAGATTATGTCCAAACACAGCAAGGGCAGTCAAAACCTCTCCCCTCAACATTGCCTCTAGATGGCTCTCACCTGGCTTAGGCTCCCAACCAAGCTTCCTGCAAAAAAAAATTCATACATTGAAGAAAAAATAAATGGAAGAATGAAATAAAAAAGAAGCTAAATCTTGCTCAAAGTTTTTTTTTTTTTTTTTTTTTTGATCTTTCGATAGCCACAACAATGGGGAAGGGGGATTTGAACCCTTTATCTCCTCATATAGGAGAGCAAGCAATGCCACTAAGCAATAAGGCTCTTCACTTTGCTCAAAGTTTTTGAGTGCTCATTATTTGGGTTAGTGATGCACACTTGGTTTCCATTAGCATCTAAGGTCTGATATAACTAGTTGTTGGTCTGTAGCCATCAAGTCAAAGACCCCTTCCCCTAAAACTTTTTCTGACATCCTGGTTGCTTCCTTTGATATTTTATACATATTACGCAACTTGATCTATAAGGTTTATTCAATATAATTATTAGTATGTATGACAAGTTTTACCTTGAGTAAGCATATATTGAATATCTCTAAATAAATAAACACTATTTGCCAGTCACATTATGTATGAAATATCCACATCCTAGATCCTGAGGTAAAACTTTGTGTCTATCCACAACGATCCTTAAGTGAGTTTTTCTTCTTCCTTAAAGCTCTCTTTTTTCATTCTGAGACATCTAAACTTTATCTCCAAGATTTACTGTAAAAATACCTATGTCTGCTATTTACTAGCTATTAGCAGCTCTATATAAGAAAGAAAAAGATTGACTAAATTCAGAAAATGTCATATACATGGGAGATTAATATGCTATAAACGATAATATATATATATATATATATTATTGATTGTAGCATATTAATCACCTCTTAATATTATAATTATTCAGTATATAAAGAAAAGATACTCTCATGCTATAAATCTGTGAAAATGTATAGTCATACATTCTAGGACCTTAATAGTTAACATCTTTTAGGTTTTCTCAACCAAAATTAATATAATCAGCTTCAAAGATATCACCATATCAAAAAAACAGTAGAGAGAGCAACCCAAATGACTTAAACCACCATAGGAATTTCAATTATTTTTATATAGGACAACTTACATTGCTGAATGCAGGAAAAGTTCAATAAAAAAACTGGCAACCGATGACCCAGGGGCTGCATCAGCTGTAATTCTATCAACTTTATAACTTATCTGTGAATAGAGGGACCAGAATTAGGACTAAGAGCACAACTGAAATAAACTTTGTCCTAAGCAAGAGTTGAGCATTACTTTGATTAAATTAGACAGCACGGTATAGTCAAGTTCCTCCTTATAAGCATTCAGCAAGGTAAAAAATGAAGTGAAAGACTTCTGGCGAGCCATACAAAGGGCAAATGAATCATCCAGGATGCCTGTTAAACGAATGAGTTGTGTTAAGTGCTCTTTTCAACCATCAACACATACCATCATGAGATAAAAGCTGGTATGAGTAAAAATATCAAAACTACCAAATCTGTCTGTTGCAGATAAGTATTTGTTCTCTATTGCATTTCGGAGTCTAGCTTCAAGGTCCTCATCATATTCAACCCTATAGAAACCAGTCTGATCGACATTAAGTTTTACCCAAGCAGATGCTAAATGGCTTTCGTCACTCATGAACTCTTTCATATCAAGAGTTTCAGAATTTGTTTGAAGTAGAAAATTCTTGCGCACATCATATGAGCCACAGCATAATGTTATTGGAACAATCCATTGCCCATCCCCATGGGAACCACTTGCCAAAAATCGTGACTGCCATTATTACGTTGATTTGTATGAACCCAGTAAGTCCTCAAAATATTATTAAGTGAAACTCATTACAAAGTAAAACAACTTGGTATGCATCAGGGTTAAGATATATTATTTCAAGAAAAAAATGGGTGAAAGAGACCCGACACAAGAAACCTGCTCAAACACCAATTTTTTATGTTTGACTTTGATGACTTTGACAGAGATGACTGGGTACCCCTTTTGCTTTGTCCATGAATTCATTAGCTTGTTCACAGGCTCACCGGATCCCTCCTCAAGTGCAGCCCATAAATCTTCTATCTTCGCATTTGAGCAAGCAAACTTTTTTACATATGAAGCAAGTGACCTCTGATTGCATACACAAATTAGAGAGGGGGGAGGGGAAGAAGAGGAGCAAAAAACAGTTACTTAAAACAAGGGGGGAAAAGAATTTATAGATGCAAGAAAAAAGATAATTAACTGCCATACAATGAGCAAGCTAATTAAGCTTCTTAATCCAAGGAATGGATTTTAGCAAAAATCTCATATATTGCAGAAGATGATCAGTTGACAAATATGGAACTTAAAAGGACAAACCTTAATTGCAATCATTAGCTTGTTTGGATTGAGGAGGAAAGAGGGGGAGTAGAGTAGAGTTTGGTAGAAATTATGCTAATTTTCAACCAACTCTAGATCTACTTTACTCCATCTCCCCTCCCCTCAATCCAAATGAATCATTAATACATGGCAGCCTAGAAAGAATCTAGAAGATAATCAAGCTGAGGCTATGTCACCAGATATCAAGTAAATATGCTTTCTAATACCATTTCTTATCTAGATGAGTATCACCATTGTTTCTATATATAAATAGAAATGAGCACTTTTCAAAATATTAGTTATATAGTATTCATCACGTTAGTGGTTACTTCCTAAGCCTCTTTCATTATCCAACTATTTTTGAACAAAACCTCTCTAACCTCTTCCGAACTCACAAAAAGAAAACTCCTATTGCTCTATCTTTTTCTATGACTTACTTTATGAAGGGTTTCCATGACATAAATTTCATGTGAATTTGTGAGTGGAGGGAAAAGAGTTTCTTCAATAATTAGAAATATTTTTACTTGGGACAAGAAATATATACCAGTATAGAATCTAACAACCAACCTGAAAGCAATCAGCACCAAGATAGCTTTGCAGCATCCAGATAACAGATGCACCTTTTATGTAACTTATCGAGTCAATTATTTCATCAATCTCACTAGCATGATTTATCTTCACCTAAAAAAGTACACTTGAATTGAGATATACTCAAAAAAGTCATAATAATAATTTCTTAAAGCAATTATAGTACCTCAATGGGATGGGACTCTCTAAGCCCATCCATCCCAAGACCCTCTGTATAGTCATCAAGAAATTGAGTCCACACTTTCCATTCTGGGAACAAGCGATCAGCTGCTAAATAACTGATCTGCACATATTGAAATAAATGATATATAATTTACAACAAGCAGTGTAATAAGGAATAATATATAGACACATGACCCATGCTGGCTGTGTGAAGAAAAAAAAAAAAAAGCCAAACAAACAAACCATTCACAAAGAGCTTGGGCTACGTTCCAACAAAAAAAAAAAAATGTAGTCTAATTTAATAAGGAAAAATATTTTTTCACACTAACTCACATCTACTATTTCCCATACATATCTACAACTTATGCAAGAATGTCCACTTTTAACAATGTCAACATTTTAACCCAAAAAAAAAAAGGATGTGAAATAGTGGATTAATAATGATAATGAAGTTAGGCTCAAGCCAACCTTTTGAGGCTTGATTGATAAACAAATCAAATTAAATCATAGTATTAAGTAGTTAGTGGAACTTGAGGCTTGACTTATATATATATATGTTGAGTCTAGTATTAAGAAAGTTATAAACATGTTGAGTCCAGCGCATGATAGAAGGTTCAAGAATTCCTCATTAGTTTTGGAATCCCACATTGGTTAGAAGAATAATAAGGAGGTGCACCAATTATATTAAACGAGTTAGTCTCATATTGAAAAGAGAGTGTTGTCCCTTATAAAAGTAGTGGTAAAGTAGCTTTATTGTGTGCGAGAGTTAGAGCAAAGCTTTGTCTTGTATGAGGGATAAAGACTAACTTTGCCTATTGATTAGCGTGAGGCACCTTTGGGTGTATTGGGATTTTGAGTTAGTTTATTGTTGAGAGTTTTTGTGATTGTAATTCCTCTTATTAATAGTAAATTTTGTTGTGATTGCCCGCAAAGGTAGGCTTGGAGTTAGCCTAACCAAGTTAAATCTTGTGTATTGCGGAGCTTGCTATTTTATTATTTTGCATGTACTTTCACAACAAAACAATGACATATAAATAGTCTAATTCATAGCAAAAAGTTACGTGTGAAGACAAGGTTAAAGAACTTTATTTTATAGGGCCATAAATGACGAAAAGTAGCCTACCAAAGTAACTTGATCGATATCACCTAAAGCATAACTAAGTGTATGTAAGCATGTATTTTAAAATATACAACAGTTAATGAGAAGGAAATAATCCTATCAAAAGATGTGTGAACAAGCTTTAGCTTAATGAACAAAATAAATGATGTAAGGATGAACATGTTATCTAACTTGGTGATAAAATTGAGCCTGGCTCATTTTCAAAACATAATTATAAAAGCCAATCTGGAAATTTTAATCAACAGCTCAGTTTGGATCATTTTCAACCCAATGCAATAAATACCCATGTTGCGAACCCCTCATTCAGCCACAAATGAGTCATCCATTCCATCGTTACAAGATTGCCAAACCACTGATGTGCTAGTTCATGGGCAACAGCAATCACAACCTGAGACAAATAATAATTAAACATTTTGTGCAATGTTATTTACGCAATAGCTTCATACTATATAAGCCAAACTACATTCTAACAAAAATAGCAACATTCACAACATGCATAATACCCTCTGCTTATCAGCAGTTGTGGAATGCTGAGCATCATGGAGCAGAGCTGTTTCACGGTATGTAACCAAACCATAATTCTCCATGGACCCAGAAGAAAAATCAGGAATTGCAACCATATCCAATTTGGGAAGTGAGTAAGGCATTGCAAAGTATCTGCAGAAATTATCATGGTTAATTGGAATTTCAAATAATACAACACAAGCACAAAAATGTAACGACTCAAGGGATCACCAATAACCATGATCCAGTGTCCACTATTTAGCAAAAGACTTCTATGTTGTGTCTTGTAATAAGTAGTTTGGTGGCGATTCACAGTAAAACTTACTCTTTGTATAATTCAAGTGTCCTAACAGCAACATCCAATGCGAATTTCCCTTGATTTACTTTACCAACTTGACAGTATACTCGAACTTTAACTCCTGTAAAGTCATGTAAGATTACACTATCAAGAACAAGGATCTTAATACCACAAGAAACAGTGAACATGGTGTAATGTTTTACCATCAGATGTAAGATGTTCCACATAATCAAACAAACCAACAACAATTGCCACCAAATATGTAGACATGATTGGTGATTCTTGATATGAAACTGTCTTCAAATCCCCAACCACTTTTTCTTCAATAATTGGCATGTTGGAAAGAGCTACTAGTCCTGATGGCACATCCAATGTGATTTTGAACGTAGCCTGCAACACTCGATGCCCAAAAAGAAGGGCCAAATATGCTTTTATTTGCATTCATTTGAAATAGAATCAAGCAAATCTACTTACAAACCAAAAATAATTTAGTCACAAGATCTTAAATTAACCAAGAAAGAGAGAGAGATTGTGACACCTTGCAAGCAGGTTCATCCCAACAAGGAAAGCATCGCCTAGCATCATCTGGTTTAAACTGTGTAACTGCCATATTCTTTTTCTCATCATTGTGCTCATATGTACTGGAAAGCAAAATAACATTTATTAAATTATGTACACATTACTAATAAAATTCTCATTTAGCAGAAAACAGAAGGCATTTATAATTAGCTTCATTCATAAGTAAATGGTGAAGGGTGAAATCATAGGTTCGATCCCATTAAAGAGAGTATATACATTAACTTAAACCTTTAATTGTTATAGTCAAAGGCCTGCTTGATAATCTGAAACAGCATTTGGAAATAAAAATTTAATCATTTTAAGTATATTTGAATTTGAAAGAACTTTTTTTTAATTATCTTTTATTTTTTTAACTGTTTTTATCAAATGGATAAATACTAAATTCAAAACTTACCTAAATGGGAAAAAATCACTCAAAAATTTTAAGTAATTTACATCCTAGTCAGTGCCGGCTAAAGCTATAGGCAAGCTAGGCCACCGCCTAAGGCCCCACTTATAAGAGGGCCCCTAAATATTAATAATATATTATATAATATTGCTTTCTCATCTGAAGAAAAAAAAATTACAAACAGCCATCTCACAAAAAAAATTTACAAACAGCCATCTCATAGAAAAAAAAAAAAAACAAAAATTACAAACGACCATACCAAATCCCATCAGGCCATGAAGGCCCGTTTCTCAAAAAAAAAAACAAACAAACAAACAAACGGCCATCACCAAATCTTTAGCTTGTAGAAGGAAAGATTACAAACGGCAAAAATCTTCAGCTTGCAAAAAAAAAAAAAAAGGTTACAAAAGGCAGAAAGAAAAGACAAGTAAGAAAAGGCAGGAAAAAAAAAAAGAAAAAAAAAAACACTCACTCTCTGACTCTCTCCATCTTGATTGTAAAAAAAAAAAAAATACTCTTTTTAGTTAGCTTACTCATCAGTTGGTGTTGGCAATAAACTTGGTGTGTTCACAGAGCTTCATTTCAAGTTCGTTTTTGTTTTCTCTTTCTTTGCCTCTTTCGTCTTCTTCATTGTTTTCTGCCGGAGTGCTGCCCTGCTGGGTTTTTGTTCTTTCTTTTTGGCTTAACTTGAGTTTGGTTGTTCTTGTACTCTTTCTCTTTACTGGCACTACTTTACACTTCACACCTTTTTTTTTTAATGTCAATCTGAGGATTCAGAGATTGAGTGTGAGGTGGGAACTTCACTCTTTTTTTGTTTGTCCTCTTACCTTTTTATTTCTTTAGATTTCTCTAGAATGTTATAGTCTTATAGAATGGTCAATGGTCCAAATGGACCCACTTGACACTTAATTTTGTTTTGTTTTTTGTTTTTTTTTTTTAAGAAGTCGGATTTTGTTTGTTCTCTTACATTTTTATTTCTTTAGATTTGTCTAGAATGTTATAGAATGGTCAATGGTCCGGACCGAATGGACCCACTTGGCACTTAATTTTTTTTTTTTTTTTTTAAGAAGTTAGATTTAGTGGATGTGGATGGAAGTTAAAGTACTGTATTGATTAGTGAGATTTAGACTATTCTATTGGCCTTGTATTAATATTAATTTTAATTTATTTGTGCAAGTTTAAAGTATAAAGTGATCATATTAAGTAAAGTTGCAATTGTGCTTTTGATAAATCAGGTTCTATTATTTTATATATTAGATTTATATTATTCTAGTTAAATTGTAATTTCTTTTTTATTATAGATTGTGTTTCATTTATTCATAAATATTTTTTTAATTACAAATGTTTACTAGAAAATATCTATCTGCATATGAAAACTAAAAAAAAAAAAAGACAAAGAGAAAAACTAATTGAATCTCAAAAAGGAGCTATGGACAAATTTATTACTAATAAAAAACAAAATCTTGCAGAAAATTTAAGTGAAGGTTTCATAAATGAACAAGAAAAAAATAAATTTTAATTGAAAAAAAAAATTTATAATTAGATATAATAAAAGGCCCCGTTTAAAGCTTTCGCCTAGGGCCCCCAAAATCATTGAGCCGGCCCTGATCCTAGTTGGTCTTATACAAGTGGAATGCAAAACATAATTTTATAAAATGATTCTGATTCCCAAGAACTGAACCCATTTTTTATCATCACATGCATATGCACATGCACATCTTCACCGCAACAAACACATTTTGACTGAATCCCGTTGACAATTTCTTGAGATAACAATTTGTGATTGAAATAACATGATTTTTGCATAGAAACATGTATACTAAGGAGATAAGTTGTAATTGAAATAACATTACTTTTGTATGGATCTACCACTTACATCACTTTTATTATTCACCAACCATATTAGATTAAGGTCAACAAAAGTGAAAAAAAAATAATATGAAAAATTGTCTCTAAACTTTTTGCAATAAAAATATGTGACAATTGGTTATGTAAATTTGACTGGCTAAAGGCGAGTCTATGGTTTTTCTTTTAAAAAAATTCCCTTGTTTTATCCCCCCCTGCCCCCCCCCCCCCCAAAAAAAAAAAAAACCTTTTTGCAACAAAACTATGTACCTTATATAAATGCCCTTCATTTTGTCGTCTAAGGATCCTTGAAAGTGGATAGTGAGAAGTCCGAGACCAATGGGAAGAGTGTCACCAAAGTTCAAAACCAAAATCTCGTCCTCTTCAACGACATCAACTTTTAAAGGCTTTAACACCTGCACAAATTCAAAGGAAAAAATGGCTATTAAGTCTTAATTTTTGAACTATGTAGCCAAAATCCCTTTTTAAATTATGTAGCAAAATACCCTTGTTTTGGAATTTGATATTGTTGATATCGAGTTTTACCTAGAACTCGACATTACAAATCTTATGTACTGTGCATAATCTTGAGTACTATGCATAATTTTAAGTGGAACTTCTTTGCAAAATTTTCAAAAAAAAATTTAGTGACAAAATACGCATAGAACTCAACATCAGCAATATCGAGTTCGAAAACAGGGGTATTTTATTATATTGTTTGAAAAGTAGGCTATTTGGCTACATAGTTCAAAAATTAAGGCTAAATAGTTATTTTTTCCCAAATCCAAAACCTTTTTCATTCACATTTTATTTTTAAAAGACATGGCATTTGGTTTGTCATGATTAATGCAAATTCAGTCAATGAGTCTCACATTCAGATAATCACAAGGTTGACTATTTATTTGAATAAGCTAGAGCTCATACAACCACAAAAACAACTAAATCAATCAAGCTAAAGATTAACAATGTTACAAATATATATAAGCCTAATATAATAGGCCTAAACCTAATCCTACTTTGTGATTAAGTCAAGTCTCCTACATGTACTAGAAGTCTATTAACCATAGTTAATATATGGTTAGTCTCAAAGTTTAACCTATTATTATACCCATGTTAAGTTCATTATAACAAATGATGTGTACTACACTCTCATATGATAAAGATGTAGCCGTTAAACAAACAGAATTACGTAATCCATGTATTCTTGTGTTCTCTATTTGCATCTATTCTAACATATTCAACAAACAAGATATTTTAGGATGTTAAGTTAAAGCACTTACAACAAAACCTTTTACCATTAGTTTAAACTAACTTTAAAAGGAAAGTTAGGTTGATAGATAAGATAGGTATTACCTGTTGCTTAGAATTAGAAGAGTGTGCAGCTGGGTGAGTGAAAGATACGGAGGTGGTATCAATGGATAGTTCAACGGCGTTGAGGACGATGAAACTAGTATCTGCCACAATTTTGAGCTCAATAGCCACGGAGCCAGTGAACTTGCATGTGGTGAGGTTCGGTTTCAGCCTTATGTCGTAGTGTTTTGGGACAGCGAATTTTGGGAGCCAAGGTTGCCCTTTGAATTCCTCCATGGAAACCATAACTTTCATATTCTTTCGCTTAAAAGAAAAAAAAAAATTAGAGTAATTAGAGCATCCTTATCAAACATGTCAAAAAATATAGAATTTAGCATCTCAAAACTCAATTTTATAACATATAACACACCACTTTACAATACCACCTATATCAAAACTTCTATTTTTTTTACCATTTCATTTAAATAATACTAGTATGTAACCCCATGCTACCGCACGGGACTGGTTAATTGTAATGATGCTATTGGCCAATTTTTTTGTTTTTGTTTTTTTGGGTTATCACACGGATGATAGAATTAAATCAAACAATGAAAAATATATATTGCATTTTATTATTTAAGTAATGCTATTGGTATTTTTTTTTTTTTTTTTTGGTTTATCATACATATGATAGCATTAGATAAAACAATGAATAAAAAAAGAGAATATTACATTTTATTATTTAAGTGATGCTACAGTGAAGAAAAAAGAGAATATTGCATTTTATTATTTAAAATATATAAAGGGACATTAAAAAATAAAAATTGATCATTGAGCTTGAAATCTTCTTGGAGGCATCAATGAAGCGCTAATGTATGAGAGTGTGAAGTAAGGAAGAGTGGGATTGAACATTGTGTTTGAACCCGGCCTTGCTCTGAGAAATCCGTAAGGAGGAGGAGAGGGTAGTGTGTGGATCTAGTTCGTAGAGGTTGAGAGAGGAGGAGACATGGGATAATGATACGGAATTAGGAGGAGATGATGTTTTACTTTTATAGTCTTTCTCGTTGGACTCCTTGGTTCTGGTTGTGGGATTAGAAGAGCTTTAAACTCTATTGAGATCACCCATAAAAGTGTGCAGGTGAGATGTTCTTACTTAGGCCAATGAGTATTATCATTGTGGTTTTCTTGCCTTCCGTGTTAAATGTTAATGCATCATTTATTTGGGTACAAAAATTAGAAAATTTAGATAAGATACATGACACAAAATTGGAGTCCAATTTATAATCTCCATAAAAGTATGCAAGTAAGATGTTCTTACTTAGGCTAATAAGCATTATCATTGTAGTTTTCTTGACTTTCGTGTTAAATATTAATATATCATTTATTTGGGCACAAAAATTAGAAAATTTAGATAAGATATATGACACAAAATTGGAGTCAAATTTATAATCTAATTAGATTTTTTTTTTAGTTTTGGTTAGAACAAGTGGCGCAAAATTTAGAATCCAATTGAAATCTAATTGGATTTTCTCTCTGCTTCACCTATTATTATATATATATAGATTTCTTTATTATTTTTCAATAATTTTTTATTTCTCCTCTATTTCTCCTTAGTGGGCCTCACTGAATAAAAAAATAATATATGGTTTACAGTTGGTGAACAGTCCAGTCTCAAATACGAGACTGCACTGTTCATCAATTGCAAAAATTATACCATTTACAACATTTGATGGAGCAAGCTTTTGGGTTAAAAATGCTAAAAAAAATAAGATTTTTAGCATTTGAAAGGTTTGATAAGAATGCTCTTAAGAGTTGAAGTTGAAACGAGTGAAAGAGTAGCAGTGGGCTATTTAGAGTTGTGAGAATTTATATAGATTGACAAATGATAAACAATTTTTATTTATTTTCATGTGGAGAATTTAAAACAGAGTTATTGTTTCATCAATGATAAGAGTATATAACTATATATATAAATTTTCCCACGCATTGCTCGAGTTAGTAACTAATTATATACTAAGTGCACATCTTTGTCAACGCTATCGTCCTAATTAGATGATCAAATGATGATGACAATGAATATAGAACGAGGAACTATGTCAAATGTTTCATTAATATGGTATTTTTTTGGATTGGTTACAAGATAATCTATGAACAATGAACTCATACATTAGAAACCTTAGTCTTAAAGAAGTTATGTGGTACGTAGTAGTAGGTTTGTTCATACTGATGAATTGATAATAAGAAATGCTAATTTCAAAATTTCATACCGAATCAGGATGACGCCTACTTCTTATGTAAAAATAACTCGCCAGAGCGAGGAGCAATCCACATCCGATGCCCTTAATGTCCAACATATTTGGCAAATTTTAGAGATACCCAATTGGAGAAAAAAAAAAATAAACTCAGATATTATTGTATCAATATTAATTTCAGAGTCAGAGATTTGTCACTTTTTTTTTTTATAATGATTTTAAGGTTACCATTGTAAGGACAGTTCGAGCTTCTTAAATATAAGAACAGTTGAGTGAAAGAAGAAGAGATTGAAGCTTAAGTTTGATATGTAAAGAAGAAAGCAATCTATTCTTTTCTCTTCCTTTCCTCTCATTCTTATCCAATTTTCATCTTGAAGAATTTATTTTGTCTTTTGCTTCCTTTCTCTCCCTTTCCTTAAGATTTATACTTGTCTCTGTATCAATTTCTTCTCCTCCTCTGTTATCATTCTTACGCAATATTATCTTGAAAAAGAAAGATTGTGCAAGATATTATTTGTTTATCATTGCTTAATAGCTTGTTTTGTATTTTACTTTTGGTCACTGCCTTTTAGTTTTGGGACTATGGTTGTACAATCGCTTGGCAACAACAACCAATTGAAATGATTAAGGAATCAGTTTAACTTCGGAAAAAAGCAACGAAACTGGTTTGAAACATTTTGATTATCACTCCAGAACTATGACAAGCAGTAAATGGGAAGGTGCAAAGCCTCAATGTATTACTATATCTTTGTCCTTTAAAAAATTTGTGTTTTCATTTGGGCTAATTATTTGATGTCCATGAATTCCAAAGATGATCTCGTCCCTTACTGACTATTATTTATTTTTCATTTGCTCTAAGTCTCTAACATAGTAAATTACCAGAATTTTGCCTACAAATTTTGATTCTCTGAATGTACAAAAATTCTGAATTTGATTTTGGTTTAAATGGTATTAATTCTCTCGCATCCATTTTTTAAAATATGCATTTTCTTGATTCATGTACATTTTCATGTTTAACATATTTTTAAACATGGATTTTTGCATTTCAAAATGTGTACACCGGTGTATTAATTGTGAATGTTAGATAAGAAGTACTTTTTTTCCCTTTTTTGGATAAATCAAGAGTCTGTTAAAGCATGCCCTTAGGACATTAGGAAATTTATTAACGAGAAATGCTAATGCCACAAAAAATCACAATTTTTACTAGTCATGTAGCAAGTTATGAGTGGTAGAGAAAAAATAAAGGGTTCATAGGGATACACTTTCTCCACCACTCATAACTTATTACCACATTACGAGTTGTGATAAAAGTTGTAATATTTTTTGTGGCATTAGCATTTTTCTTTTTTAATTTAGGAAATATTTGATTTTTTTTTTCTTTTTTGACAGAGGAAATATTTGATACTTACTTTCATGGGAAATATAAAAAGTTGTTAAAAAAATTAAGTTACTTTTTCTTTTCTCATAAAAAAGTTTCTAAACCAACGCTTTTTGAGCACCTATTAACTTTTCCCATTCAATAATTAATAATTATATAACTTAAGAAGGAGGGAGAATTTGAATTCTGGAAATACCATGAATAGATTGCAATTCAAGTAACAATTGCATGCAACAATGAACAATATGTATGGCTCATTAATTGTTGCTATCGGTTCATGTTCTCTACAATATGCATTTTGAGTTTGATATCCGAAAAAATTAGTGCTTTTAAAAAAAAATTAAATTAAAATTTGGGGGGAAAGAGATTTGAATCTTGGATGTATTCCTTGAAAATATTAGAATGTATCAAATATCAACCAATTGAATTACAAAGTTCTTGACAAATTAAATATCAAACAAGCATCAATGGTTTCATGTTTGTGAATAGAATGATAAAGAGGCAAAAAAAAGGGAGAATGGTACTACTTAAATATGTGGGTTGTTACTCACTTGTGATTGGCTGAAACCTGCCTTTTGGGCTTGTGATTGGTTTAAATACCAAATATTAAAAACTTCACGTCACAAATCTACTTAATTTTTTTGTAAAATCTTTTGCCCAATGTAATCAGAACATTTATTAAAAAGAAAATCTAGTAAATTATGAGAAACAATTTGTGTCAATTTACTTTCATCTTACAAGGCAAAGACAACAATTGTAATCCTTAGTTTATTTATTTATTTGAGAATCGATGGTAATCCTTATTATTATTTTTTTTTTAATAGGAATTGTAATCCTAAATTGATAGTTGAAAGTATTGATAGTATTCATGGCATAACGAAAGAAAAATGATCTTTTACTAAAAATAAAAATAAAAATAAAAGACTGAAATCTTTTATACTCCTAAATTTGAAAGCATTGAAAGTGACTATTTTTGGTGTATGTGATTTGGTTAGAAATTTATTTATTTTAGCAACATAAATTTGTTTAATAAAAGAAAATTTTGACTGAAATCAGTAAAAGGAAATTTTAGGTGTGTGTGATTTGATTAGCAGTTTATTTATTTTTGCAACATAAATTTGTTTTTCTTAATTGGGCCACTCACAAAATCGGGGAAAAAAATGTGTGTGATTTGATTAGCAGCTTATTTATTTTTGCAACAAAATTTTTTTTTCCTAATTGGGCCACCCACAAGATCGAAAAATAAATAAATATAAAAATTTACCGCTGCCAGGAGTTGAACCTGGATTCTATAACCAAATTGCCAATGTGCTACAGCAGATTGTACGTTATATGGTGCATCCGGTTTTTATTTTATCTAAAATCCATACAAGCTTAAATACAAATAAATAAATTTCACTTTATACCTTATATTTTAAGTTGTTAACAAATTAAACCCTTAACTTTTTTTAATAAAGATATATTTATAAAATAAATTGGTCCAAAATATGCATATGACATAAATTGGGAGAATTTATATCATAGTTAAGGATAATTGACCACGAGAAGGTATTTTATGAGATATTTCTCTCACAATATGTGTGACTCACAAATGTTGTGAGAGATATATTTTATAAAACCGCCTTATAAAATATTTTTTTCCTTAACCATGCATAACATATTAATAATCTTTTTTTGTAATATTGCAGTAAAATTACAATCACTTTCATCTATTCAAGCCAAAAATTTTCAAAAAACTCATATAGAGTTTTCAATCACATTCAAATTTACAAAATGATCCAAACTTCGATTAAAATTCCCACATAAACTAGATGTCAAATGTCACATATAATTAAGATGTGAGGGAATTTTTCAAATATAAATTCAAAAATCAAACTAATGGAATTTCCAAATCTAAACTTTACAACTAATTGATGAGCTGTACACATTATATTTAAAAATGTTAAAAATACATTTTTAGTCTCTGAGCTTCAGTTCATGAATTAGTTTAGTTTGTAATGAACTTAAAATGATTTTTTTTTCTTTTCAGTCTCTAAAAACTTAAAATGATTATTTTAATTTTTAACAAATTTAAAGTGATTTAATTTAGTAAAATGGAATGATAATTTATCAGTTTAGTTGACCTAAAATTTGTCCATGGACTAAGCTCTAGCAACTAATAGTATATTGAAGCAAAAAAAAAAAAAAAAAAAAAAATTGAAGAAAAAAAAACCCAAAACTAAGATTTTTTTTTTTTTTTTTAATTTAAAAAAAGCATACAAACATGCCCTTTATGTTTTTAATCTATTTTGCATTTACTATAATACCCTTATTCCTGCCCATTTAAATTTTAAAGTACACATTTTGAGTTTGATATCTGAAAATATTAGTGCTTTTAAAAAAAATTAAATTAAAATTTGGGGGGAAGAGATTTGAATCTTGGATGTACTCCTTGAAAATATTAGAAGATACCAAGTATCAACCAATTGAGGTACAAAGTTCTTCATAAATTAAATATCAAACAAGCATCATCAATTTCATGTTGGTGAATAGAAAGATGAAGAGATCAACAACAACAACAAACAAACAAACAAACAAAAAAAAAGGAGAATGGTACCTCTTGAATCTGTGGGTTGTCACTCACTTGTGATTGGTTGAAACCTTCCTTTTGGGCTTGTGATTGGTTTAAATACCAAATATTAAAAACCTCACATCACAAATCTACTTAAATTTTTTGTAAAATCTTTTGCCTGATGCAATCAGAACATTCATTAAAATGAAAATCTAGTAAATTCTGAGAAATAATTTGTGTCAATTTACTTTCATCTTACAAGGCAAGAGACAACAATTTTAATCCTTAGTTTATTTATTTCAGAATCGATTGTAATCATTTTTTTTTTTTTTTGGTAGGAATTAGGGGTGTTCACCAAATCGCAAAAACAGTAAAAATCACACCAAAACTGCCCACAAAATGACATAACCGCACCGCACCACACTGCATGGTGCAGTGCGGCTTGCGGTTTTATAATAAGAAAACTGCACCGCACCGCATCGCACCCTCTCTATATATTAATATATTTCTTTATTTTTAATATTAAATATATTATTAATAGTTTAATAACCGTAGTTTTCAAAAAAAAAAAGTTTAATAACCCTAGCAAGTGTTGACTAGAAAAGCCAACCCAAAATAAAGAAAAACTAGCTCAATAATTTAAAACTTGGCCCAAAAAAAGGGAAAAATTAGTTTTGAACTGAGTAGTAAAAACCCAAAATTTGAAAAATATACCGACTTCAAACTGCATCTTATACATAGTATCGCACATGTAACCGCAAAAATGAGGTGCGGTGCAGTTATGGTTTTGGCTAAACTCTAAACTGCACCACACCGCATCGCACCACACATGTGACCGCAAAAATAAGGTGCAGTACAGTTATGGTTTTAACTAAACCACACCGTAAAGTGCGATGCTAAAAATGACCCAAAACTGCACTGCACCGCACCGCGAACACCCCTAATAGGAATTGTAATCCTTAGTTGGTACTTGATAGTATTGATAGTATTCACGGCATAACAAAAGAAAAATGATCTTTTATAATTTTTTTTTACTGAAATCTTTTATAAATCTGAAAGCACTGAAAGTGACTATTTTCGGTGTGCTTGATTTGATTAGCAGTTTATTTATTTTTGCAACATAATTTTTTTCCTAATTAAGCCAACTACAAGGTTGAAAAAATAAAATAAAATGGGTGTGATTTCATTAGCAGTTTAATTATTTTTGCAACATAAATTGTTTTTCCTAATTGGGCCACCCACAACATCGAAAAAAAATAAATAAATAAACATTTTCCTAATTGGGCCTTCCACAAGATTGAAAAAAAAAATATTTTTTTAATTATTTTTGCAACATAAATTGTTTTTCCTAATTGGGCCACCCACAAGATCCAAAAATAAATAATAAATAAATAAATAAATAAACATTTTCCTAATTCGGCCTCCCACAAGATTGAAAAAAAATATATAAAAATATTTCCACTGCCAGGAGTTGAACCTGGATTCTTTAATCCATAAGAATTGCCAATGTGCTACAGCGGATTTTATATTTTATGGTGCATCGGTTTGCACTTTATGTAATGGATTCAAACAAGCTTAAATACAAATACAATAGATAAATTTCACTTTATGCCTTGTATTTTAAGTTGTTAACAGATTAAGCCCTTAACTTTTTAAAATAAGGATATATTTATAAAATAAATATGTCCAAAATATGCATATCACATTCAAGAATCATTGACCACAAGAAGGTATTTTATGAGACGATTTGTAAGAAATCTCTCTCACAATATGTGAGACTTACAAATGTTGTGAGAGACATATCTTATAAAACTGTCTCATAAAATAATTTTTCCTTAACCATGCATAATCATATTATTAGACCTTTTGTAATATTGCAGAGTGAAATTGCGATCACATTCATCAGTTCAAGCATAATAATTTCACCAAACTCATATTGAATTTTCAATCACATTCAAATTTACAAAATGATCCAAACTTAGATTAAAATTCCAACATAAATAGATGCCAAATTTCACATATAATTAAGACGTGAGGGTATTTTTCAAATATGAATTCAAAAATCAAACTAATGGAATTTCCAAATCTAAACAACTAATTGATGAGTTGTACACATCATATTTAAAGATGTTAAAAATGATGGGGATATTACACAAAGTAATAATTGAAGAACAAGGTTAACACAAAAGACAAACAGAAAATAGATAACTTGGATGCACAATATTGTTTTTCTTAAACAATATTTGCTTCCCACACAATTGTTACTAAAGAGTTATCACAAATTTATCCCTAATATATAACCAAGATATTGGGTTTTACAGATAACAATTCTAGATAATGACCACAGGATTTCTTGTATTTCTTTCTAACTTACTATTTCTTTTGTTATTTTTCAAGTGAATATAAGTCTCTATTTATACCCATAGGGTTGTATTTCATCAAAAGGTACGCATGAAGAGTCAAAATGTTTCATAAAACCATTAACTAGACTTAAAACCTTTTTAACTTTTTTTAACAGTCACCAGAAAATTTCGCAAAAAATTCTGTTTTATGATCTTCGATTGGTTGAAAGTTTCTTTTGATCAATCGAGTACTCTTTTCGATCGATTGAATAGGAATCGAATAGTGATTGAATCATCTAGAGACTCCAAGATTATCTTCTTACCATTTTGATTGATCGAGCCAAAGTTTTAACTGATCGAAAATATTAAATTTTGAACTTTCTCTTAGAAAATTCTTGAACTTGAATTTTTACTTTATCAACTTTATAAAACAATACTCGCCAAACTCAAATATCATTATTATAACTTATCCATGTATATACCTATATATACAACAACAAAAAAATACATTTTTAGTCTCTGAACTTTAGTTCATGAATTCGTTTAGTTCGTAACGAACTTAAAATGATTTTTTTTTTCTTAGTCTCTAAAAACTTAAATGGTTATTTTAATTTTTAACAAATTTAAAGTGATTTATTTTAGTCAAATGGAATGATAATGTATCAGGTTTAGTTGACCTAAAATTTGTTCATGGACTAGGCTCTAGCAACTAATAGTATATTGAATATATATATATATATATATATATATATATATAAATGAAGAAAAAAAAAACCCAAAACTAAGGTTAAAAAAAGTATACAAACATGCCCTTTATGTTTTTGATCTATTTCGTATTTGCTATAATACCCTTATTCCCGCCCATTTAAATTTTAAAGTTCACATTTCCAAATATTTTTTATTAAAAAAAAAAAAAAAAAAAAAAGCGCCAAGAAAGACTGTCTTCTTCGTTTTCCTCTCCATTCCAATCCCAATTTCACAACCTAACAAAATCCCTAACCCTAGAAATCGAATCCTCTTATTAACGTTATTATACCCCCAATTGCTAATTAATTTTTATTCAAAATCCCATTCCATATATCTCACCTGCAAATCCGACCCAAGCAAGCAGCAATCAAATCTCTATCCCCAAACCACATTTATCAAAATCTGAGGTACCTTTTTAACCCTTTTTTTTTCTATTCAGGTTTTGGTTTTTACAGTGTTTTTTGGTTTCTTAGGGTTAGTAATGGGTTTTTGTGATTTGGGTTTTTGTTGTCTGAGACTGCGGTGAAAAGATGAATGGAAAGAATAGTAATGAAATTGAAATTGGGAATTCAAAATGCCAAGAGAAAGGTAAACATTTTTCTTTTCTTTTTTCTTATGCCTATTCTGAAGAGAAAAACAGTTAATATTTTGATGTAAGAAATCTAAAACAATGGAAGGACTTTTTCTAGTCTATGGCCTACACCTTAGTTTTGATTGACAACATAGACTTTTTTTTTTTTTTTTTTTTGGGGAAGGCTTGATTAGGGAATCCATTAATTTTAACATTGGTTATTTATTTATACTCGTTCCATCAAGAAGTATCATTGACAGTTTTGTCAAGTGACTGTTCACGAAAATACTGTCTATTCGCCAAATGATGTTTTAAGTGACTATACACAAATAGACTCCTAATAGGACGAGTCTTTATTACATAATGGAGATAATCTTTCATTTGTTTGATGCTTGATGATTTTGTTATTTTTCATTTTTGGTTGTTTAAGTCAGTGGTAGAAGAGATGAATGGAAAGAATAGTATACTTATCAAAAAGTGAATGGAAAGAATAGTAATGAAACTAGGAATTTAAAATGTCAAGAGAAAGGTAAATCTCTTTGCACTATTTTGAAGAGAAGGGTAATTAGAAATTCTTGCTTGCGCCGCGGCGGGGGGGGGGGGGGGGGGGGGGGGGGGAGGGGTAAAATTAAATTAAGATATTTATCAACTTAGAAATTATAGGAGAATAAAAATTATATATATATATATATATATATTTTAAAATCTAAAAATAAAAAAAAAAAAAAAATTGCAATATGGTGCAGCCACTTAGCAACAACCACAGTTTTTAAGCCAAACTTTCATTATATAGTATATGATTTGAGAATTGATGGTAATCCTTATTACTATTATTATTATTTTTTTATATAGGAATTGTAATCCTTAGTTGATACTTGAAAGTATTGATAGTATTCATGGCATAACAAAAGAAAAAAATGATCTTTAATAATTAAAAAAAAAAAAATTGACTGAAATCTTTTATAAATTTGAAAGCACTGAAAGTGGCTATTTTTGGTGTGTGTGATTTGATTAGTAGTTTATTTGTTTTTGCAACATAAAGAGTATTAAAAAAAAAATGACTGAAATCTTTTATAAATCTGAAAGCACTGAAAGTGACTATTTTTGGTGTGTGTGATTTGATTAGCAGTTTATTTATTGTTGCAACATAAAGAAAAAAAAAGTGTGTGATTTGATTAGCAGCTTATTTTTTTTTCCTAGTTGGGCCACCTATAAGATCAAAAAATAAATTAATAGAAAAATAGAAAAATTTCCGCTGCCAGGAGTTGAACCTGGATTCTTTAATCCATAAGAATTGCCAATGTGCTACAGCGGATTTTATGTTTAATCGGGCATCGGTTTTTATTTTATGTAACGAATTCAAACAAGCTTAAATACAAATAAATAAATTTCACTTCATACCTTATATTTTAAGTTGTTAAAAAATTAAACACTTAACCTTTTTTTTTTTTTTGAAAACGACTTCAAATATCATTCATTAATTAAACAAACAATGGTAGTGTTTGGGCTCCGCGTCTGCGTCCAAGTCTGCGTTTTCCTCTTTTTTTTTTTTTTTTTTTTTTTTCGGAAAGTGAACAGTAAAATCACATGATTTTACTGTTTACAGACAAAAAATACTGTTTATGCACTGTTTGGCACTGTTCACGTACTAAAAAAATATTAAAAATAGGTCCCACGATACTATTCACACATTTAAAAATTATTTTGCTACAGTGTTTTCAATTTTCAGTTTTCAGTTTTCAGTTTCAGCAACAATAAGCTCAATCCAAACACACCCAATGAAAGTCAAAATACACTGCCTCAAGTGCTGGTGGTGGGGCTTCCTCCAGCCAAACTAATTCATCTACTACATTCTTAGCAAAGCGAGCAAGTGCATGTGCTACCCCGTTTGCACTGCGTTTGATAAAGCTAACAGAATAGCTTCGAAAACCTGTAACAAGGCACTGGATATCCTCGTAAATATGACCCAAACGTGATCTATTGGCTTTCCCATTTGAGATAGCCCGCATCACGTTCAAGCTATCTCCCTCCAACATCACGTCCATGAAGCCAGCGTCAAGAGCAAACTCCAAAGCTTTACGACAAGCAAGCAATTCCGCTTCTTCACTATCCTGTACCGGTGGACCTTTAGCTGCTATGGCTGCCATAACTTCAGCCCTTTCATTACGCACCACTACACCGCAGCCTGAAGCATTTAACTCCGCGAAGACCGCTGCGTCGACGTAGATCTTGTACGAGTAACCCGTTGGTGGCTCCCACTGCTGCACCTGTTCAGCCCGAGATGAGATAACCAAATGCTCTTGCGCCTCATTATACTCATCCAGAATGTCTGCAGCTCGCTGAACCAGATGAGTAGGATCCTGCACAGAACCTCCATGTAAAACAGAGTTTCTTTGATTCCAAATGAGCCAACATTGCACCAAAGAAAGCTTCGAACTCCTCCCTTGACAGCCTATCCATTAATTCCTCAAACAATTGCATAAAATCTGCTTGTCCACCTGTACTTTTCTGTAATCTACCCTTGCTGCCCACCCAAATACCACTAGCTACCCCACAACCCCACAAGACATGGATCTCTGTTTCTGGACTTTGCTGACAGAGCTCACACATTCTATCCTCTATGATTCTTCGCCAGACCAAATTCTCTTTTGTTGGCAAAATATCATGGCAAGCTCTCCAACCAAATATTTTGATCTTATTTGGTAGGTGAAGCTTCCACAACCTTTGCCAAATCAACCTCCTATTCTGTCCAGATGAACTTCCTACCATGCCATCAGTTTCTTTGGTGAGCAACCTGGCAATAACATACCCCGATTTAACTGAATAGACCCCATCCTTATTAGGAAGCCACATAACAGAGTCTGGTACGTCTCTTTTACTTAATGGGATGCAAATTATTGCTTCAGCCTCCTCCCTGGAAAACATCTCTCTAATCAACACCCTGTCCTACTCATGCCTTGTCTCATCTATAAGCTCGTTAACTCTCATTTCCCCATCCATTTCTGGTGGTTGATGTAATACTTGGTTGCTAGGGTGATTTGGGATCCACTTTTCATGCATAATCCGAATGGACTTACCATTTCCTACCCTCCAGTAGCATCCCTTCTGTAGCAGTGGTTGGGCTGCGAATAAACTTTTCCACACAAGAACTATTCGGCACATTTGAAGCTTCCAAGAAACTGCTACCTGGAGAATACTTAGCTTTAAAACATCTATACACCAACGAATCCTCTTCTTGTAAAAGTCTCCATCCTTGCTTGGCCAACATTACAATACTTAACTTCTTTTAATAAAGATATATTTATAAAATAAATCTGTCCAAAATATGCATATTACATAAATTGGAAGAATTTATATCACAGTCAAGGATCATTGGCCACGAGAATGTATTTTATGAGATATTTCTCTCACAATATGTAGGACTCACAAATGTGTGAGAACCATGTTTTATAAAACTGTCTCATAAAATAATTTTTTCCTTAACCATACATAATCTTATTATTAGACTTTTTCTAATATTGCAGTAAAATTACAATCACTTTCATCAGTTCAAGCCAAAAAATTTCAAAAAACTCATATAGAGTTTTCAATCACATTCAAATTTACAAAATGATCCAAACTTAGATTAAAATTCCCACACAAACTAGATGCCAAATGTCACATATAATTAAGATGTGAGGGATTTTTTCAAATATGAATTCAAAAATCAAACTAATGGAATTTCCAAATTTGAACTTTACAACTAATTGATGAGTTGTACACATCATATTTAGTTCATGAATTAGTTTAGTTCATAATGAACTTAAAATGATTTTTTTTTTTCAGTCTCCCAAAACTTAAAATGATTATTTTAATTTTTAACAAATTTAAAGTGATTTATTTTAGTCAAATAGAATGATGATGTATCAGTTTTAGTTGACCTAAAATTTGTTCATGGACTAAGCTCTAGCAACTAATAGCATGTTGAAGCAAAAAAAAAAAAATTGAAGAAAAAAAACCCAAAACTAAGATAAAAAAAAAAAAGGGTATACAAACATGCCCTTTATGTTTTTAATCTATTTGGTATTCACTACAATACCCTCATCTACAAATTTCCTTCTTTTTTTTTTTTCTTTTTTTTTTTTTTTAAAGCACCAAGAAAGAATGTCTTTTTCGTCTTCCTCTCCATTCCAATTCCAATTTCACAACCTAACAAAATCCCTAACCTAGAAATTGAATACTCTTATTAAAGTTATTATACCCCCAATTGCTAATTAATTGTTGCTCCTGGTTCATGATCTCTACAATATGCATTTCAGTTTGATATCAGAAAATATTAAAGCTTTAAAAAAATTTTAAATTAAAATTTTCGAAGAAGAGATTTGAATCTTGGATGTATTCCCTAAATATAGAAAGTATCAAGTATCAACCAATTGAATTACAAAGTTCTTGACAAATTAAATATCAAACAAGCATCAATGATTTCATGTTTGTGAATAGAAAGATGAAGAGAGAAAAAAGAAAAGAAAAGGAGAATGGTACTACTTGAATCTATGGGTTGTTACTCACTTGTAATTGGTTGAAACCTTCCTTTTGGGCTTGTGATTGGTTTAAATACCAAAATATTAAAAACCTCACATCACAAATCTACTTAAATTTTTTATAAAATCTTTTGCCCGATGCAATCAGAACATTCATTAAAAAGAAAATCTAGTAAATTCTGAGAAATAATTTGTGTCAATTTACTTTCATCTTATAAGGCAAAGACAACAATTTTAATCCTTAGTTTATTTATTTATTTGAGAATTGATTGTAATCCTTATTTTTTTTGGCAGGAACTGTAATTCTTAGTTGATACTTGATAGTATTCAAGGCATAACGAAAGAAAAATGATCTTTTATAATTTTTTTTTTTTGACTGAAATCTTTTATAAATCTGAAAGCACTTAAAGTGACTATTTTTAGTATTTGTGATTTGATTAGCAGTTTATTTATTTTTGCAACATAATTTTTTTTCCTAATTAGGCCACACACAAGATCGAAAAAATAAAAATAAAAACAAAATTTAGTAATTGGGCCACCCACGAGATTGAAAAAGAAAAAAGGAGTGATACTACAGGCACAAATTTTTTTATAACATTTTTACAAAATGGTGATGTGGTCAACTTATTATTAGTTTTCATTTAGGCTCACCATTAATATTATTTTTTCATTTATCAATAATCATTCACCATATCAGTAGTTTGTAAAATTATTTGTAAAATAGTTTATATCTCTAGCATTATTCAAAAAAATGTGTGTGATTTGATTAGCAGTTTATTTATTTTTGCAATATAAATTTTTTTTCCTAATTGGCCCATCCACAAGATTGAAGATTGAAAAAAATAAAAATAAAAACAAAATTTCCTAATTGGGCCACCCACAAGATTGGAAAAAAAATGTGTGATTTGATTAGCAGTCTATTTATTTTTGCAATATAAATTGTTTTTCCTAATTGGCCCACCCACAAGATCGAAAAAATAAATAAATAAATAAAAATTTTCCTAATCGGGCCACCTGCAAGATCGGAAAAAAATAAATATAATGTGTGATTTGATTAGCAATTTATTTATTTTTGCAATATAAATTTTTTTTCCTAATTGGCCCACCCACACAGTGGCGAAGCTACGTACAGCTTAGGGTGTTTCCAAGAACATTCTGACTTGAAAAAAAAATTATATATAATAAAAAAAATTTATATTTGCTCTGTTCTAAAAACACCCTCAATCACAAAATTAGGAACACCCTCAAATTAAAAAAAAAAAAAAAATTGTTCTACACTTCTACTTTCAAGCAAAAAAAAAAAAAAAAAAGCCCAAAAAAACAAATTTGAACTAAAATCTAAAAAAAAAAAAATTGTAATAGAGGCAAGCCCACGGCAAGCCAAGTGCCCAACAAATTACAAATAACCCACAGATTCTCACAAAAAGAAAAAAGTAGATAAACCCACAAATTCTCACTAAAGGCTTTATCAATAAAAAATAAATCACTAAGCTAACCCTATCCTAAAGATAGACAAAGGTCACAGAGCATTGAGCAATGCCGCTTGTTGAGGCTCATCCAAGCCAAGTAGCCAATGCCGCTTGTCGTCACTCATCGGATCGGAGGACGAAGATCACCAGTGCCAGATCGGCAGATCGCTCGCCTGCCGGCTTGTCCGCTCGTGCCCAATCCAGTTCAGGCCTCCCACCTCCCTGCTCGCTACTCGGCTGCTGCCACTGCTCCAGTGCTCCTTCCGACAATCCGACCCTCCCTCAAGGTATTTCTCTCTGACTCTCTTTGACTCTCACTCTCTCTCTCTCTCTCTCTCTCTCTGAACTGAAAAGTCTGAAATGAAAATTAAGAAATGACTCTCACTCTCTCTCTCTTTATTCTTTATTAAGACCAACTCAGTAACTCTCTCTCTCTCTTTTGATTGGCCGAACTTTAGTCTTTAGTTTTATTAAATTTTGTTTGTTTTTGATTTTTGGAAAATTGAATTTGGCTTTATCAATTTATCTTATCTGTTGGTGTTGGTGTTGGCGTGTGTAGTGTGTTGGTGTCGGTGAATATTAATTGTCGTGTAATGCGTGATTGTGAATTTTTTTTTTGATGGGAGATTGTGAAATTTTCTGATTTGGCAGGGCTGAGCTGCACAAGTGCACATTACACAGTTTTAGTGCTTTAATTATTGTGCTATACATAGGTTGTGTAAATAATGTGCACATCAATGGCTCTTTTAGTGCTTTTAGTGTAATGTGCACGTGAGGCTAGACAATATAACAAATTAAAACAATATAATTAATAACAAATAAATTAAAGCAATATAGTTTATTGTTAGGCTAAACAACAATAATTAAAGCAGTATAATAATTAACAAACCAATACATTATAAAAGACAAACAAATTAAATTATGTTAGGCTAAACAATAATTAATAATTTTATAATTAATGAAACAACAATATAACAAATTATAGTTTATAAAAGACAAATAAATTAATGAAACAACTAAAAAACGTTACAACAATAATTAATAATTTTATTAATATTTCAAATGAACTTATGGTTTATTGTTTATTATTTTACTAGAATTATGGACAAATATTTGATAAGAAAATCATGTATCCAAGATTCATCTCTTGTGCAAGATTTATCTCGTGTTTTTTAATTGTTGTTGTTGTTAATATATATATCTTTTTATTAGATTGTGTAATTTATGCTTGTTGAGGAACACCCTAAAAGAATTTTCTAGAGTCGCCACTGCACCCACAAGATTGAAGATCCAAAAAAAATAAATAAAAACAAAATTTCCTAATTGGGCCACCCGCAAGATCGAAAAAAAAATGTGTGATTTGATTAGCAGTTTATTTATTTTTGCAATAAAATTGTTTTTCCTAATTGGCCCACACACAAGATCGAAAAAAATAAATAAAAATAAAAAGTTTCCTAATTAGGCCAGCCACAAGATCGGAAATAAATAAATATAATGTGTGATTTTATTAGCAGTTTATTTATTTTTGCAATATAAATGTTTTTTCCTAATTGGCGCACCCACAAGATCGAACAAATAAATAAAAATTTTCCTAATTGGGCCGCCCACTAGATCGGGAAAAAAAATATATAAAAGGAAAAAAAAGAAATTAAAAAAAAAATTCCTAATTGGGCCACCCACAAGATCGGAAAAAAATAAATATAAAAATATAAAAGGTTTCCGGTGCCAGGAGTTTAACCTGGATTCTTTAACGGTAAGAATTGCCAATGTGCTACAGCGGATTTGGTGTGCTGTACGGCGTCGGTTTTTACTTTATCTAATGGATTGAAACAAGCTTAAATACCTTATATTTTAACAAATTAAACCCTTAAAGTTTTTAAATAAGGATATATTTATAAAATAAATCTGTCCAAAATATGCATATTACATAAATTGGGAGAATTTATATCACAATCAAAGATCATTGGCCATGAGAAGGTATTTTATGAGACGATCTATGAGATATCTCTTTCACAATATGTGAGACTTACAAATGTTATGGGAGATATGTCTTCTAAAACTGTCTCATAAAATAATTTTTCTTTTACCATGCATGATCATATTATTAGATTGAAAAAAAAATATATAAAAATATTTCCACTGCTAGCAGTTGAACCTGGATTAAAGAACCTGGATTCTTTAATCCATAAGAATTGCCAATGTGCTACAGCGGATTTTATATTCTATAGTGCATCGGTTTGCACTTTATGTAACAGATTCAAACAAGCTTAAATACAATAGATAAATTTCACTTTATGCCTTATATTTTAAGTTGTTAACAGATTAAACCCTTAACTTTTTAAAATAAGGATATATTTATAAAATAAATCTGTCCAAAATATGCATATCATAGTCAAGAATCATTGACCACAAGCAGGTATTTTATGAGACGGTCGGTAAGATATCTATCTCACAATATGTGAGACTTACAAATGTTGTGAGAGACATATTTTATAAAACTGTCTCATAAAATAATTTTTTCTTAACCATGCATAATCATATTATTAGACCTTTTGTAATATTGCAGTGAAATTACAATCACTTTCATCAGTTCAAGCATAATAATTTCACCAAACTCATATTGAATTTTCAATAACATTCAAATTTACAAAATGATCCAAACTTAGATTAAAATTCCCACATAAACTAGATGCCAAATGTCACATATAATTAAGACGTGAGGGTATTTTTCAAATATGAATTCAAAAATCAAACTAATGGAATTTCCAAATCTAAACAACTAATTGATGAGTTGTACACATCATATTTAAGGATGTTAAAAATGATGGAAATATTACACAAAGTAATAATTGAAGAACATGGTTATCACAAAAGACAAATAGAAAATAGATAACTTGGAGGCACAATATTGTTTTTCTTAAACAATATTTGCTCTCCACACTATTGTTGCTAAAGGGTTATCATAAATTTGTTACCAGTATACAACTAAGATATTGAGTTTTACACATAACAATTCTAGATAATGACCACAAGATTTCTTGTATTTCTTTATAACTTACTATTTCTTTTGTTATTTTTCAAGTGAACATAAGCTCCTATTTATACCCATAGGATTATATTTCATCAAAAGGTACGTATAGAGAGTCAAAATGTTTCATAAAACCATTAACTAGACTTGAAACCTTTTAAACTTTTCTGAACAGTCATTAGAAAATGTTGCAGAAAATCCTTTTTTACGATCTTCGATTGGTTGAAAGTTTCTTTTGATCGATCGAGTACTCTTTTCGAATAGCGATCGAATCATCTAGAGACTCCAAGATTATTTTCTTACCATTTCGATTAATCGAGCCAAAGTTTTGACCGATTGAAAATACTGAATTTTGAATTTTATCTTAGAAAATTTGAGAACTTGAATTTTTACTTTATCAACTTTATGAAATAATATTCTCTAAACTCAAATATTATTATTACAACTTATCCATGTATATACCTATATATACAACAAAAAATACATTTTTAGTCTCTAAACTTCTGTTCATGAATTAGTTTAGTTCGTAACGAACTTAAAATGATGTTTTTTTTTTTTTTTCCCCCTCAGTCTCTAAAAACTTAAAATGATTATTTTAATTTTTAACAAATTTAAAGTAATTTATTTTAGTCAAATGGAATGATAATGTATCAGGTTTAGTTGACCTAAAGTTTGTTCATGGACTAAGCTCTAGCAACTAATAGTATATTGAATATAAAAAATAAAAAATGAAGGAAAAAAAACCCAAAACTAGGATTAAAAAAAGTATACAAACATGTCCTTTATGTTTTTAATCTATTTCGTATTTACTATAATACCCTCATTCCCGCCCATTTAAATTTTGAAGTACACATTTCCAAATATTTAAAAAAAAAAAAAAAAAAAAAGCGCCGAGAAAGACTGTCTTCTTCGTTTTCCTCTCCATTCCAATCGCAATTTCACAACCTAACAAAATCCCTAACCCTAGAAATCGAATCCTCTTATTAACTTTATTATACCCCCAATTGCTAATTAATTTTAATTCAAAATCCCATTCCATATATCTCACCTGCAAATCCGACCCAAGCAAGAAGCATTCAAATCTCTATCCCCAAACCACATTTATCAAAATCTGAGGTACCTTTTTAACCCTTTTTTTTCCATTCAAGTTTTGGTTTTTACAGTGTTTTTTTGGTTTCTTAGGGTTAGTAATGGGTTTTTATGATTTGGGTTTTTGTTGTTTGAGACAGTGGTGGAAGAGATGGATGGAAAGAATAGTAATGAAATTGAAATTGGGAATTCAAAATGCCAAGAGAAAGGTAAACATTTTTCTTTTCTTTTATCTTCTGACTATTCTGAAAAGAAAAGCAGTTAGTATTTTGATGTAAGAAATCTAAAACAATGGAAGGACTTTTTCTAGTCTATGGCCTACACCTTAGTTTTGATGGACAACATAGACTTTTTTGTTTTTTTTTGGAAGGCTTGATTAGGAATCCATTAATTTTAACATTGGTTATTTATTTATACTCGTTCCATCAAGAAGTATCATTGACAGTTAATTGTCAAGTTACTGTTCACCAAAATACTGTCGATTCGCCAAATGATGTTTTAAGTGAATATACACTAATAGCCTCCTAATAGGATGAGGCTTTATTACATAATGGCGATCATCTTACATTTGTTTGATGCTTGGGGATTTTGTTATTTTTCATTTTTGGTTGTTTAAGTCAGTGGTAGAAGAGATGAATGGAAAGAATAGTATACTTGTCAAAAAATGAATGGAAAGAATAGTAATGAAACTAGGAATTTAAAATGTTAAGAGAAAGGTAAATCTCTTTGTACTGTTTTGAAGAGAAAGGTAGTTAGAAATTCTTGCTTGTGGGGAAGAAGGGGGGAGGGGTAACTCTAATATTGATAAATTGATCAAGATAAACTTTAAATACATATAAATTCTTAATTTTGTAATGTTAGAGTAAGTTATAACTATAAAATTAAAGATTAAAGAGAACTTATCATTGTTTGTTAATTAGCATGCAAAAGTTATCTAGCTTGCTCTAAACATATACAATAAAATTCAAGAAAGAAAATAATTTATGAATCTCTTTCTATGATAAATCAAAATATAATATATGATTCTTGTGCACATAAAGAACACAAAAAAAATATGACAAAAGAAAAAGTTAAATAAAAATGACATTGTTTTTGTTAAGAAACTTTCTTTTTCTTTGGCATTACCTAGCCAGTTGTTTTTTTTAGGGACCACTGATTCAGTTGGCTATTTTTATTCCTGGAGTGTTACTGGATAAGCTCAATTTTTATCAAACATAAAAAATTTTGAAAAAAATCATTTGTACTAAACAAAATATCAAAATTTTGGTGCCTCTCCATTGCATAATGTGGCTCTAACACTATTAATATTTGATTGATGCTTGAGGATTTTGATGGGTATTAAATTAGCTTCTTTTTATTTATTTAGAGGAAGGGGAGAGAGTTTCTTTCGTGCTCCTTAATCCTAAGGATTCTGATAGCTGTACTAAATCTTATCTTCAGGTATGTCTTTCTCTGAGTAGGCACACATGTGCATATGGGAATATTATTAGATTATCCCAAAGTACAGCTGACAGGGTACTCCATACCAATAAATACAAATCATATAATACAAAAATATAATATAAGCTTAAAAAAGCCATGTAAAAAGTTAAGTTTTAGGTGGCTTGCTTTTATTGATATGGAGTACCATGTGATATGCTTTAGGAGTACCTAGTAATTACTTTGCACATACATATCCGCTTGTGTTTGATATTATAATGTTTTAAGTAATAGTGTCAATGCCTTTTATGGATCCATATTGCAGGAAGTACTCAACATGTACAGGAAGGAGCTTCCCACAATGAATTATGCTGCCAATACTGGAAAGCAATCCAAGTTCCTTGAAAGATGTGTAACAAATGGGTATAAACTGCCCCCCATTGCTAGCTCTTACGGCGTGAACTATGACTATGCTCACTGAATGTCAATTAGTACATAATTATGTATTCTTTCCGCAATCTGTAACATGTAGGTGTAGCTGTACGGTTGATTAATATCTGTACACTGCTGATGGTGATATTAAGTCAAAAAGTATTAGTAGGTTTTCAATCATCAATTTTTCTTCTTTTCTTTTCTCTGCAGGAAATATTGTACATTGCTTTTGAAATCCAACTCTTTGGGAGATTTCGGAGAGGTAGGCTTACTTAGTGGTTTTGTTATGAGATTGTATGTGTGTTTTTAAAGGTTAACTTCAAGGCATCTAATATAATATAATACGTAAAAGTAGGAGTTGAGAGAATGTTAAATCCAAAAACCGTAAAGTGGCTCACTTGTGCCAAATGGCCTAGCTAAATTTATAGAAGTTTTTTGATGCATTTGGATAGCAGGATTTCAGCATGTGGATTTGGATTTAGGTGATTAAAATCCAAATACTTTGTTTGGATACTTTAAAAAGGTGAAGAATTTGGATTTGGCCAAATTCATTAAGGATTTTAAACCTCGAAATCCTTGGATTTGAAAATTGAAATAACATCTAACCACATGAAATTTTAAATCAAGTCTATTGATTTAAAATCCAAATCCAAATTTAAGTATCCAAACGCAACCTTTAAGTATTTCGATCCTAGAAAATATAAGTTCTCCAATGTAGTTGTCATATTTCTAAGCTGAATAATCTATATACTGAATAAAAAACTGTGCAAAATGAAAAAGGAGGAAGTGCTCGCGTTGAATATGGCACACTGATTCAATCATTTAATTGTAAAGTGTTGGATATTTGATGTGGTTAGTAAAATGGAGTTTCAAGTTTCTTTATGGGTAACAAACAACCATATACTTGAATGGATTTGACTGAATATGAACTAATCTTTTTTTATTGCAAACAGTAGAATTGAATTTCATGCACTTAGCATATTTGATTTTCTATACTGATAATTTTGAACTGTGCATGTTAGTTTGATATATATTCATTCTGTTTTAGCTTAAAAGAATTGGTTGAAAGGGATAAAATGAGTTTAGTGATTTAAATTTTGTTTTAAAAGATTTCAATTTCATATATACGGATATTTAGTATTAAGCCATGAATATGTATTTAGAGAACGGAGAACCTGAGTTATATGTTGTCGCATGTACTATTAGACATATATTATGTAGTAGGTGTTAAATTATAATATTTTATTATGTAGTATGAGAATTAAATTAGTGCACAAAGAGAAGAACATAGCTTATTTGAAGCTACTAAGAGCACATTCATCTGAATTGGAGGGCTAGCCTCATGGTCCTTGTGTATTTTCCTATAAATATTTCTTTCCCAAGCAAGTATGACATTTGTGTTTTTAGTTAATAGTTTAATGCATATCAGTTGAGATATGTAGCCAGTGCCCCCCCTCTTCTCCTTTTTTCCCCCTTTTTGGGAGATAGGTAGATAGTGGGGGAGGGGAAGGTGGGGTTTGAATTACAAACATGGGGCACCACAAAAGATGCCATAATCGCTATTCTATATTCACTTGGTTTTTGATTCCCTTTTATTGTGATTATACAGGTTATAGCTGCAATTACTTATCAAATAGTCCCTGCTGATACTCAACATGCTGAGATCCCTCTTGCTGCTGTTAGTTCAATTTACCAACACAAGGTCCGTTTTTTCATTTGCTTTTCCCATTCCATGCAATTTTGTGGTCTGTCTTGGTTCAAGGTGTTGTTAGATGTGGGTTCCTGTCACTGTAAGGAATGTACATGTATTTAAAAGAAATAATATCCAATTTCTGGTTTAAAGATTGAATTTCATACTTGGTTCGCTTCATATAAAGGAGAAATTTGAGCAAATACCTTTGTCAGGATTCAGAACTGCTAAAGCAGACTAATTAGGTACATATTGCAGAAGAGATATTTTGGAAGCTTTCAATGCCAAAAGTTCATATTACATGATTATTATTGTTTTCAGGGTACCTTCAATTCAGAATGCCTTTTATTTTGGTAAAAAAAAAAAAATCTTTGTAAAAATGCTTACACTGCAAACAATTTGATGTTTTGCAAATCTTTTTTTAATCCCAATACTGCTATATGCATATATCCTTCCCTCCTTTTGATGTTTTTCCCCTTAAATCTAATTGACGTCAATGACATGTCAATAATTTTCAGGGTTTGGGTTGCTTATTGTATGTGGAATTGAGAAGGAGATTGCACAATGTTGGTATTCGCACAATATTCTGTTGGGGAGACAAGGAATCTGAAGGATTTTGGTTTAAACAGGTAATTAAGGACAGAAACATGGCAGGATATTGGAGCAATAAAATTTGTACTCTCATAGGCACAGGTGCCCGTTGGTTTTATATATTTATTTTCTCAGCCTTTACACTACAAATATAGCCTTTTTCATGAAATGGACACAGTTGTCTCTGCAAGAGTTTAAATTTCTCTCTTGCTCTTAGTTATGCTTCATTAAGAAGACAGTTTGCTAAAATAAGTTGTATATGTGACTTTGGGTACTTTTGTAGAAATTTTTTTATATTCTATTTCTAAATTTGATTTTTGTTAAATTAATTACAAATGCAGGGTTTTGTATCAATAGCAGAGGTTGACAATAAGGGTAGAGCTCGTAGGCTGCCTATTAAAGCTGATATACGGAAAGCATTATGCTTTCCTGGTGGTTCAACCCTCATGGTTTCTCATCTTAACAAGGACCTTGCAGATAATTCTGCAGGTTCTCTAAGATTGTGTACACCATTAAAGCCTCTTGAGAAGTCTTCGTCATCTGCTGTTATTGGAGTTCAACAACTTGGAATTTCTAGAGACGGTTGTCGTTCTCCAATTAAACCATACCGAATGATCTCTGGAGCTAAGAACATTCCACCTGATGTGTTGGTGAATGAGGGCCTCTCACAAAAAGATGACAAGTTAGATGGTATGTAGAATTTAGTTTTTTCTATCTCTTTGAAATTTCTAGTGGCTTCATAGTTTATGCCATTTTTGCATCATGCGCACACTTGGTTCCTTCAATTGGATGGGAACCCCTATAAAATTACCAAAAATAATCATGATGATCATGTTCCTTAAAACCTTAAAATTGATCCTTTTGACTTCTCCACTGCCCATATAGACCAACTTAAAATGCTACAATTTGGAAGCACAACTATTCGGTCGGCAAATCTTCTTTTATTGTCACAATGCAGTGTGCAATCTTGATTGTTTTTGACAGGTTCTTGGAGTTGGGCTTCAGTGCTTGGTTCTAATGACCCCCAGTCCCTTTTGCAGGAGCAGATTGTAACAAGATGGCCGTTGGTGAAGAATTGTCCGAGATTGGAGCTGAACCTAATGCAAAACATTGTTCTTGTTCTACAAAGGGTGCAAAAAGGAGGGTTTGGGAGGCCTCTTTATCTTCATTGAAGTCAAAGAAGATAAAAGGAAGCCATTCAATTGACTGTCAATTAGATTCTTGTCCTAAAGCTTTAGAAAGTGATGGAAATCTTTCTTGCGTTCATGTATATTCCTTGGACAATTTGAGAAACAAATCTTTGTTGGGAGTTACTCCAACAGCTTCTGTAAGACAAAGTAGGTGCTTGGAAAAAAGTGCTGAAGAACATAAATCTATTAATATATTTCCAGAAGGTCCAGCCGGTAAGGAACTTCAGTCAAAGGGGGAATGCTTTAGAATAATGTTGATGAATATTGCTGATGATGCTAAGAAAACTTATCTCACCAAGGTAAATCCAGCGTATTTATCTTGTTTGGATAAAATCCATTTAAGCATCATTGGGCATTCTTGTTTTATTTTATTAAAAGAAAAGGATCCATTTCTCTTGACGTGTCACGCAATTTTATAGAGCATTAATTTTTTTGATATAGGTAATTGAAGACCTTGGTGGTGCTGTTATCTCTAATGGAAGTTTATGCACGCATGTTGTCACAGGAAAATTGAGAAAAACACAGAATTTCTGCACTGCTCTATGTTCAGGGTTAGTCTTAATAGCTATCATCATAAAACTATGCCACTTGGACTTGTATGACTTGTATTCTTTGCTTTATTTGTGAACTATAATACATTTATTTCTCATAGGATTTGCAGTGTGTAATTACCTTGGACATTTTCAAGCCTCCCCCTTATTTTTACTAGATTTTATTTTATTTTTTTTTTGTCTCGAGTATGTTGGAGTTCTTGAAATCTGAATGTGAACTTATTGGGGTACTATTTTTCTTGGTTATCTTTCAAACTTGGAATTAATTATTCCTGATTTTCATTTCCTTCATAGAGTTTATATTGGAAATCTCATTAAAAAGTTAAATTTTATGATATTTCTGTTTCTATTTTCAATTGTGTTTTCTTTTTGACCTTATTATTTTTAGTTATTTTTTGAATTTATACTGATGTGCTTTCTGATTTGTTAGTATACATTTAAGTTTTTGAATTGGTTTTTTAGTTATGCTTATATAGTCATGTTAGGGGGATTGTACCTTGTGAGAGAGTATTAACAGTTATCTTTTTAAGAAGGATTTGTTTGATGTCCTAGAACTCCAAAGAAGATCTTGTCCCTTAATCACTATTATTTTATTTTTCATTTTCTCTAGCATAATAAATTACAAGCATTTTGCCTACAAATTTTGATTCTCTGAATGTACAAAACTTATGAATTTTATTTTGGTTAGGGGTTTGGTTTTTTTAAGTGTTTAAACTAAGCACTATTCTATTATTATGCTGGTTATTCTTTTAAAAATATTGATTATATCATCTAGAATGCCAATTTTATTGTCAATTTGCTATAGCTCAATTGGCACATCCTCCTCCCATAATAATGGGATGGAGGGTGAGGTGTTGGGTTTAAGAATCATTGAGTGCATGTGTAACTTATCAATAAAAATAAAAATAGCCGTTTTTATTCTTGAAAGACGAGATTACTTGGAAGAAAGATGATAAAAAATGGGAGAAGTTTTTATAATTGCCTATTAACTTGGAAGAAGTTCCTATGCAGTCAGCAATGCTATCAGTGGGACTGGTTTGTCACTGTAGTTTTCATTTTAGCTCATTATTTTTGGTTTGTATTGTTCTTATAAAATATGATTTTCATCCTCTCATATTTAATTTACTATGTGGCTTCTTTTTTCATTTTTCATGCTTTGACACAGTTTCATTTGCTCACATATATACACTTTTTTTTTATTATATATAATGATTTATGATCTTGAGGCATTTGTCATAATGCAGAGCTTGGATTCTCTCTCCTAAATGGTTGAAAGAAAGCTTCCGTGAGGGAAAATTTGTGGGTGAGTTAGGAGGTCTAATAAGTTTTTTTTAATATCAAATAATTATTCGAACATTGTTAACATATCTTTTTGGTTTCTCCACCGTAACTTACCAGATGAATCACCCTACATATTAAATGATGATGAATATGCGTTGAAGTACAGAGCTGAGCTAAAATGTGCAGTTCTAAGAGCAAAATCCAGCCCCCAAGCTTTGCTCAAAGGGTATTATGTTTGCATAGCTGCTCATGTTCAACCCCCTGCTAAGACCCTATCAGCCATTGTTAGGTCTGCTGGTGGAGAGGTAAGTTCAAAGAAGCTTATTGAGTCCTGATTGTACACACATCTGATTGTAATTGAAGCTTTATTTTATGGAAGATAAGTATAATCACATCTTGTAGATAATTTTATTTTTGCTTTAGTTGGGTCCATTATAAAGAAGCTAGTGTTGCGGTTCTTCATTGGCAGCTGAAACATCTCTCGTGATTTTTACCACCACATTTTTATTATTGTGATGTTCTTCAAAATCAAGTGAATTGTAGAACTTTTTTTAACTTCAAACTTTGTTCATTTTTTATGAGAAATTGTGAATTTTGAGTTTACTTTGTCTCCCCTAAATTTATTTGCTGTCACAATTTTTTGCTAATGGCCGATTGTATAGAAGCTTTTGTAATTAAACATTTAGATGGACTACAGTTTTCACTTTTGGGTTTTTCCTAAAGTACCTGTTCTTCATTGAGCCTCGTACGAAGTAAATGTCACTCATTACTGTGCAGGAAAAAAACAATTGAAATTCAAAAATTTCAACTTTAAGAAAGCAATGTCATTTTGTAGGTAAACCTAGGGGAGTGTGCTTATTGATATGTATCATTTTTTATTATTCACTAATTAGTGACTAAAAATTTCAGATCATTTGTGGACTGGAGAAGGTGAATGAATCAAGCAAAACAATCTTTGTGGCATGTGAAGAAGACATGGAAGTAGCACTTTTGGCTGTAAAGAAAGGGATATGGACTTTCAGTAGTGATTGGTTAATGAACTGTGTCATGAGACAAGAGCTTGACTTGGAGGCCCCCCAATATGCAGAGTCCCTATAAGGAGACTAACACAATGTGTATATCAAGTTCAATTAAATTTACAATTCCCTTTCTCTATGTATTTAATTCTTGATAAGGTTGTGTCAAAAAAAAAAAAAAAATCTTGATAAGGTAACTATAAAAAGGAGAGAAAATCAGAATATCTGTTAATTATTCAAAATCTTATTTATTGTCTCATGAATAGAGAAAAGTAAAGTCAATTTATTGCAAAGCTCTTCGGATGACATAAGGCCCTTTTTCTTTGTAATGGAAGTGAAGGTGGACTGTTGCTAGCATATAAAAATGTAATATTGTGGAAGCAAATCTGTGAATTGCATCAAGAAACTTAGCATGCATGGAATTGCTTTGTAGCAAATATTGCTTTAACAATAACATTTTTCTAGGTAATGAAATTATTTGGAGTTAGTGGCAAGGATGATGATATATGGCCATCATTTGTTAATGAGTGCTTGATTTAATGTTTTCAAAATGACAAAGAATTAAGTCTCAGTTTTAGGCATTTCTATTGATTTTTTCCACACGGGACAATATAGATGATGTAAATCATATATCCTCTCTGGAGAAACGTGGTGGATAATATAAATTTATGAACAATTTATATACTATTGATTTATAAAAAGCATAAAGTATTTAATCTCAACAAAAATATTTGACACCCAGTTATTCATTCCCTATAATTACATATTTCATTTTCTAGCCCTCTATCTATATGCAAAATCTTAGCTCTGCCTAGGGGTGTGTAGTCAACCCACCAAACCCGACCCGACCTAACTTAACCTGTTGGGTTGGGTTAATTTTTAGGGCTTGGTAGGTTGGATTGGGTTACAATTTTTTTTTTTTTTAAATGGGTTAGGTTGGGTTTGGGTCATAAAATTTCAAACTCGACAAACCCAATCCGATTCACCCATATATTTAATATATATTTAAAATATATTATATAATTAATAATTTTTTTTTAAATAACCAACTCTTTTTATCTCATATAAAAGCCAATTAATTCACATAAAGTATAAACCTAGAACATTTTCTCTTTAATGTGCCACCTCCTACTCCCTTCTCCCACTTTACTCCCTTTTGAACCCTAATCCTCTCTCCCTTTGTTGAGCCATTGCCATCCATCAATTATTATCACTACCTCGGCGGTGGTTCTATCTTTTTGGTGGTAGCTCTTTCTTCTAGGGTTAGGTAAAGTTTCTCAATGTTCTCTCTCTCTTGCTTCTCTCTCACTCACTCTATTTGTTTATCTCTCTTACTGTGGTGGATTAATATTTAATTTTTCTCTATCTTTTTCTTAGTTTTCTATAGAAGCCATGGGTTCAACTCAACCCATGTGGGTTGGGTTGGATTGGATTGAATTTTTTTAATCCACTAGGTTGGATAAAAAAATCCACTTAACTTGACCCATGCACAACGCTAGCTCTGCCATTGCTAATAGAAAGCCATGCCTCCATGGGATTATTGCACTCATGATGTGTTGACGTCATTGAGTTTGGGAATCAAGTTTTTCAAGGTGCCTACCAATCATCTCTCTTACAAAAATAGTTGCTGTGAGAGATGGCAGATTTGAAGACATGGACTACAACTTTACTATAACTACTACTGGGACTAGAATTGGAATTAATACTTCAATAGACACATGTTTTCAAGTAAAAAATCCATGCGCCCGGAAAGCCATTCTGTACTTATTGATCTTTGGTTTCCTCCACTATTTCAAGTGAAATTAACATTAGAGGTTGAAAAAAAAGATAGTACATTTTCAGTTGTTAACTAAGAAAGACAATATGAAAACCTCTTGCACGTTACCAACTATTTATTTGTCTAATATTCTTTATTTAATTGTTTGAATCATGTGAAAAACGACACACAATTCATTCACAATCACACATTACATAAGAATTTTGCTTGTTAAGTAAATTGTATTTCTTGACACGAGGTAAGTATGTTATTCTACTTTTCTCTCTTTAATTATTCTTAGTATATATTTGATTAACTTGTTCAGGGCATGCTATTTCAAAAACCGAGACACATTTTGGTAAGGTTTTGATATATTATAACTAAGGAATTTTTTTTTTAAAAAAGCTATCCAAAAACTTGCTGCGTCTTAAATAATGCTCTCAAGTATAGGATTCTCACCAAGTAATAATTCGGTAAGTCCAAGGTCGAATCCACAAGACTAAGGGAAATGATTAGTAAACCACAAGAGGATAAAGTTAAAACAGTTCAAATCATTGGTCAATGCATGATAATTTTTACCCTCCTAATTTAGTTGTTCAAATGAGCTTACATTGAGACCCAATAATCTATTAATCTATTAGAGTTTGCTTAATATTTGAATTACCCACCATATTTTCTAGCACTAAAATGTTCAAATTTTCCTTTAATCGAAACTTAAGGTGGTAAATGGTTCTAAAGGTTCCGAAATTGTAGCACAAATGACATTTTATGGTTTTTTTAAAGGAGATATTTAATGTTGAAAAATTTAAATTCCTATTCCCCAAGGTTCTAATTAACTTAATTGGTAAAGTCTTTGATGGTTGAATAAGAGATTTAGAGTTTAATTCCCGTTTACACAAAAAATTAATTGATATCTTGGTAAAAAATAAAGAATTATCATTAGGAGTGAATACCATAGATTAAAACTTTCTTAAAAAAATCTTTTTAATAATACTAAAAAGAAAAAACTATTATTTAATAAATCTTACAGTACTTTAGATAGATGAAAGCACATTAAACTCTTGCATAATGCTATTACTATGGGGCTTTTGTGGTACTATTTAGGGGCGTAGGGGGGCATGTCCATCTTGACTTTTCAAAAATCTTCCTCTTCTCTTGTATTTTAGGTATAAAAATAATAATTTTGGACAAATTTAAATAATAGCCCTCCTAGATTTTTACTAAAATCATGTAATGCAATTATATAATTGACCAATGCATTTTTTGTTCCCTCTAATTATTCTTATGTTGTACATAGCTTATTAATTGACCAACTTGATTTCTTTGGTTTGAGAAAATGCTAATCTAATCCAACCCATAGGAATTGGGTTTGGTTGGCGGATCGAGACAATTTTTGAGACCTAATTTTTTTTTTTTTTCAGCCTATTATTCAATAAATTGTAATTTACATCATTGGGTCAAATATTTCATTTTCATCGAAACTAACCTATCAAAATAAATCAAGCTTACTAATTTAAACATAGCCACAACATACCTACAAATTAAATAAGAAATTTAAATACATATATTTTCTAAATGATTAAATTAAAATTCAATTACACCTTTTTTTATATGAAAATTATACCCAAAAAAATCCCTAATAATAAGTGACATAATCATTTTCGTAATCAATTATATTATTTTTGCTATTAGCAAAATAATAAGAGACTTAATAATTTCATTAAAACAACTCTATGTCTTAAAATTCTATGACTAAAATTAGACCATCATTAGTAAATTTTTCAAAAAAAATAAAAATAAAATAAAACTATAGTTGGACAGGAAGTGGTAAGGTCTAATTGAAATCAGGGATATCACAATGTATTTTGGGATCTAAGGCAAAAAAATTGAATGAGGATTTTTGTTATTTAAATAATTAAATAATTTTTTATTTAAATTATAATATTATTTATTAAAAAATTATTTTTCTGTAATTTTTGAGATACAAAATTAATAATTAAATATGATAAATGATAAGAGAGATCTTTTAAATTTTATTGTTAATGTGGGGGCATTTTTTGCTACAAGGAAAAGGGCTAGACCAATTGGAGCCTAGGCAATTTTTTCTCTTGTCCCACATTGGAAAGAAAGCCTTGGTGAAAGAGTCTATCACAATTTCAAGTTTTCTATTACAGCAGATTGACTGAAAATTTAAGAGATTCAAATATATAATTTTTTTTAAAAAAATTATTAACTAAAATTTTTGTGACAATGCATACCATTATTTCTAAATGCCTTAATAATTTGATTTTCATTGGATTGGGCTTTAATTATATTACCTTGGTTAATAGACGGGCCTTATATCTGTTGGGGGCCTTAACCAATTGGGTGAAGTCGGCCCTGATTGAAATTTTATCTTTTTTTTTTTTGGATAGGAGATTGAAATTTTATCTTTGTTGTTTTAAAAGGCGGTGGGTGTAATAGGTCGGTTTGTCAATTCTATATATATATATTCTATGCTAACTGTTGTATTGGCACTAAATAGATAAGCCGCCGAGTCAAGAGAGAAAGCCAAGAAGAAGAAGAAGAAGATGATTTGGCTACCGTGTGGATTAAGTTCAATCCTGAGGATGATCAACTCATAAACCTGTATCTAATGAAAAAGGTACGTGGGCAATCCTTAGGCTTGCTTCATGATGCCATGCAATATTCTGGTTCTGTTTATGGTTCTAATGAAAATCCTCCTTTGCCTCCGTGGGAGTACTGTACTCATGACAAAGCATTGTTGGATTATGAGAAGTACTACTTCTTCACTATGTTAAACAGAGTAGGTGGTGATGAGAGCCGTGTGGCTCGTACGGTCGGTCATTATGGGGCTTGGCACGTAAGTAGTACCAATGAAGTCTATGATCCAAAAACACAAAAACTTATTGGGATGAAGAAATTGTTGAATTTTAAGGTATATGAAAAAGACGGGATGAGCAAAACTGAGTGGATTATGCATGAGTTTAGTCTTGCTGGGGATTCATTGGAGGGAGCAGACCCAGAATTATGCCGCAAGTTAGTCCTTTGCGTTATTCAGAATACAGAGAAGAAGGGTTTTGATCATAAGGGAATGAAGTGTAATTTCAGGCACTGTTTCTCGTGCCGAAATCAGCAGCAACCTCTCCAAACAATGTGGAAGACTAGGAATCAGGCTATTGAGTACCAATCACCTGTCCCAAACAACAACTTTACTATTCCCAGTGAGACAGGAACTAGGATTGGCACCTCATCTGGCACCTACCAATCAAAAGTGAATACCAGTTACAACCATACTGCTAGTGCTGCTACTGGTGCTGAAACTGGGATTGGTACTTCATCAGGCACCTATGTTGATGTGGGAGATTCATGTACTAACCAAGTCTTCAATTCAGAAACAACCCGGCCAACCAAGAGGATATGCAGACTTTATCAAGATGTGGGCATTGGCATGGACATGCCTAGTCTACCATTGGGTAGTGGGTTCGAGTTGGGGAATCATGATTTTCAAGATTCCTATCAATCATCTCTTTCGAACACCACAAATATGGGAGCTTTGTACATGGACTACAACTTTAAACAAGAGACAAATATAGAAATTCCAAGTCTGCCACCGGTTAGTGGGTTCGAGTTTGGGAATCAAGCTCATCAAGATGCCTTCCAATCATCTCCCTGGGACCCCACAAATATGGGAGCTTTGTACACTGACTGTGACTTTGATCAAGAGACAGGCATGGGCATGCCCAGTTTACCACTGGGTAGTGGGTTCCATTTAGGGAATCAACCTATTCAAGATGCCTACCGTTTATCTCTCCCGAACCCCAAAAATATGGGAGATTTCGATTCAGAGGAAGCCTGGAGCAAGAAGACGTGCTGTCTGCCACCAATACCACCCAATGTTGGTCAATCCTCTGGTTTTGGTGGTTTTATTTCGTAATTTATAGGCACAAACTTTTACTTTAGTTCAATTTGTTCTATTCTGTTATTTTATTTGAAAGGTACTTGTTTTAAGTAATTTGTATACAATTTGTTCATTCTATAGCCAATGATGAAAAAATCTCAAGTTGTCAAGTCCTGGGTTTTAAAAAAAAAAAAAAAAAAAATGATATGTGGGCGCGCAATTGCAGACATTACATTTTGTATATATAAATTATTTTTTTGGAATGGGAAAAGAAATTCATTTTGAGAGCTGATTTTGCATTTACATTTGTTTCTTTGTTCACTTGATTGTGTCTTCAAGCCTTTAAGTATTTCGATCCTAGAAAATATTTGACATGTTAAACACTTACCTCAAGTGTTTGAAAAGTATAGTAACTACCATTTGTGACATGTATGCTCGGTGATTTTCTTTTTAATGATTGTTCTAAAGTCAATTTTTTGATAGTAAGTTTACAATATTTTATTTTTTTCAAATTTGAATTTCTAATCAAATGAAGGCATGCCAACTTGGATATTCTAGACCATCATCAATTATATCAAATGACAATATTAGTTGAGCTGCATATCTCCAATGGTAGGCTATGAAAGTAAGTAGATATTTGCAATAAGAATCAATGGTGGGTTATGAAAGTTAGTTGAGCAGCATACCTTCAACGGAGACCATTTTAGTATGGCTAGAGGAACAAAATATTTATCCAAATGAAATATGATATGTTTTTTAAAAATAAAAAATAAAAAGTCTCAAAAATATCAAAATAAATCAAGCTAGCTAATTTAAACATTTCCCCAACATACATATAAATTAAAGAAAAATGTAAAATACATATATTTTCCAAACTATTAATTAAAAATTATATTACACCTTTTTTATATGAAAATTATAAGAAAAGGAAAAATATATGAAAATTAAAAAAAAAGAAAAAAAAATCTAATGACTTAATAATTTTCACAATCAATTAAGAAAATCTATAATTATATTATTTTTGCTATTACCAAAAAATATTTGACTTAATAAATCTGATGGTAGTTTGAATAGATGAAATAACATCAGACTCTTGCATAAGGCTATTACTATTGGGCTTTTGCGGTACTATTACTATTAGAACGAATATTGTTTAATTTTAGTTGCATTTTTCCTATCTATATTAGAGGTGTGTATTGGGTATTGTAGGGACACAAATTGGATTGGACCCAGAATATGAATGGATTTTCAGCCCAACAAGCCCAAACAATAGATTTTTAGAGAATGGGTATTAGAATTGGTACTGTTAGACAGGAAAGGTTCTACTTATCAAGTAATAAAGGGTACTTTAGATTGATTCAAAGGGAAAAAATTCTTCTCAGCATGGTTTTCAATGTGTTTATCTTTTTCTCTTTTTTTCTGGTTCTCAAAAGTCCTCCCATATCTTATTCGTTTCTCAGTTATATACACCACCTTCTCCTTCATTCCCATCGTACACGTGTAGTTCTTATCTGGGAAGTTCCTTTCTGTCCCATCTAGCACCTACCGGAACGTTCACTTAGTGGCCATAAAGCTGCTTAGTCACTGTTCAGGTATCACCTTCACATTAATGCGGCCAGAGGGTTAGCTGGAAAGCATTTAATGTGGAGGTGATGGCCTTGTAAGATATTTGCTATCCTCCCTGACTCCTCATTTGGTTTACACCCAATTTTCAGTTCAGATATAATCTTGCGGAGTCTCCGGAATAAATGAAAATTACATTCACCTCGGACTCTGATGTCCTCGGACGTGAATTATGCCATTATATATAATATCCATTCCTTTCCCTTATATTATTTATTTAATAATAATAAAATTTTTAAGCTATCCTCGGATAACCAAGTGTCCTCGGATTGGGCCATTGGGCCCTGAGCCCACTTCTGATGATTCCAACATTTTTTAAACAACAAGCTCCACAATAGCCCCTTAAAATCTCGCTTTTTGCCACCTCGGGAAAAAGGGAGATTTTGATATCCAGCTCTCATTTATTTCGTAGGTTTCTCCCGCTTTCTGAATGTCTTTTCGCTTGCCCAAGGCACGCTCCTAACGTTTCGGCGTCAGGAGCACGCCACTATTAAATGATGACTTATCTATTGTCCTACACGTTCAACGACCTGATGCAAATCTAACAGTGGGGGACCCTTTGCATTTATGGGCGGGGTTTTTCCCGCTCCCACTTTCTGCGCCCTTATAGAATACCTTTCAAATCAAATCTTTTGTCAGTTACAAATTACTTCGTCTCAGTACACATTCATTGAATCTGTCTCTCTTTCATTACTTCATGCTCTCATAAATACTAAGAGCCCCTCCGAGGAGCTTATTTTCTAAACCTGTAAGTTTCCTTGACCCTTCCTAGTTTTCCATCTTCTGTATCAGTTTTTCCTTACTTACTGTTAGAAAATGGGTAGATTTAAGTATCTAGTTGATTCCGAAGAGCATATAGAATCATTTAGGGCTAAGAATAGGATTCCCTCAACTGTGGGTATGAGATACGCTTCCCCTCAAACTTGGATGCATGATAGACAGACGGGGGAGGTAGTCATCCCCATGATAGCCTTCATCGAAGGAGGGATGACCATCCCAATGGGTAATCTGACGAAAAGTTATCTTAGGTTCTTTAGATTATCTCCCACACAGTGCGCCTTGAATATGTTCAGGGTGCTTGGGAGCATAGAGGCTTTAAACGCCAAGTACAATTTAGGTTTGACCCATCACAACGTGAACTGGGTATATAACCTTAATCATTTGAAGGATCATGGATACTACATTAAGTCTAGGTACCCTGCAGTAAGATTGATCCAGTGCCTCCCTACTTCAAACAAGGGTTTAAAAGACGATTTCCTTATTTTCTCCGGGGAATGGCATGATGGTTTACCCTGTCCGATTGTAGAGGGACAACCAGGTGGGATTCCTAGGATGTATGCCCCTTAGAAGTTAGATTAATTTTTTTTTTTTTTTTAATTGAAGCTATTTTTATTTCTAACCAAAATTTCCTTTTATGTTTTATTTATCTTACAGACAAGCGAGCTACTAGACGTAATTTCAGATTGGTCAACAGGGAGAGCCTGGATAGAATCCTACGATCCGAGGTGTATGTGAATCCCTCCGACAGTCAGTTAAGAGCAGCACACCTAATACTTAAGTACGATCCTGTTTCAAGAGCCTTTCAGGCTCCCAAGTACGTGATAAAGGCAAAAGATCCTCGGCTTCACCGTATCAGTGTTGCCTTTGAGGGGTTCATTGTTCCTGAGGATACCCCCATTCCTGAAGGTGTGCCCTTTACTGAACCATCGTCTAAAGCCACTCTTTCTGTTAGGGCTTCATTATCATGCTCCGTCCCCCAAAAAGTGAGAGAGGGAAAAGAAGAAAAAGAAAAAAGGATAGAAGAAGAAAAAGAAGAAGAAGAAGAAGAGGAAAAAGAAGAAGAAGAAGAAGAAGAAGAAGAGGAAGAAGAAGAAGGAAAAGACACCTCGGGCAGACTTGTAGAGTTGTTTGACTCCGCCGACGGATTTGAAGTTTTTAACCAAACCCAATCTCCCGAAGTGACTTCTAAGAAAATGGTTATCCAAAGGAGAAGCCAGAGGAGCCTGAAGGATGTAATCGAAGGCCAACCCGGCCAGGTGGTGGAAAAGTAAGTTCAGGTCAATCCTTTACCTCTCTCTACTCTTCCTCCTCAGTCATTCCAACCAGCCATGACCGAGCCCAGCGATCCAAAGAGGAGGAGAGAGTCGAAGGGTAAAGAGGTACTAGATGCGGGGAAGACTCACCCTACCCATGAGGGTGAGGACCACAGAGCTGCTAAGCAGCAGAAAACAAGTCATGGGTCACAGTGAGGGGTGGATAAGACAACCACCCAGTCCTCGGAACCTGAGGCCTGGCTTCTAGCCCCTATGCTTGATGAGAAGCCTCTGAGAGAGGATGCTTCGATCAGGGACTTTAGTGGTGGACTTGGATGCCGAGTTGCCTCAGCACTGGAAGAAACACTTCTTCTTCCACGGGACATGGCCGAGCTGAGAGCAATCAAGAGAGATGGAGTTTTTCAAAATACCAAAAGATATTTGGGCATGGTACGACGCTTTTACCGTTACATTTTTACTGTTGTTGTTGTTGTTGTTTTTTTTTATGCGTTTCTGACTTCTTTTTCTCTAGGCTGTTCAAGCCACTTTCAGGCTGGTGGAGATAGCTGAATCCTACTACCAGCAAATAGACGAGGAGAGGAAGAAAAAGATAACAGCTGTGCGCACACTAAATGCTTCTGAGCAAAACATTGTGCAGCTGAAAAAGAAGCTAGCAGCCGAGGAAAATGCTTGAAAGAGTGTTGATTCAGCCCTGGCGGGGTTCCAAAAACAGGCCGAGGACCAAGGGTGGCTTCTGTGTGATGCCAATGCCCAGCTAGCAATTTCTAAGGAACAGGTGTTGGTTCTGCAAAAACAACTAGAGGAAGTCCAGAAGCTTAGAGACCAGGCAGAGAGAGCTAAAGCCGAGGCTGAAAAAGAGAGAGATATTGCCGAGCAGAATGGGTACAATGTAGGTGTTGCTGAGACAGAGAATGCTTTCCGAGCTGAGGTACCCATTGTATGCCGGGAATATTGTGCCTTGACCTGGCAAGAGGCTCTCAACTGAGCTGGGGTTGAATCCTCATCAGAGTTAAGGAAACTCGAAAATATTTATTTCCCTCCAGCCATTCGGGCCTCCACCCCTTCTGCTCCGCAAGGGGAAGCATCCTCTACTACTACTGATCCACCTAGGGAAGTTCAGATTCAGACTCCTCCCTCTTCCAATTAGCCAGAGCTGCCACCAATGCCTGAAAAAACATAGGATCTATCCTCGGCTAAAGAAGTAATAGGGCCCAAAGATGGAGCGGCTTCTCAGGCTTTTGAACAGGCCTTAGCCTTGACCACCCTGCCTGTTGGAGAAGTTCCTATGGTGCAGGAAAAAGACGTTCCTCCTGAAGCAGCTGGCAAAGTCCCTCCACCCAAGCTCCAGATAAAGCTAACTAAATAGTTGCTGGTAGTTAAATGCCTCTTAGTATATTCTTTCATCTCATTTTTCCCTTCTTTGTTTTGTTTGTTTTTTTTTTTTAAATCCTTTTAAGGATGTTCTTGGTTGCAACACACAGTTCTTTTTGGCAACTTATAAGAGATATTTGGGGTTTTGTTTATTACTTACACAATTTCATGTATGATCGCTCTTCATTACTTACGTTTGTTTATCTACTTTTCTAATGATCTCGGACTATAAAAAGGGTGAAAGTTGACATGACAGGGAAGAATCATGACTTTATACACAACCATTGAGAACTCAGAATAGGCTACCATAGTGACATCCTCGGCCTTATAAAGGTATCCTACAGCATTCATTAGAAAAATATACGTACCTAAGATAACGTTTTTACATTTCGTCCAGAGGGGTATTGATCCCCTTGAAACGCTTTAAATGATGCTCCTAATACTTACCTCGATAGGCATCTCTAGTTACACGAGTCCTTTTCAGACAACATAAACTCCGGTTGAGTTTGGTGTTTAAATAGCTTGTTATAGCTTAGTTTCTATTTCGCATTTCCATTCATAGTGTAATAATTTCCAATAAGTTGTGATCCGAGGACCTGACATAATTTAGCTTCTGTTTACTACTTCCATTCATAGTGTAATAATTTCCACTAAGTTGTGGTCCGAGGACCTGATATGACTTAGCTTCTGTTTACTACTTCCATTCATAGTGTAATAATTTCTACTAAGTTGTGGTCCGAGGACCTGACATGACTTAACTTCTGTTTACTACTTCCATTCATAGTGTAATAATTTCCACTAAGTTGTGGTCCGAGGACCTGATATGACTTAGCTTCTGTTTACTACTTCCATTCATAGTGTAATAATTTCCACTAAGTTGTGGTCTGAGAACCTGACATGACTTAGCTTCTGTTTACTACTTCCATTCATAGTGTAATAATTTCCACTAAGTTGTGGTCCGAGGACCTGACATGACTTAGCTTCTGTTTACTACTTCTATTCATAGTGTAATAATTTCCACTAAGTTATGGTCCGAGAACCTGACATGACTTAGCTTCTGTTTACTACTTCCATTCATAGTGTAATAATTTCCACTAAGTTGTGGTCCGAGAACTTGATATGACTTAGCTTCTGTTTACTACTTCCATTCATTTCAGAAACACATGTTGCAGGAGTAAGATAAGTCATAAAGGAAAGTAAAGAGCACTTATTAATAATAATACCTTCTTAGGTTACTTACATTCCAGGGATGGAGTATAGTTTTTCCATCTAAATCTTTTAGATAATAAACCCCTATCCCTGCTATAGAGGTAATACGATATGGTCCTTCCCAATTGGGCCCCAACTTCCCCTAGGCTGGGTTCTTGGTATTCCCCACGACCTTCCTCAACACCAAGTCTCTTGGAGCTAACGGCCTTAGTTTAACGTTGGCATCATAGCCCCGCTTCAGCTTGTGCTGGTAGTACGCCAATTGAACCATAACTTTCTCTTGTCCCTCGTCTATTAAGTCTAGACTTTTCCTCAACAGCTCATCATTTCCATCCGGAGTGAAATTACTAGTTTTCAGTGTTGGAAAGCCTGTTTCAATGGGGATCACGGCCTCAGCTCCATACGTCATTGAGAATGGGGTTTCCCCTGTCGATCGTCGGGGTGTTGTTCTATACGCCCAAAGAACATGTGGAAGTTCCTCCACCCATCTTCCCTTTGCCTCATCCAGCCTTTTCTTAAGTCCACCCACTATGACTTTGTTGACAGCCTCGGCCTGTCCATTCCCCTGCGGATAGGCTGGGGTGGAATACCTATTCTTTATCCCCAATTCGGAACAATATCTTCTAAAAGTCTTGCTATCAAATTGCAGACCGTTGTCCGAGATGAGAGTTTGAGGAACCCCAAATCGAGTAATGATATTCCTTAACAGGAATCTTTTGACGTCGACATCCCTGATATTAGCCAGGGGCTCAGCTTCAACCCACTTCGTGAAGTAATCCGTGCCAACCAACAGGTACTTCTTATTTCCTACTGCTCTAGGGAAAGGGCCAACAATATCCAATCCCTACTAGGTAAAAGGCCAAGGACTAGAAAGGGGATTGAGGACACCTCCAGGCTGATGAATATTTGGTGCGAACCTCTGGCATTGATCACATTTTCTTACATACTCTTGTGCTTCCTTCTGTATTCCTGGCCACCAGTACCCTTGGGTAATCGCCTTGTGAGACAAAGACCTTCCTCCTGTGTGACTACCACAAATTCCTTCATGTAGCTCTTCTAGCAGATCTTCCGATGCCTCAGGGCGTACACAGAGCAGATAGGGGCCAGAGTAAGAGCGTTTATACAGCTTCTTATCCTTGGATAGCCAAAAACAGGGAGCCTTTCGTCGTATCTTTTCTGCCTTTGATTTGTCCTCGGGCAGTGTATCATTCTCAAGGAATAGTATTATAGGATCCATCCAACTACGCGCTGAACTGACTTGGTTGACCTGTAGCTTTTCCGTTGTTCCTCGGGTAGGCGTACCCAAATCCTCGATCATGATCATCTGAGGTAAGTTTTGAGCCGAGGAAGTGGCAAGAGTAGCCAAAGAGTCTGCATGAGCATTTCCACTCCTAAGGACGTGGGTTATTTTAAAGAATTCAAAATTGACTTGTATATGCTTAACCTGGCTCAAGTATTCCTGCATTCTCGTATCTCGAGCCTTCAATTCCCCTCTGACCTGGCCCATTACAAGCCATGAGTCCGAGAAGATTTCCAAAGTTTTTTCGCCCAGCTTAGTGACCATTGCCATCCCTATTAATAAGGCTTCATATTCTGCCTCGTTATTAGTGGCTGAGAATCCCAGTCTAAGAGACTTCTCAATGATGACTTCCTCAGGAGATATCAACACAAGCCCCACTCCGGACCCCCGTTGATTTGCTGCCCCATCCACATACACCGTCCAGGGTGAAATAGGTTGTGCGGAAATAAGGCCGACCGATTTTTCATCTATGCCACTTGGGCTTGTTTGTATTTCTTCAGGACCTTCGGCAAACTCAGCTACCAGATCGGTGAGCACCTAACCCTTCACGGAAGTGCGGGGCATATACTTGACATCAAAAGCCCCCAAAATTGTACCCCACTTGGCTATTCTACCAGTATAGTCTGCACTCCAAAGTACTGCTTTGATCGGATATTGAGTCAGGACAACTACTGTATGCGCCTGGAAATAATGAGGAAGCTTTCTGGTGGCGTGGACCATCGCTAAAATGGCCTTTTCCAATGGCAGGTAGTGTACTTCGGCCTCATGAAGAGATTTACTCACATAATAGACGGGCCGCTGTACTCCATTATCCACTCGTATCAGAACAAAACTAATCGCATAAGTGGTGATTGCCAGGTAGGAAAAAGAACCTCGTCCACCTCGGGGCTAGACATGATAGGTGGCCGAGATAAATACTCCTTCAGCTACTGAAATGCCAAAGCACACTCCTCAGTCCATTCGTATCCTTTCCACTTGTGGAGCAGTAAGAAAAAAGGCCTGCATCTATCCGCCGACCTGGATATGAATTTATTTAGTGCGGCGGTCATCCCGGTCAGCCTCTGGACCTCCTTAGGATTCCAAGGTGGCTGCAAATTAGTTATGGCTTTAATTTGATCAGGGTTAACCTTAATTCCCCTATGGGTCACCATGTAACCTAGGAACTTACCTGAGCTTACTCCAAATGAGCATTTGGATGCGTTTAGCCGCAGTTTATGCCTTCTTAAAATCTCAAAAGTGTGGTTAAGGTCCGTCATGTGTTCGGCAACTACCTAACTCTTTACGACCATATCATCAATATAAATCTCAATATTTCTACTTAACTGCTGCTCAAACATTTTCGTCATCATTCTTTGGTAGGTAGACCCCGCGTTCTTCAAACCGAAGGGCATTACCTTGTAGTGATAATTTCCAGTGGGAGTGAGAAAAGCGGTCTTCTCCAGATCGTCCAACGCCAGTGGGATCTGATGGTAGCCCCGAAAGGCGTCCAGGAAACTCATCCGAGGATGGCCTACTGTTGCATCCATCAATTGATCTATACGGGGCATAGGGAAAGGGTCCTTTGGGCACGCTCTGTTAAGGTCCGTAAAATCAACACACACATGTCATTTTCCATTTTTCTTTTTCATTACGACTGTATTGGCCAACCACTGAGGGTAAAAAACTTCCTTGATAGCTCCAGCTTGCTTTAACTTGGTCACCTCATCTTTAATAGCCTCGACGTGCACCCTGGACGGACGCCGAGGTAGTTGTTTCTTCGGAACACATGAGGGATTGACGTTCAAATGATGGCAAATGAACTCCGGATCCACTCCCGGGGCTTCATAGGCATTCCATGCAAATACATCAACATTTCTTCTCAAAAACTCGATCAACCGTTCTTTCTCTAACAAAGGCAACTGAGCCCCGACCTGGAAGTATTTCTCTGGATCATCACCAACACTCACCCTTTCCAACTCTTCACACCTCATCTCCTCTGTGGTCGTACCAAGATGGGCTCCCTGACTCCTTGATTGCTATAAATCAATCTCCGCTACAGCCGAAGTACCGGTCTCTGGCCGATGTTGAATGGCCATTATCATGCACTGTCTAGCCATGGTCTGATTTCCCAAAATTTTTGAAACTTCGCCTCCTGAGGGATACTTCACTTTCTGATGAAGGGTAGAAGAAACAGCCCCCAAAGCATGCAACCAAGGTCTTCCCAAAATAGCCGTATACAGAGAAAAAGCATCCACCACAATAAAATCCACATCCACCGTATCTGAACTAGTTTGTACAGGTAATCTAACCATTCCCATCGGGGTGACAGACTTGCCCTCGAAGCCTACCAGCGGAGAATTGTACGTCATCAGATCTTCAGGTTTCAGATTCAGCCCCCTGAATAAATCAAGATATATTACCTCGGCAGCACTTCCGTCATCAACCATCACTCTCCTAACGTCATACCCTCCGATTCTAATCGTAACCACCAATGCGTCATCATGCGGTTGCATGGTTCCTCTCTTATCCTCTTCTGAGAAACCTAACACCAACGAGGTGCCCGATTTAGCCTTCTTCGGCCTTGAACTTAAGCCCTCCTCCGATTGTTGAGACACAAACATTACCCTGGAAGGGCAAGATCCAGTTCTCCCCGGGGCGGCAAATATAACGTTTATCGTGTTCAAAGGAGGTCCCCTCGAAGCTTTCCCCTGAAACGCCGATCCTTCGTGACCTCCTCGGCCATCGGAATGATGCAGAAATTGGGTCAATTTCCCTTCTTGCACCAATTGCTCTAAATTGTCCCACAGATTGTTACAATCCTTGGTGATATGCCCATGGTCTTGATGGTACTGGCAATAAAGATTCCGATTACGCTTCGCAGGATCCCTTGCCATCTTATTAGGACACCTAAAGAACGGCTCGTCCTTTATCTTCTCCAGAACTCGTTGCACTGGTTCTCGGAACACGGCGTTAACCGCCTGGGAGTTGGCAGACCCAGACTGCCCTCCAAAGTCCCTCCGAGACCGGTTGTTATTATACCGGTCCGGCCTAAAATCCCTCATCTCTTGAGTTACTGCTTTAGACTTTTCTTTGCCCTGCATCTGATCCTCCTTTACTTGTCTATATTTGTCTATCCGATCCATAAGCTGACGTACACTAGTAACAGGCTTGCCAGTCAGAGACTTCCTCAGACCGTGCTCGGTTGGAAGACCTTCCTTAAAGGTGTTCATAGCCACGTCATCGTGAGCCCCGTCTACCTCGTTGAACATTTCCTAGTATCTGTCCGAGTAGGCTTTTAGGGTTTCCCCCTCCCGCATAGACATGGACAGCAGCGACCCCAAGGGTTGAACAACCCTTCTATAGGTAATAAAACGGGCACCAAAGGCCTGGGTGAGCTTCTCAAAAGAGTCAATAGTATTAGTTCTTAAGCCGTTGAACCATCTCATCGCCACCGGGCCCAGGCTCGAGGGGAAAACCTTGCATATTAAGGCCTCATCCCTCGCATGAATAGCCATTCTCTGGTTGTAGTGACTAACATGTTCCACTGGGTCTGTTCGACCATTATAAATGGTGAACGCAGGCTGATTGAATCGCCGAGGAAGACTAGCGTCCTCAATATATCGCGTGAAAGGCGATTTAGAGACCTGATTTAAAGCCTTGTTCAAGGCATCATTCCCCTGACCCTGGCGCGTTGGACTCTTATTTCTTCGCCCACGATGGTACTCTTCTTCACATGAAAAAGATTCACTGGGTGGAGTTCTTGACCTTCGCTTGTAGCTGGTGTCATCTGACTCCTCAGAGGAGTGCCTGGAGTTATGGGCCTTACGCCTTCGTCGCTTATATCGCAACTCCCTCTTCAACTTGTCAATCTTACGCTGCAAATTTCCCTCGCTCTTTTCAGGAGAAGCATGGCCTTTCCCCCGAGAGCGGCTCCTATCTGTGTGGGTCGTTCGGGTACTCCTTTCATGATCCCCCCCGCATTCGTGGTCTACCAACGGATTACTGTGCTGAGAACCCCTAGACTCTGCCTGGTGCTGATTAACATCCATCTGTTGCGGGCCCGTCATTGGTTGCTGCAGTGCTCCCTGTTCCATCGTGAGTATCACACCTGCCTTTCCTTCTCAACAGATCAAGTTCTCCCCACAGACGGCGCCAATTGTAGGGACACAAATTGGATTGGACCCAGAATATGAATGGATTTTCAGCCCAACAAGCCCAAACAATAGATTTGTAGAAAATGGGTATTAGAACTGGTACTATTAGACAGGAAAGGTTCTACTCATCAAGTAATAAAGGGTACTTTAGATTGATTCAAAGGGAAAAAATTCTTCTCGGCATGGTTTTGAATGTGTTTATCTTTTTCTCTCTTTTTCTGGTTTTCAAAAGTCCTCCCCTATCTCATTCGTTTCTCGGTTATATACACCACCTTCTCCTTCATTCCCATCGTACACGTGTAGTTCTTATTTGGGAAGTTCCTTTCTGTCCCATCTAGCACCTACCGGAATGTTCGCTTAGTGGCTATAAAGCTGCTTAGTCACTGTTCAGGTATCACCTCCACATTAATGCGGCCAAAGGGTTAGCTGGAAAACATTTAATGTGGAGGTGATGGCCTTGTAAGATATTTGCTATCCTCCCCGACTCCTCCTTTGGTTTGCACCCAATTTCCAGTTCAGATATAATCTTGCGGAGTTTTCGAAATAAATGAAAGTTACATTCACCTCGGACTCTGATGTCCTCGGACGTGAGTTATGCCATTATATATAATATATCCATTCCTTTCCCTTATATTATTTATTTAATAATAATAAAATTTTTAAGCTATCCTTGGATAACCAAGTGTCCTCGGATTGGGCCGTTGGGCCTCGAGCCCACTTCTAATGATTCCAACATTTTTTAAACAACAGGCCCCACAGGTATGTTTTAACCCAATTTTATTTCTTTGGGTTCAGAAAATGCAAACCTAACCCAACCCGTAGGAATTGGGTTCAGTTGGCAGGTTGATGCAATTTTTTGAGACTTAAAAAAAGTTTTTTATTTTATTTTATTTAATTTTTTTTTCATTCAACCCATTATTCAATAAATTATAATTTACACTATAAGGGCATGTTTTGGATCCTAAGCCCAAAAGATAGGAGGATTAAGGCCCAAAGAGCCTAATACAATAAATTTGTAGAGAATGGGCTGAAAACTAAGCTCCAATGACTAAGACAACACTCACGATGGATTAAAGATGATAAGAAAATAGAGACTAGCAAGTTTTATGTAAAGAAATACCTCCTCGGCAAAGTCTAAGGAGAGCAGTTCTTGAATATATTTCTCTTAGACTTGATTAATTCAAAGCAAAACTCATTGAGAAATAGTAAAGACATAAAAAAGCAAAGACATTGCAGAGACACCGAAGAAAAATGAAAAGCTAAGCAGAAAAGAGACCGAGATACGAGAGAGATGCATCAGATCATGAAATTTGTTGAGAAATTATCTTAGATGAGTGAAAAATTACAAAGAAATCTGTGTACTGTTTGTCCAGTTCAACCACACCAGTTTCTAGTTATGCCGGTTGAACCAGCGGTTTGTACTATTTGTTCAGTTTTTCTTTTATTCTTGGTTAACTAATAACCGAACCAGATTAAGGTTCGGTTTCCGATTGAATCAGCTGGTCTGGTCTGGTTTTTTAAACCATGCCCAATATACACTCCCTTCATCCCTACATACACCATTAGGTCTAATTTCATTTTCATCAAAATTAAGTCTTAAACTATCAAAATAAATCAAGCTAACTAATTTAAAATTGCCCCAACAGCAACATACATATAAATAAAACAAAATATTAAAATACATAAATTTTCAAAACCGTTAATTAAAAATTATAATACACCTTTTTTTTATATATTAAATTATAATTATAAAAATAATATAAACATATAATAAAATTACAAAAAAAAAAAAAAAAACTCATATAATAAAAGTGACTTAAAATTTTCACTCAGTTAAATTAAAATATTATTTTTGCTATTAACAAAATAATAACTGACTTAATAATTTTGGCTATTTTAAATCTAAAAAACTCTAGCTATGTCCTAGAATTATATATATGACTAACATTATACCGTCATTAGTAAAATTTTCGGAAAAAAAAAAAAGTAATTGTCCAAATTATTTGGATGATCTCACACACATACTTGAAGTGGAATACCAGTTTAATTAGAATTTATCTGTTTTTTTTTTTTTTTTTTTTTCTTTTAATTTAAGACTTCAAGTCCTATTACTATCATTAGTCAAATAATAATAATAATTAGCCGACATATCCACATATGTGCTATGTCGGTGCTGTCTCCCTATATATTCATGCCTGGGCCAAAGGAAAAAAAAAAACCAATATATCAAGGAGCTAGAAGCGAAAGTCAAAGAAGAGAAAACGAAGAATAAGAAGATGATGATTTCGCAGCTATTGGGTTTGCCAGAAGGCGCTAAGTTTGTACCGGAAGATCACGAAGTCATCAACCTGTATCTAACAAAACAAGTGCGTGGGCAACCTTTGGGTTTGCCTCATGATGCCATGAAATACCATAAATCTGTTTATGGATCTTCTGAAGAAAAGCCTTTGCCTCCATGGAAATACTGTAATGATGATACGGCGTTGTTGGATTATGAGAAGCACTACTTCTTTACTATGTTAAATAGAGTGAGCGAGGACCGTGTGGCTCGTACGGTCGGTAATTATGGGGCTTGGCACGTAAGTAATACCAAGGATATCTATGATCCAAAAACCCAAAAACTTATTGGGATGAATAAATTGTTGAATTTTAAGGTGTATGAAGGAGACGGAAGGATGAGAAAAAGTGAATGGATTATGCATGAGTTTAGTCTTGCTGGGGATTCATTGGAGGGAGCAGACCCAGAACTATGCAGCAAGTTAGTCCTTTGCGTCATTCAGAATACAGAGAAGAAGGGTTTTGATCATAAGGGAATGAAGTGTAATTTCAGGCACTGTTTCTCGTACCGAAATCAGGCCATTGCGTACCAATCACCTTTCCCAAACAACAACTTTACTACTTCCAGTGAGACAGGAACTAGGATTGGCACCTACCAATCAGAAGTGAGTACTAGTTACAACCATACTGCTAGTGCTGCTACTGGTGCTGGAACTGGGATTGGTACTTCATCAGGCACCTATGTTGAGGTGGGAAATTCATGCACTAACCAAGTCTTCAATTCAGATGCAACCCGGCCAACCAAGAGGATATGCAGACTTTATCAAGATATGGGCATTGGCATGGACATGCCTAGTCTACCACTGGGTAGTGGATTAGAGTCGGGTATTCAAGCTATTGAAGATGTTTATCAATCATCTCTCCCAGACCCCATAAATATGGGAGCTTTGTACATGGACTACAACTTTAGACAAGAGACGAACATGGGCATGCCCAGTCTACCACCGGGTAGTGGGTTCGAGTTTGAGAATCAAGCTAACCAAGATGTCAATCAATCATCTTTTTGGAACCCCACAAATATAGGAGCTTTGTATACAGATTGTAACTTTGATCAAGAGACAGGCATGGACATGCCCAGTTTACCACTGGGTAGTGAGTTCAATTTAGGGAATCAAGGAATCCAAGATGCCTATCATTCAACTGTCCCAAACCCCCCAAAAATGGGAAATTTCAATTCAGTGGAAGCTTGGAGCAAGAAGACGCAATGTCTGCCACCACTACCACCCAATATTGTTCAATCCTCTGCATATGGTAGTTTTATATTATAAGTTATAGGCACAAACTTTTACTTTAGTTCAATTTGTTCTATTCTGTTATTTTATTTGAAAGGTATTTGTTTTAATTAATTTGTATTCAATTTGTTCATTCTATAGCCAATGATGAAAAAATCTCAAGTTGTCAAGTCCTGGTTTTTTTTTAAAAAAAAAAAAAAATGATATGTGGACAATTGCAGACACTACATCTTGTATATACAAATTATTTTTTGGAATGGGAAAAGAAATTCATTTTGAAAGCTGATTTAGCATTTACATTTGTTTCTTTGTTCACTTGATTGTGTCTTCAAGCCTTTGGATTATATGGCCATCGATCCCTGCAAAAAAGGTGGCTATGGACATTGAATCCAGTATTGCACATTATAGTTGCTCAATTGGCTTCAATTAATGTTCAAGTGTCTAGTTAACATTTAACCCAAAACACAATTTTGTTTGGTTTTCTTTCTCTTTTGCAAGGATTTGCTTCTTTTGATTTTATCTTTCTAATTTTGTTAAGGAAGTTCATATAATTAAAAAATACTTATATTGCTATCTAGGGATGAACCCAGGATTTCAAGCTAGGGGTCGGAGATAAGCAAAAAAAAAAAAAAAAAAAATCAAATTCACATTCATATAGTATTAATAAACTATCAACCAAGACAAATTCTCAAAAATCATTGTTTCTTATTATATTAAGATACAATCACCTTCCAACAAAAAACAAAAAACATTGTGAGTCAACCATGGACTGTAACCAAAGCATTGACAACAGAGATATTGCAGGTGTAATTACCATGCGGGTTGACACCCAAAAGACAATAACATGGAAAGAAGGATCTTGCTAAACATTAACTTGGGCTAGGGAAAGAGGTGTTTTTGTTATGATCAAAATAAAAAGCAAGAAAAAAAAATTCTAAGGTCATAAACAAAGAAAGTACTTTACTATATATATAAACAACTAGATGAAAGCAACCCCTTTACTTAAGAAAGAATTCAATTTCCTACAATAATAAAATAAATAAATAAATAAATAAAAGAAATCAAATCCCATGTTTATATTAAAGTGCCAATAATTACAAAACCAAGAGTACTCCAAGGTGGCTTATCAACATTAGGCAATCTCAAAAGACAAATACAGCTTTCAATGACACCAGCATCAAGAATCATACAACAACAACAAACAAAGCCTAGTCCCACAATTTTGGGGGTCGGCTAGCAAGAATTATAAGGGACATAAATAAAATAACTTCCAAGCCTGAAATAATATCCTCCAGGAGCCAACAAAGTAACACAGTTTACCCACCAAATTACCACTCAGTTTATTGATCAACCCAAATCATGAATTTTATGATCACAAAACCCACAAACTACATAAACACAGTTATAGAATAACACAAAATTTGAAATTGTCAAATTCAAACAGAACTTTTAGCAATTAACATACAAGAAGAAAAGAGCAGTGTATAGAATCACCACCAGCCATAAACCACTTGGATGTACTTATGTTTAAGCCACCTGGAGCTTCTCCTCAAGCCGTCAAGTCTACTCAATATAAGTTTTGCCTTTGCGACCATATCTTGTTTAGTGATAGACTGATGCTAGCGTATCATTTTAGCACTAAAAAAGATTTCGCTAAAACTATTTCCTAGTCAATAATCAAGGTTACATGGGCTCTTGACTGGTCTGGCCAGATGGGATAGGATGGTTAATGAAAATAAGGGGGCCCAAGTCATTTTGATTAGGGGACCAAGTCTTTGTTTTTTTTTTTTTTTGAAAATTTTACCTACTAATTTTTTTTTTTTTTGGGCTAAGGGGACCAAGGTCCCTTAGGCCTCGACCTAGGTCAGTTCTTATTGTTGTCCCCTAAAAATTAATAGCTTAGTGACAATTTTTATTGGACATTGTAAGGTTGAAATTTATCAATCATCTTGTTGGCTTTATTCTGTGCCAATTTGCTTGTAATTTAGCACTTAATAACCCTGTATTTAGGTGAGATTCATGTAAGGGTAGTGTGTGAAGAGAGTGTGAAGAAAAGCTCAAGTTTGTGCAAAGAAGCAGAGTTTCACGATTAGGATTCATGGCTGACTCACGACTGGCAAGCCGCCAACTACAGGCACGTGAGAAGCACACAGGGGAGCTGAAGGGTCACGCCAACTGTCGCACTATAGGACAAAAGTCCCAGGTTGGCCAGGCCGTTACCTCGCGACTTGAACTCGCACCTTGAACAAGCCACGAGGTTAAGCTGCCAAGTTATCCTGTTTGGTAAAAACTGACTCTTCGTATTTCAAACACACATTACTATATATAGACCCTTATTCCCACGAAATCAAGAGAACTTCTAGAGAGAATTTTTGAGAGAAACCCTAGAAAAAACAAGATTGCCTCATCCACAATCTTTACCTAAGAGACTCATCAAATTCTTCTATTCTCTTCCTCTCCATTGATAAACCCTTAAGAGGACATTGACCAAATCCTTACCTCAGCACACCCACATCTGTGAGAAGGTACATTTGGTGCTAAGGGAAGCAGTTTGAAAGGAACCAATGTCTATTGGTTGATGCTATGATCTAGTAGCGGAATTCAGTAAACTAAAGAAGAAATAGGTTCGGCGCAATCTCGTTGGAACAAGAAGTTTGGAGGGCTTAGGTACACTGAGTAGATTAGGTTTGGAGAGTCTTCTGCTGTTCATGTATCCCAACTACATTCTTTAGTGGATTATTTACTGCTTGGAGGGCGGCGGAAAGGTTTTACACTGAGGGCTTCAGTTTTCTCTTCGATAACACATCGCGCGTTGTCCTTATGTTTACATCTCTCTTTCTTTATCTTTGCATTTTATTTTCTATTGTGGATGTGATTATAATTGGCTTAGATTGTTTATCAATTCTGTGTTTGGCTTATATTCATGTTTTGCACATTAATTATTTAATAATAAGCTGGAATTGATATTTTGTATTTGGAGGTCTAAACGTTCAAATGTGTTTTACACGTTTTTTGAACTTTCAGACGTGGTTCTAACAATAGTGGGTTCGAGTTCAGAAATCAAACTATCCAAGATGCCTATCAATCATCTATCTTGAACCCCACAAAAAACCAAGTTTGGTGAGAGTTTTGAGATATTTTCCATGATCAGCTTGGTCATTGACACTACCTTCTTTTTTCTTTACCATATGGGGAGGAGCTTTGATCATCTTCTTGTCACGTATGTTTTTTTCCATTTGGCTGCTCATCAAGATTCTCCACATTGTTTCTTTTTCGGGTTCGAAGCGGAAGAGTTGCGGTGTGAGTGGTGTCTAAGGCTATAGGCTGTGGAGGGTAAAAGAAATCTAAGGGGAGTAAATTGTACTGAAGGCCAGCCATGAAAGCTTAATTTTGTAAGTCAATATAGAGCCAGAAAGAGCCACAACTCACAAGCACTTCCAGAGTTAAGACTAAAGAGTATGTAGCTATATATGTTTCTTTTCTTTTTGTGTAAAATGTCATTGCCATTTTACATTTATTTAGAGGCGCAAGATATACTTAAAATGTATTGGGATTCAAGTTATTGGTAATGGTAAGAGTGGAGATTTGTGTTCCAACTTTTGGAACTGTGTGCTTTTGGACGTAGTTTGATCCATAGTTCTTAGAACCGGACCGGATCGGGAGCTCGGACCGTGAAAACCGTGAACCGTGATGAAAACCGGTTTTTTAAGTATAAAGAACCGGGCATATATGGCAATTCTGTGAACCCCTAAAACCGGGGTTGGACCGTACGAACCAGTCAAGAACCGTGTGGTCCAACCCTTTAACAATTTTTTTTTATTATAAAAACAACTTAACACAATTTTGTTCTACTTAATTAAATTATCCATCTCTTACAAGGAATAAAAAATATTATAATTAAAATCTTTCAAAGATATTCAACTTTACTTCAAAAATTAATCATAATTTTTAATGTTTTTATGGTTATTATTTTATTTTATTAACTTTCTTATTTAATTATTAAATATATGCTTGAAAATCATTAAATTTTCCTCACATATATAGATATATTAGTCAATTTTGTTAGTTTTATAAATTTAATACCTATATTTAGGCTTTAATTAATTATTAAATTAATTATGACATCATCACGGTTTGACCCCGGTTCGACCTCGGTTCAACCTCAAAAACCTTGAACCTCTCCCTTTTACGGTTCAATGAACGGTTCGGGTCTGAAAACCTTGGTTTGATCAATGTATACTGCGCACCGTGTACATTCCAATGGCATATTGGGTGGTTTGTTTTCTAAGAGTAATGAGGAAGCCAATGAGGTTTGTACTTTCCATGTGCTGAAATTCTATTTTGCGTGCTTTCTAGAATCTAGATATTCCAAATGAATTCTCAAAAAAAAAAAAAAAAAAAAAAAGATATTCCAAATGAAATTCTTATTTGGAATATATTCATTTAAATATTTTTAGTATAATTCTAAAATGGGTTGGTTCATTTGGAAATATTAAAAATTGTCATAAGATTATCATAAAAGATGCCCCCCTTTTTTTTTAATATAAAGTAGAGTATCTTGCTCTCCCATTATGATAGATATATATATATATCGTAAATTAAATATAGAATCAAAATGCTCTGCCAGTGATTTGATTCAAAAATAAGTAGCAATTGTTTATTTCACATCCATATTTGGAGAAATTGTCCAAATTATAGTGGTATCAAAAAATTGCCTTGAGTATTATTTTGCCTTAAGTTTTTTAACTGGGTATATGCATGGGTGATGATTTATGGGCCAGGGCCACTGATCTCATTCTCATGTTTGACCATTTTGAAGTTTGGAATGGGAGGCATGAAAGTGTATTAGGTGCCTAATCTATAATATGGAAATTAAGTGATTTTTAGTTAACTCAATTGGTAATGTTTTTGATGGTTGAATAAGAGATTTATGGTTCATTCTTTCTCGTCTATACCAAAAACCGATTGATGTCTTAATTTGATAATAAAAAACTATCATCAGGAGCAAACATTATAAGTTGAAGCTCCCGAAAAAAAAAAAATTAAAGCCTTTTAATTTTTATTTATTTATTTTTTATTGATTACTTCTGCCACAGCTCACATTTTTTCTGGTTTATAGTAATATATTTTTAGGGTTACAAATAATGTTAAATTATATTACTTTAAACTAATTAAAATTTTTTTTGGATTAAACAATTCAACTCACACTAGACATATTCGATTTGGTTTGTTCTTTCTCCAATAAATTCTTATTAAATTAGTTCGAAATTATTTTTTACACATATTCTAATTATTCCTTTTTATTTATTTGTTAATATATTATGGAGGTTATTACACCCCCTCCCTCAAGGCTTGGAGAAATGACACCCATCCCAAACTTGAAGGGAAAAAAAATACTCTCCCCCCTTGACATCCATTTGACCAAACTTTGTTAAATTAACATAAAAATTGTTGAGTATTAACTTTCTTAAGAGCAGGTTTCTAAAATTATCATATTTCATAGTTAAAATTCATTGTTTTAAATTTTTAATTGAAGTGCATTTTAAAATATTAAGTGTGAATTTTGTTTGTTTGTTTTTTTTTTTTCAACAATTTATGGAGAGATTTTCTATTGCAAGTGTTGTGGTGCTTAATAAATTTTGTATTTTTATTTTAAATTTATCAATTATTTTTTTCCTAACAATAGTAAAAAAAAATTTATAAAAATTTAGAATATTTCATTATTAATATAAACAAAAAAGATGAATGTCATTTCTCCAAATCTCAAGAGAGAAATATGTAATTATCCCATATATTATTGAGAAAGATAACGACACAAAAAAATTAAAGGCCAAAAATTGTAACACCATACAGTTATGTCACAGATTTTGATGGTTAAAATTGAAAAAAATATACCCTTCAATAACGTTTATTCTCGTAGGTTTTTAACACTAAATTAGCCCAGTTTGAGATTTGAATTAATATAAAAAGAGTAGATAAAAAAAATCCAATAAAGAAGGTTTAAACTTTGAACAAAACTTCATCATTCAAAACAAAGATGTTACCGAATGGATGCTTTTAGATAAGAAAGACAACGCACATACTACAACAAAAGCCATGATAAAATCCTAGAAAAACCTCAATTCACAGCTAACTTAAAGCCTAAAACAAAGAAAGAAAAAGGTTTAGCCGCAGTTAGTTGTTGCAACAGTTTGCTACAATGGACCTTCTTCGACGAAACTCTTTCTTGATTATGCATGTAAAAGGAACTAATGCTGCGCAAGAAGTGGACGCTGGAGGTTGAAAACAAAGCTGCTTGTTGTCTTGCACATCGTTATGGACCACAATTTTGCACCTTTCAATGTTTTCTGCACCTGCCTTCTGGGTTTGAACTTGAAGAACCGGCTTGCTAGCGTTGTCCCCATTGGCAGAACTAGGACGAGGGTAAAAGAAATCTGTAGGAAAGAAGTAGTATTGAAGGCCAGCCATTGATGAATCTAACACAAAAGTTATAAAGGTTTTGAGTCTTGGTCTGGTTTTCTTTAGGGGCCTCTGACCTGTGGCTATATTTTGATGGTTTATATATATATATATATATTGGAACACAGAAAGACTAACCTGTGGCTTTTGATCTGTAGCTATATTTTAATGGTTTTGGGTCATGACTTGGGCCACAGGGAGTGATTGGTGGGCGTACGTTGTTTTGTTCTTCCCTATTTCTGAATTGAAATTGTTTTCTACTACTTTTCCTTTTCGAATAGAACTTTCTTTCTTGGGTGTAAAATCAAGTCACATGGGGAAGGTCTTCTGAAATACTAAATAAAATGTCATATGGGAAGGTCCACAGTAAATTGGACCAAACATATTACCGAATCCATATGCGCTTAGATAAAAGTGGGTCATTTCTTTCTTTTCTTTTCTTTTTTTTTTTTGGGTAAAAAAAAGGCCACTTATTGGTGCATTTGCCAAGAGTTTTGTTATCTGGTTTTTTCTATTGGGAGAATTGGGTGGTTTGATTTGAATTCATCCACCCCACTTATTGTAAAGAGAAAAAAAAAAGGCCATATAATTAGTCTAAATAGACTTATAAATATTTGTATATGATTTGAAATTAATAATAAGATAATTTTGTGGGTACCCATTGATAAAGTCTCTTATGGTTGAATAAAAGATTTTGTAGGTATTAGTTGATCTGATGATAGAGCTATTATCAAGAGCCATAAGTTAAAACTCTTTCTAAAAAAATAAAAAATAAAAAGATAATTTTTAATTAAATTAATTAGAATTCAAACCACTTGAAAATTTATACAAAAATGCATTTTGTTTTTTTTTTCTTTTTAATTGGGTATATAATTTTCTATAAATTATCAAATTAAAATTTTTATTTATTCATAATATTTTCATAACAGTATGTAACAATTGGCCACCTTTTTATTTTAGTCTCCAGTTTTAAAAAATATATAAAAAGAACTGTGGGGATAAAAGCCCAAATTTATATATTGGTCTTGGGCCCTATATGAGGATGTGAGTAAGCACATGGAGAACCAAAGAAGATACTTTATGGAACATATACTCAATTGAATGCTTAAATTAAAAACAGGTGTACGATCAAGATAGACCGAAATAAAACTATATAAATGTAAATGACTTCTCATGAGAAGGGGATGGGAAAAAAAGAGGGAAGAATTGTATGCAAACATTAATTTATGTTCTCGGACATCAATAAATTCAAATTTCAAGTGTGTTTTTGTACTTGTTCACCTTTTAAAGTTTTAATTAACTAAACAGCCCAGTTCTTTCACCCACTTTCTACAAATTCATTGTATTAGGCTTCTTGGACTTACATCCCATATCTTTTGGGCATGAGCTACAAATCTTGACCCTACAAGAACCATGTTCAGATTTGGTCAAAATATATTAAAGGTTGTAAAAGTTTCACTTACCTAATAAGGAACACAAACAAATTATAGATTGCTTGGCCAAAAAAAAAATTAAAAAAAAAAAAGAAGCTAAAAATTGTAATATCATACAATTATGTGCTTTTCTATTTAATGTCACAAATTTTATTGATTGAAATTGAAAAAATAAACCATCGATAACGTTTATTCTCGTAGGATTGTAATACTATAAATTAGCCTAGTTTGAGATTAGAGTCACTGACATAACAGAGTAGACAAAACAATCCAATAAAGAAGGTTTGAACTTTGAATTAAACATCATCCTTCAAAATTTCAAATCGACAACGAAATTAAAAAAGAAAAGAAAAAAGAGATACTACAAAACAAAAGTAAAGAATAAAATCCAAGAAAAACCTTAATTCACCGCTAAATTGTTAGAGATATATATTAAACATATATTAGCCCAATGTAATAGGCCCAAGCCCATTCCTGCTTGTACTAGTAGTTTAGGGTTAGTCGCCTATATATACTCATGTTAGGGTTCATTGTAACATAGGTTATTGTACTACACTCCTACACAATAAAGATGTAGCCCTTAAGGGATTCCTCCGTGGACGTAGGCCGTCAAGGCTGAACCACGTAACCTTCTTGTTCTTGATGTTCCTATTCTATGCTTCCTCTTCCGCATCCACTCTAGCATACACAACATGGTATAACACATTGCGTTTGATAATATTCTCCATTTAACATGGCATCAAAGCTAATATTCAACATGGTATCAGAGCCAAACTTCGTTCTTGGCATCAAACAAACATCTCTACACAGCAAAGAAGATTCTCACGTGCATAACACCATCTGAAGTCACACATATTTGTTTGCTGGATCCAGACTCCACAGCATCTCGCAGCCACCATGGCTCTGTGCTGTGTCAAAATCCAACAACCAAGCAAGCCGTGACTCACCTTACAGATCTGCGCAAATCGATGCTTCACCTGATGAAACCAACCAAACAGATGTGCTCCACAGCCTCTCGCGAGTAAAACCCAGGAACCTGGAATCTAACGACGGCTGCACGCGCCCCCACGCGCTGACAAAGCCTCCGTTTGCTCCTCCCACGCGCCGCCGAAATTCTGGAATTCAGACTGCATTATGATACACGCGCCGCTCTGTCGGCCTCGTCACCCACCGATCTACAAAACCCAGGAAGCCCGGCAGCCGAAACAAAGACACACGCCCACACGCGCCGCTAGCGTTTCTGGCATCTCGTTCACGCGCCGGTGCCACGCGCCGGTGAACTTCCCACGTGCCATCCACGCGCCGGACAACTTCGGCTGATGTCATCATGACGTCATCTTGCCACGTCAGCGCCACGCAAGCCATGCCACATCAGCCCTAGTCCACGTCAGCGACACGTCAGATGATGACGTCAGCGGCTCTGCTGGCCGATCCGTGACCCGACCCGGAAAACCCGGAACCGACCCGGTCCATGTAGCCGTTGACTTTGACCCGGTTCTGTTGACTTTGACTTTTTGAGTTGACCGTTGACCAAAAGTCAAAATTTCTGAAAGGGCCTATCTTGCTCAGTTTTTCGCGTAGATTCCAATTTTGGACTCCGTTTCTTCATTTGAAACTCCGAAATTGGTGAATTGGCACATTCTTCATTGTGGTTTCTTCAAGGCATCTCCAAGTGATCTTCTCATGCTTATCCAACCTCAAGCCTTCATCGAACTTCCGCCTTGAGTTTGAGGGAGGGTGTTAGAGATATATATTAAACATATATTAGCCCAATGTAATAGGCCCAAGCCCATTCCTGCTTGTACTAGTAGTTTAGGGTTAGTCGCCTATATATACTCATGTTAGGGTTCATTGTAATATAGGTTATTGTACTACACTCCTACACAATAAAGATGTAGCCCTTAAGGAATTCCTCCGTGGACGTAGGCCGTCAAGGCTGAACCACGTAACCTTCTTGTTCTTGATGTTCCTATTCTATGCTTCCTCTTCCGCATCCACTCTAGCATACACAACATGGTATAACACATTGCGTTTGATAATATTCTCCATTTAACATGGCATCAAAGCTAATATTCAACATAAATCAAAGCCTAAAAACAAAAAAAAAAAAAAAAAAACAAAAAAAAAAGGTTTAGCCACAGTTGTTATTGCCACAGTTTGCCACAATGGACCTTTTACGACGCAACTCTTTCTTGATTATGCATGGATAAGGAACTAGTGCTGTGCAAGAAGTAGAAGGTTGATAATAAAGCTTGTCGCTGCCGTGTACATCGTTATGGACCACAATTTTGCACTTTTCAATGTTTTCTGCATCTGCCTGCTTCTGAGTTTGAACATGAAGAACCGGGTTGCTAATGTTGTCGCCATTGGTAGAACTTGGACGAGGGTAAAAGAAATCAGTAGGAAAGAAGTAATATTGAAGGCCAGCCATTGAATCTAACGCAAAAGTTACAAGAGCTTTGAGTCTTTTTTGATAAACTTTGTTTTTTTGATAAACAGGAGCTTTGAGTCTTGGTTTTTTTTTTTACTTTTAAGGGCTTTTGATATTTGGGTATGTTTTTATATACTGCAAGAGAGAAACACCGACCTTGGTTCAAGACTTGGGTCACAAGGTCAAGGAGTGATTGGTGGGCGTACGTTGTTTTATTCTTTTTTCCTTTTGTGAATAGTCTCTGTTTTCTACTTTTCCTTCTCGAATAGGAGTTTCTTTCTTGCGAATTAAATCAAGTCATATGGGCTTTCTAGAATAAAAATAAAAATCAATCAAGCCATATGAGAATGGTCTAAGGCTTTGGCCCTTTTTGCCTTCTTCTTCTTCCCACCTAAGGCTTGAGGCTTTCGAGTTCTCTATGCGCTTAAGGCATAAGGAGTTACTTTTCAACTCAACTCACTTGCAGGCATGCCAGATTTCCTTCTAAAAAATAAATAAATCAAGCCATATGAGAAGGGCTAGGCCCTGGGGCTATCAATATAGTCTGAGACTCTAGGCACTAACTGAGTTTTTCGTGTTCTCCATGCATTGAAGACATTAGGAGGTACTATCCAACTCAACTCACCTGGTGGTATCAGACATGCAATTGAAAGCCATATGTATTTAGAAAAAAGTGAATAATAAAAAAACTTATTAAAAGAAATAAACTGTGCATTCTATAAGATCTTTGTTTTTTATTTTTCAAAATCTTTATCATTGCTAATGCATGTATTAGCATATGATAATTGATTGTCAAAAAGTGGCCGAGCTAGACATTTTTCTTAGGAAGACTAAACTAAATATAACCAAAAAAAAAAAAAAATCTTCTCTAAAACATGTTTTATCTCATAAACAAATTTTACCTACATAAAATAATCATGTAGCAGACCTCATAGCCTCATAAGTTTAAAATGTTATTGTATGAAAATTTGTTTTCCTTCTATTGTACAAAACCCACTATTCTAAAAGGCCCAAACAACCACAAAAATTTCCATCTCAAACCCAAGAAAATCCCAAATGGGCCAGCCAGCCAGCCAGCCCAATAAGTGAAAGAAAAACCCTTCGCTAAAACCTCCACTCCACGACTTCTTCCTCTTCTTGAGCTTCACTAAATCATTACTCTGTTATGGTTCATTTCTAGTTACAAAACCCAAAAAATTCAAAAAAAAAATTCGATTTACAGTTACAGTATTGTAACAGATCTTAAAAAAAAAATGCAGAGATCGTTAACGTCGTTGACGAAAGCGCGAGGGTTCTGCACGAAGAAGCCGGCGGCGGCGGCGGAGAAGGTCGTAGCCTCCGTACTGTTCGAGAGGCTTCCGGTTGTGATCCCTAAGATCGACCCTGTCGTTTACGCCTTTCAGGAGTTCTCGTAAGTCTCTCTTTCAATCTTCCATTTCCCCAACATTAATAATGCGTTTTAGTAACAGATTTTGAGCACCAAATCTTTCTGATTCTAACATTTAATTTTTTTTTTTTTTTTTTGGGTTTTAGGTTTCGGTGGCGACAGCAATATCGACGTAGATATCCAGATGAGCTTTTAGATAAGTCTAATTCTAGGTAAGTTCTGTTTTTCCATTTTAATTAAAAGTGATTTTTATTTTTTATTTTTTAAAGAATCTCTAGCTCAATATATCAATTTCAGCTTTAATTTTAGTATTGGGAAGCCTAACTCATTTTCTTTTCAATGGTTTCTAATACAATTGCTAGTTATTGATTGATATCTCTGATTTACAATATGTATTATTTCATTTTTTTGGGTAATCTTATTGTCATTGTTATCTTTGGTATATTTAATGCTTTGTATATAAACCGTTAATTCATATTTTTTAAAATAAAATACACTCATTCATCTGAAAACAATGCTATACAGACAACAAATTTCACATTTTTTTTTTGGCAAATTGTTGAGTTTGAAAAAAAAAAAAAAATATATATATATATATATATATATATATATATATATATATATATATGGCCAACCCTAACTAATTTGTTGAGGTTTCATAGCCGACCCAAAAAATTTGGGATTAAGGCTTGTTGTTGAGTTTGCAGATTGTGATTAGTGAAACATCACTTTCACTGGGACCACCAGTGACATCGATTTTATTGTACACCAAAATACAACCTATCACATTATCAATTGTGAAAATTCTGTTGGATGAAAGACACTTATGCTTAGACAATGGGGAATGGTGTAGCTCTATGTAAAAAAGTATATGTTTGGCATTTTTAGAATAATTGTTAAGTGGTTAAATTCACAATTTCTTATCAATTTAAATTTTTGGGACAAGTGTTAGTATATTAGGAGTAGCTGGGGTGTGTCTCTAAAAGGGGTAATTAAGCTTTTTTGCTGCTTATTTGAGATTAGGAGACTTGTATTTACTGCTTTATGACTGAAACATTGTTTGAAATCTGTAAGGCTGTAAGCCTTTTTCTATATTCTGCTTCAAGAGCTCTGAGAAGAGCATTTCTGTCATGACACATTTGTATAGTTCTTTGTGTGAATCTTACATTTTGCATATCCAGTTAGGAGAAATGTTAATTTCTTGTGTTATGTTGAAGATATCAATTGGTAAATTTTATACTTGCATTGCTAATCAATTATTTCTTCTTGCAAACTACTTGTGTAAGAATGTGTTTGTATGTCATAGTTTACTGGATATATATGCACACTCTATCCATCTCATATAGATGCAGTAGAAGTTGCCATGTTTTTACCTCATCTGTACAACTTTATTTATGCAACTGAATTTCATGAACAGGGGAAAAGGTGAATACCAAATGGATTATGTACCAGCTCCACGGATCACCGAAGCTGACAAAAAGAATGATAAGAAGTATGAAGCAGATTTTTCTCCCCTTGTTAATACCAGATGAATTTCTTTGTTTTCAATTTCTGTTGTTGCCTTTTTATTATGATTAGGCCCGTACATTAGCAATATGTAACATATATGAAATTTTATATAGAAGTCATTGATCTGGTGAGGATGTTACATACAGTGATTTTAATTTAAACCTAAATCTCTAATAGCTTCTGTAATTTGGTTAAGAACTTAAAAAAAATGTAGTTTACATAATTGATATGAGTCAATTTATGCGCAAGTGTGTAACCCTAGTCCCAATATTACATAATTGCTTTCACCTTTTCCTTTCCTTGAAGCAACATCATCTCTTAGTGTGATTAGCATAAGGCCTTCCTAAATAGATTCATGTCTTGATATGATTGATGGAAAGTGTTGTGATAGGCATAGTGAAAGGACTGTCATAATTTTCCTTTATATAGCCAAGTTATTTAATAAAAGCAATAATTCATAAACTTGTTTATAATGTCTGTATGTGCATGTATACATGTTTAAAGATCAAATCACTTGAGGCATGAGGGTGGTAATGAGGGAGACTATATCCTTCTTGCTGATTGTTAAGCTAGCGCGTTATATCCCCAGCACTGTCTTCTACTAAAATAATTTCTAGAGGCCATATGTTGTTAAAGTTATAAGAGTAGTGAAATTCAATGATGGCTAATGGAAACTTGTTTTAATATTTTCATATGGATCGCTACAGTTTGATTCGCAAATTTATGAGCTTTTTTTTTTCTTTTTCACCTTAGGTCACTACAGAGAGCACTTGACAGAAGACTTTATCTTCTTCTCTATGGCAAAGCAAGTGGAGCTCCTAGTGATAAGCCTGTCTGGCATTTTCCAGAAAAAGTTTATGAAACTGAGGAGACATTGCGTAAGGTGAGAGTTGCTATTTTTTTAGCTGCCTCTTCTTCCTTCTCTGTCTCTCCCTCTTTTCTTTTCTTTTCATATTAACTCTTACTGTTTGCAGTGTGCGGAGACTGCATTGGAATCTGTGATTGGAGACCTTTCCCACACATATTTTGTTGGAAATGCTCCGATGGGTCATATGGTTATACAGCCAACAGAGAATGAGTCAAACTCTCCATCTTTAAAGGTATATTTTTTGATATTGGTTCTACTTTGCTCTGGCTTTTGCCAAAATGTATATGGCAGCATTATGGTTGCAATTCATGTAACTTATTGACCACTGATAATTGTTGCATCAATTTTAATCTTGAGCCCTGGATTGTTTTCTTGATTTGACAGCGATTCTTCTTCAAGTCCCAAGTGATTGCAACCAACAAGTTCAAAATTGGGAAGTGTGAGGATTTTGCTTGGGTGACCAAGGATGAAATTTTGGAATATTTTCCTGAGCAAGCTGAATTTCTTAACAAAATGATCATCAGCTGATTCAGCAACCAAATTTAATTTCCAATCCACACAGGTTGTTTTGAAATGATATTACTGATGAAATATGTATCTGTTATGGCATCATTTTTTGCAATACAAGCTGACATAGGATTAGGCTGCAGGATGCAGTTGAGGTTTCCTAAGGCAACAAATGGTTCAGCAATTAGGATCGTTTATTGATTCAAGTCCGATGCATGAACTAAGTTGCTTCTTTCTGCTGTTTTTGTATGTACTTTCATCTCCCCCACTACTGCAATAAGAAGATTACTCAAAAAAATTCAACTTATTGTAATTTATGCAATTTTTGTAGCCTGTCTGGGAGCCTCATTCTGCAAATCAAATGTTTATCATTTGTTGAATTGATTTTTAATAACACAAGTTGTGTCAGATTTCCATCGCTAGATTGTCCATAATCCCTAGTGGAGTTCGAGGGTCAACTCTGATGGTAGGCTAGAATGCCTTGCAGGTGAACTAATCAGGAACGAATCTCCCCAATAGTAAATTGTGCACAGGAGCAGGCTCATTATCATGGATAAGGAATGAAAGCTTTTGGATTTTGTTTATTTTTTCTTTTTATTATTCTTTAAATTTTTGATGGAACACAAATTATGATTTGTGGCGCGCCTTCATCGGCACACAAGCAAATGAATTAAGATGGAACATGCATTCCTCGGTACACCAACAATGTTGAGATATACAGGGTGGGACATGCTTTCCCTGGTACACAAACAATGCTGAGATATACTGAGTTCAGATTTATTAAATTCAAGTGCTATCTATTTTGCAATTTTGGATCCAAAGCACGCTTGTTCCTTACACCAGTTCACGGTGTAGGCTTCTGTCCTGGCACAGGAATACAAGATGGGTTATGGGATTGAATTGACAAAGTATTGAAGGAAGGCCAAACCCACCCATCTACTCTAACCTAAAATTGAAAAAAAGAAATAATAATAATAAATCCCTCAATGTTCAATTAACTGTTGGTTTAAGAGCAATTACATCAGCTTGTGCATAAATTTTTTCATTTTGCACATCTAAAATCTACTTTTTTTATTTTACACCTTTATTTTTACAAAATACCCACACATTTATTCAAATAAGCGGCTGGGCTCTGATACTGCGATCCATGTATCTTCCTTTTCATGGCCCGATGGTGGTTTTACCCAAAGCAACAGTGTGCTTTTGAGAATTGTTGAAAAAACTTCTGCTTTTCTCATTTTTTTGGCATATAATTTGGCTTTTTAGTTTTTTTTTTTTTAAATAATTAATCTTTTAGCATTTTGTAAAACAATTAACATAAGTTACCAAAAATTATATATTATGATAATTTTCAATCAGACACTGGCCTTTTTTCATGAGTGCCTACCCTTGAGAAAATGCATAGAAGAATTGTATTAGTAGTGTTTAAAATTTAAAAATGAACTATTTATCAAAATAGAATACCTTGAAATAATTCTAGAAGGGCTTTAAGTAATAGTTTAGTGGTAATGACATCCTTTATGAATTATGATGCTCTATGTATGTAGTTTGAAATTCATCACTTTGGTTCCCGACTATCTATCTAACTAAAAAAAAATGAAGGCAAATGTTAACAAGCACTGTACGGTGTTTGTTAAGGTTGGACTAATGTGGATCTCACTTAATAAAAAATTAAATAAATAGAAGAAAAATATATAAAACTAGTCTTACTGTAAATATTTCTTCCTTCTTATAAAGTTGGTCCCACAACCTAAGACTGCTAAAAAAATTACATAAAGTTACTCTTCACATAACCCAAAAAAGAATAGAAAAAAGAACCTGTCAAATCTAACTGCCGGATAAATCAAAAAGTAATTACTTCAACTTTGATACGTCATTTGCGTGAATTTTTGGTTTTTCAAACCTAGCTAGAGTTGCAAAATTTAATGTTGAAGTTTGCTGTATCAACTCCTTCGATGATTTTAGCTGTTTGCTTCAACTTATGAATCTTACTAACCTTGTCATGATCTTGTAAAAAATTCTTCAATTTAACTGGAGGACCTTACCAGATTGCGTGCAATAAACTTAATAAACAATTTTAAGAGATATGGCTATATGAGTCCTCAAATAGTAAAAGAGGTATCAAGCTCCTTTAAAACTACAGATTAAGAGGCGCAAATCATGTTTGAAGTGAGCTTCTAAAGAATCTAAACTCTAAACACAATCAAGCTTATAGATTTTATATATGGATAAGTTAGCAGGTCCCTGCTCCTATTATTAGTAATCAATCCAGTTTTATTTCACACACATTTTTTTTCTTCATAAAAGATACCGGAGAAAAGAGGGGATAGGATGAGTATTGAAATATGTTATTTCACAAACTAATGGCCTGTTTGGAAGTTTAGAGAGGGAGGAGAGTAGAGGGGAGTAGAAGGGAGGAGAGTAAAGGGCAATAGTTATACTCCACCTTGTTTGGATGTTTTTAAAATTAGTAGAGGAAATGGAGTAATTAGTCCTTCCATTTGTTTGGATGTTTTAAAAATTAGGATGGAAAGAAAAGAAAATGATTTAAATAGACAAATTTAACTCTATTTGAGAATAGACTTGCAATATTGGTCTATGATTAATTTGTTAGATTAAATAATTATGACTATAACATGCAATATTTTTTTGATAATTTTTTTTTTAATGTGAATTAAATAATCAAAATTGGTCTATGATTAAATATTTTTTTTTTGCTGTAGCTCAAAGAAACCAACAGAGAGAGAGAGAGAGAGAGAGAGAGAGAGAGAGAGAGAGAGAGAGAGAGAGAGAGAGAGAGAGAGAGAGAGAGAGAGAGAGATTCGCTGTGGTTTATTTTACTGTGTGAGCTCTCAATCGCTACGCATGGGGTGAAAATGGTGGCGGTGGCTTTTGATTAGTACTCGTTGGGAGCGATCATTGTCTCGATTTTCACACTCATCATTGTGATTTATAGTTTCGTTGTTGCGAAGAAAAAGGTCGTTGGAGATTCTTCTACAAACACGCGAACTGAGGCGATGAACTGCAAACCGGTGACGACGTTATCATCGTCAATGCTGGTGTCTTTCTCGACAACCAAACAATGCATTAAACATTTCATTTTCTATTTTTTTGAATTTTGAATTACAAAAAAATTTGCTAAAGTTTATGGATGTGCTTTAACTTTATAGAAAATTCAACATGTTAATTATTGGTTGATGATTTTTTGTAATATGTAACTTTTCAAAAAAAAAAAAATCATAATTTGATACTGATGAGAGAAATAATGTGAATTTCCTTTATATAATCAGTTTGTAATTCTGTTAATTTAGAAATGGTAAATTGGAGAATTCATTTGGTCAATAATTTATCTACTCTACTCTCTCTCTAAATCTCTCCAATTTTGGGGAATTAAAAATGAGGGGTTAGAGGTAGTTGAAAGTTGAAACCCTTCCAAACTCCTCCCCCTCCTTCCTTAAAAAACTTGCAAACAAAGTAATTGAATTACTCTCCCTCTCTTTACTCTACTCCCCATCTTTTTTTAAACATCCAAACAAAGCATAAGTCATTGTTGAGTTTAGAGGACAATCTACAAAATAATTTGGTTGACTTCCATTCTTCTTTTTATTTTTAACTCTATTAAGCTCGCGATGTATACTTAATCTGGCACTGAGGAAGAATTATTTGGGGGGGGTGGGGAGGGAGAGGGAGGGATTGCCATTGCAATGTAATGCAATACACGTGATCAGATCAGCCTCTTCTTTAATCAATGCAAGAGTGAGAGAAGCTAGCTAGGATGATGCATTTGGGCTTTTCTATATTCAATTATTTTAACTAATCTCTCCTTTTCTCCAAAAGTAACCACTAGTTGTTAGAATTGACTTTGGGCTTGTGCTTACAATCCTAATAAGAGCGTTGGATGATATAACACATTGAAGCCTTAATATCATATGAGCACAACTAAATTTAAAAATTTAAGTTTATTAGTTTGGATTCAATTATTTCATATTAAAATTTTAACTTTTTATTTTTTCCTAACATGAAAGTGTACTCAACAAAGCCTCGAAGACAATACTACTAAATTGGGAATCCTAGGCAGAGCAGGTGATGGGGGAATTATCCGAGACCATAATGGAGTGTGGGTCTTTGGGCCTTGCAAAATGGTCCAAAAATTTGTTGTTCACTAAACCTACCAGCAGTGGAAATTGAGGTTGATGCTGAAGTAGTGGTGAAATGGATATCCGGTAGAATGTGTAATAACTATGCTCACCCTACCCTCATTTTGTATTGCAGGCAACTGATGAGACAGATCTCAAGCGTGAAGATTAAACACTATTTACTAGGACTGAGCAAAAGACCCGGCCCACCCGAGAACCCGACCCGACCCGACAAGTTTTGGGCAGGTCTGAGAATATTCAAGTAGGGTTTCGGGTGTTAATTTCAAGTTATTTTCGGGTTTGGGTTGGTGTCAGGTCAAAGTTGGGTCATATAAATTATTTTCCATGTGTCAGTAGCACCATTGAAGCATATTCTATTATTCTTATGATCTTTGTCTATTTTTGGCACGTTGTGATGAGTTGCATTTACAAAAATAAATGAAAGTTACACGGGGATATGAAGAATTTTTTTTTTTTTGTGTAGGAGTATAAAATAAAGATCATAACATTTGATATGGATACGCATTTCAGATTTTTATTGATGATTATTACCGGGAATCTTTTCAGCCAAAAGAAAACACTTTTCCTTGCAAGTAATGATTCGGGTCACTTATTCAAATGTAAAGTAATGATTTTTTTTTTTCCCCAAGATTGAAATGAAGTAATGATGTGGGTTAAGAAACACGACACAGTATGTGATATTGTGATCTTAAAATAGGCAAAGGCAACAACATCAAAATGCAATATGGCTCGTTTAATTTTGGCTTGGTGGCAAGGAATGCCTCAAGATTTTTATTACCTAACAAAATGAACTCCTTGAACTAATCATGCTTTTTTTTTTTTTTTTTTTGAGAATCAATCATGCTCTTTGTTAGGTAACGAGTCTAATGATCCATGCAGTTTGAGGGGTCGGAATTTCAGGCCCACCTTCATCAACCATTCCATATTTATGAAGAGAAAGTGGTGTCTGGCGTTGGCCCAAAGCCATTGGCACCTTGGTATCTGTTTTGTAAATAGTTTTAATTTTTTTGCTTTTTCCTTTTTGAAAACTTTTTTTTAACACAACTATTTTTTTTTTAAGGAGTTAATTTTTTTTTTTATTCGTTTGAGATGGGATGATAGGCAGCTTTTAGCCCTTTTATTTTTTCCTACTATTTGTAGGTAAGCAATAGAGGAGAGTATAAGAAGAAAATGTAATCTAATAGTAAATTTGTAAAAATTCACTTCCAATAAAAAGTTATTGAGTAAGATTATAATTTTAAGTTACAACTAATTTTGTACCTAAACTTTGTCCATATAAAATTGCTTAGCTTATTGAAGAGTGTGATGTATATGGTTTAGACTTACACTCTTTCAATATTCGTGCCTTTTTCTTTTTATTTTTTTTTTGAGTAAATATTCATGCCTTTTTATTTCTTGAGATAATTGCCTATGTCATTCACAAGTCATCTTAGGGTAAATTTCTATAAGATAGATTTTCTTATGTTATGTATTCAAATGTCATCCTAAAATAGACTCATTTATGTCATACATTCACATGTCATCCTATGATAGATTCACATGCCAACATATACAATTAACTCTTTTTCAAACCCAAATGTCAAATTCTTTATTATTTAAATGGTGAAATTTAGGTTAATTTCAAAACAATGTATTTTCCTTTGGGATAGGCATTTTCCTCAAGCGTAACTGAGCTTCTAAATTCATTTCTTATGAATCAAGACATATTGTTTCTTTTCTTTTTTCTTTTCTTTTTTCTTTCTATTTTAGCTTAGGGGCCTTTAGCTTTTATTAGTTAATTTATAAAATAAAATCAATTAGTAAACAGTGTTTACTAAGAGGCAAACCAGTGTGCAGACAGACTACTTAAGAATGGAGCAAACCAATCGAGAATTTTATTGTTTTTGCCAATCCACCTACGGATATCATTTTATTGATGTATTCTATACGATTAAGTGGATTTGTATTATGAGAGGCTTTGTCTTAACTCTTTTATTTTAATTTAATGCAATGCAATCCTTTTCTACCAAAACAAAAAGACTACAAGATTAGGGTCAGCTATAATTATCTCGTGAGTCAAAACCTGCCGTCCATGGCTCCTTAGTCCTTACCTCAGTTTTTTGTTTTGTTATACGTACGTAAGATGCAGGCGTGATATATTACATGTAGACAATAAAAAAATGATTGACAAAGAACGAAAAACATTTTACTTTAATTTGGCATACGGAAAATTTTTTTATAATATGATTGATAAACTAACATTTTTTTTTTTTTTTGTGGTGACATGATAAGCTAACTTAGTTTGACTAATGTATGCATGTAAATAACATAACTTATCAACCCCATCAAAAAAATGGGAGAAGAAAATACTTTTCAAAGTTGAAAATGTTGAAGTGAGGAAAGCATTAGTAATGTATCCAAGAAAATTGAAAAAGGGTGAGAGTTTCTACATGATTTAACAGGATGGGCTTCGCTAAAATTTCTACGTAAAGATTTTTCAATTCTTTTTCCAAGGCATATTCCGTTCGATCAGCACGCTATAGCTCCTTGGTATATTCTTTCTTACCTACTATGAATGTTGAACATAATGCTCTCTTTTTTTGGCTGAAAAAATGATACTCTAGAAAATGAAACAAATAGTGGACAAATCAAAAGCCATATCGATCATCCAATATTTGCTTTTGCTTTTGTGTTTTTGTGTGTGCGTGTGGAACATAAGCTAAACACGTTCTAAACACAGCCAAGTGAGACAAAATTCTAGGGCACATTTGATCCACGTGTCATTTATGTTCATAATGGATGGTGTCTATTGTGGAATTTATAAATTGTGAGAGGCATATTTCGTGAAATTTTCTTATGTCCTATTACTCTCGGGGACCCACCATTGAGAAAATGGTGGAATTGTATTAGTAATACTTTAGACTTTAAACGTGAGCCATCCGTATTGATATTGGTTAGAGAGCAATAAGATGTGAAAAACACGTTAATAGCCTTTATTGTTGAAAATCAATGCCTTAAAGGTGTACATAGAACGTGGATCACATGTGCTCTCTAAGGTGCGTTCAATCATAACTTAACATCACTTTCATCAAAGTTAACTATTATTCTAGGAAAAATTATTAGGTATTCTCAGAGTATTATAAATGTGTAATTTTTTCTCTCACGTGAATAATGGGTCATTTCATAAATTTAATTAGTGAGATCTATCATTCATATAAGATGAGAGAATACACATTTATGAGACTCCAAGAGTACACAATAATTTCCCATTATTCTAGACAGATCAATCTCAATGTCTATCTTCTAAGAAAAAATCTCAATGTCTAGGAAAGTTAGAATAAAGAGTCTATCCCTCACCAAACCACATGGGAGTAACCGTTTGTCATTGAACCACTTGGCCATAACATAGCAGTATCACCATATTATTGGATTCACCATGTACAATGTAATGCATTTACAATTAAAGCATATTCTCTTAGAGCAAGGATTTGTTGTAAATTAAGTTTCAGCAATTCTTGCAAAATGTACACATATTATGTGACTATTTGGTAAAAAATTCAATCTTAAGAAGGAAGTTTTCATTTAAATATAAGCCGAGACAAGTGTCTATTTAAGTCATTAACATGTGTGTATTTTTGCAGGAGTTGTTGCAACTTAGTTTATAGCAAATCATTTTCCATTATCTTGGCTCAAGTAGTAATCTACAAAGAAGTGAGAACATGGATGATAATGTTGAATTGGTGTATTTAAATATTTCAAACCAAGATCTATTAAAAATAATAATTCATTATATTTATCATCTTACCTAATTAACTTCATCTAAGTGGTAGGTTTCAGTTAGCTTAGTTACTATTAAAGTCTTTTGTTGTTGAATAAGAGATCTGGGTTACATCTCCGCTTATACCAAAAACCAACTGATGTCTCGGTCTAATGCTGAAAGATAGTCATCACGAGCTAATGTCATATATTGAAACTCTACATTTCAAAAACTTCATCTAAGTCAATTGTATCATTATATTCATCATCTTGCAAAATTATTTCTTCATTGAAATTTTCTTCTAAACGCTACACACATCAATCTAATGGGTTTTGGATTTAATTAGATTAGGTAGCTCACACCTGTCACTAGTAACCAATTAATCCAGTTTTTAATTTACCCAATTTTTTTTTTCTTCCATAATCGATACTAGAGAAAGAAGGAGAGGGGGATGGGGGGATAGGCAAATGAGTAGTGAAATATGTTATTTCATGCATGGCTCACTTTAGAAGAAAATCTACAAAATAATTAGGCTGACTTATAGGAAAAAATTGGCAAATGCCTTTTTTGAGCAAAAATTGTAGTGTTTTGTCCAATTTTCCAAACTAATTAGAGAAATGCTCATTTTTTGTAACGCAATTTGAGAAAAATCGAGTTTAAAAAAAAAAAAATCTGGAGCCCTATAGTGGCGTTTTAAGGAGCTTATATTGATATTTTAAGGATCTATAATTGCGTTTTGTAACTCGACCTTCATGAACTCGAGTTATAGGCAAATTTTTTTTTTTTTTACCTATAACTTGATTTCATGGAGGTCGAGTTACAAAACGCCACTATAGGTCCTAAAACGTTACTATAGGCTCTTTAAAAACGCAATTATAGGGTCTAACTCGATTTATTTCAAATCGAGTTTCAAAAGAGAGACATTTCTCTAATTAGTTTAAAAAATAGGATAAAACGCTACATAATTTGTGCGAAAATGGCATTTGCCTATTTTCTCCTTGACTTATAATATATATTCATTGTCTTCAATTTATTCATATAATTAATCTCGTGGTGTATACTTAATCTGAACCTGAGGGAAGAAGTACTATCTAGGGGGAGTTGCAACCTAACATAATACGTACACGTGATTATCATCAACCCAAGTTTCTTTAATTAATCAATTAAAAGAGTGAGGCTGGAATGCATTTGGGCTTTCTATATTCTATTATTTTTAGTAACATCTCCTTTTCTCCATAAAAGTGCAGTAGTTGATACTTTATAGCATTGACTTCAGATTTGCGCTTATGAGACCGCTAAGATTTCTGAGTTTTGTCATAATTCACTTCTTTATTTATTTATTTTTTTCTCACTATGAGACTTGTACTCACATGTATACCCAATAAAGAGTCTAGGCAATATTATTATTACTTTAAAAAACATTAAAGATATTATAAATTTTTATACTATATAATCTTTATAAACTGATATAACAAAAAACATGATTATATATATATATATATATATATATATATTTAAGAATTAATTAGTATATTTTAAAAACATTATAAATGAATGTTTAATTTTTTTTTTTTTTTTTTTGTGATTGATAATATAATGGTTTATTAATATAATGTTACTCATGTAGTATTTATCTAGCACCACTCTATTGACTTAGGGTCGGCTTCATTCAAGTTAAAAAAACAAATCAACTTATAATTAGAGTCAGCTTATCTCAAGAGACAATACCAGCCGTCCATTGCTCCTTCATGCTCTTATAACACAGCTTTTTTCATTGACGCCTTCGCGGGTGGTCTAAAAGCCAAATTCTATACGTAAGGCATGGTATATGCAGACAAAAGAACAAATGATATGACAAGGAAAAATATTTGTATTTACCATATGGACATTTTTTTATAAGATGATTGATAAGTTACCTTTTTGTTTTTATGGGTGAAAGGATAAGATAACTAGCTAGTTCCTAGTTGTGAGACTAATGCATGCGACTAACATAACTTATCACCCAAAAAGAAAAAAAAGGGGGAGATGACTCTTTGAGACTTTTTATTTATTTATTTATATTTTATAAAGTTTTAACCTATGGTGTCTATTGTTTATGATTGTTTCTTTATCATCAGACAAAGACACCAATTAGTTTTTGGCGTAAGTGGGAATTGAACTCCAGATGTTTTATTCAACTATCAAAGACTTTATCAATTAAACTAACTGGAACTCATGAATAAGACTTTTAAATGTGTGGAAAAATGTGTAATAAGTGTGACCAAAATGTATAATAAGTGTGTAGTGTGTACCCCATCTTCTTTCGTAAAAATGAGTTATTATTTCGAGAAACTATACGGTCCTCATAATGGACTATGTCACTTATCCACAATTCTATTAAAAACTACCACCTATTTAAATTGCTGAGTGGAAGTCACTTTCTGTTAATTTATTTTTTTTAATCATAAACCAACTCAACAATTTTAAATAGGTGGGAGTCTTGTAGTGAAATAGTGGATAAGTGAAGAAATTATTGTATACTCTCAGAATATCATAAATGCGTACTTTTTCCTCTCACATGAATGATGGATCCCACTAATTAAATTTATGATGCGACCCGCCATTCATGTGAGAGGGGGACTAATAATTTTCCAAACAAGTGTCATATTTTTATTATAAATTAATTCAGCAATTTTAAATATATAGAAGTCTTGTAATGAAATAGTAGATAAGCGACCTAATCCATTATTAGTGCCGTATAATCTCTCCACCTTACATTAATTAAATTGACTTATTATTTATGTGAAAGGAATGATGTGTATGTGTATTTATTGAACTAAGAATTATTCTATAATATTCTAATTTGTTTTGGTACGTAGATTGTAGAAACCTATCACTATCAGGGTTTCTTTTCATGGAATAAGAAACAGAAAAATTATTTTTGTCCAAGAAAATTAATATATTTTTAATGAATTTTTATATTTGGTATTCACAGAAAAAAAAAAAAGTAAGAAGTTGAGTTGCTACATTTAACAGGATGCATTTGGCTAACTAAATTTCTACACTTTCTTCAGGGCATATTCACGAATATTCCGTTCCATCAAGCACCCTCCATTGACCGCAGGCTACGGGTCCTTGGTATATTCTTTCTTACCAACTGTGACCCTTGAAAAGGATGCTCTTGAACATGAAACAAAATAAATAGTGGGCGACTCAAAAGTCATATTTATTATTTAAATATTCCTTATTTGTTTAAATTTATAATATTAAATTGGTCAAACAAACAAACCCAACAAGTTATCACTTAAATAAACTTTCACTCTTTTGACTCTGAGAGCCGCCAGTAGAAGTGTTGGTTTTGTATACTAGTTAAAGTAATTAAATTTAGTCAAGAAAAAAAGAGTTATATAATAATTAAGTGATATTTTATCACATTTTAATAACTTATTTTTTGGAACAATCAATCATTTATCAAAATGATACAAGTGTGATTTCGGTATGAATTCTTCTGTAGTGTTAGGCATCTTTATTTATGTGTTAGTTGTTTTTTGAAAGTTTTAAACAAACCCATTTGGTAATCTTCAGGTTACCTAACATGCCATGTGGACTCAGAATTCTCAAATTCTGCATCAATTGTGAATAACAAGAAGAAAAATAATATAGTAACCATACAAACAGAAATTGTAGTATGCATAATTAATTTCTTTATAATTTACAATACAAATCATGTTAAGAGTCACGTTGCTCAATAACATTACTTGGTCCTCTCTTTGAGGATTACGTGGTTTGAATTACTCACTTGTCAAGAAAAAAAAAAATTACAGTACAACCATGTATATATACACTATTCCGGTGAAATGATGAGATTGATCTTATTAGTACATATAACATATTACATAACATCTTTCTATAAAAACAGGTATTCAAAAGAAAAAGAAAAACCAATCCTATCCCACCCCTTCTTTTTCCAAGCAAGAGAAGAACTCAAGCTCCACAAATACTGTATATATATAAACGCCAAATAAAGCTCAATTTGCCGAACGAAATTGATCTTGCACATAGATCATTTTTTTCATGCCTTAGGCTCTTCTGGGGTCCTTAGTAACCAAGAAAGAGGCTGATTTATGTGTCAAAGTTAAAGGGGTAACCTTCTTAACGGGGTTATTTTGAAGCAAAGTTTTGGACACTTCAGTATCATTGATAACGTCTCTGATGGGGTCTTGTTGGAGAGGAAGAGCAGCTTTGGGAGTGGTGGTGTCTATGGCCACAGACTTTGGACGAGGGTAGAAGAAATCAGTGGGGAAGAAGTTGTATTGAAGGCCAGCCATGAAAGCTCTCAACTCTTTGTAGAAGACTCTAAAAAAAATGCTGAAAACTTTATATTTATGACTTTGTCTTATTGGTCTGGCTCTTAACGTTCACAGCTATATATAGAGAGAGGAAGAGAGGGTGGGCTTTGATTATTAAGCATGTGATATCTGTCTCTACCATAACAACAAAAACATGACATGGCCTTAAGGTGCCCCTTCCTAATTTGCAATTTTGCATCACATGGCCTTAAGTCCTTTTAAAGTTTTGTTATTTTAAAGAATTAATTAAAATAAGTCTAGATACACAATTTATTTCTTTTTTTTTTTTATATAATTATTATCATATATTGAAATGTTAAGTTGTGATTGTTGTACAATTATTATTATTATTATTATGAGATAAAAATTCTATTATAATCTAATTTAAATATTTATGTGTGTGAAGTTTTTTTTTTTGAAGACCTAAACTCCGAATCTTGTCCCTTTACCTTACAAGAATTTTGTACTTGTAGAATGACTATCATGCCAATGATGCGCCGTAATAGTGTACAATTGTTAGTTTATGTGAAGATAATTTAGTGTTCCACTAATCAAAATTTGTAAAAGAAATTCTGAAATTTATGATGTCTTTATCATGGTTGTAAAAATGAAAAATTAACCAAAAAAAAAAAAAAAAAAGGGTATTCCATGGGATATTCCATTTGACTTCCTGGTATGAAGTCATCTGGATCCCGTTCCTACCACCAAACAAAATTTGTGCCATAATTTAAATGTATGAAACTTATTACTAGAGTACTACCTACAAATATAAAGTTATAAAGAAACTAGGTAAAGAAATGACACATGGTATTATTTTAAAAAATAATTTTATATTGGATTTATATAACTTTATGTTTCCCTTCCAACTTCTTAATGAGACAACTCTTTACTTTGGTCCAAATTTAACCAGATGTGAGGGGAATTAGAATAAATTCAGTAACTTGTCATATGTGAAATATAGATGCAAAAATTTGGTAACTGAAGTGATATCAACCAAAAAAAAAAAGTGATATTTCTTCTCTTTTTTGAAAGTGAAGGCTCGGTGTTTAAATACACTACAGAATTGGAAAGAAAATTTGATTAAGAGAATGTAGTCTATATGGTTCATGCATCTGAAAAGAAGCTAGCCGTCCTTCCTTCTTTGACCAAAACATATAAATTTTATAACTTTGCTAAAACATAGAGTAAAAGAAAAGGCCAAAATTGGAAGTGAAATAATTAAGATTTGAGATATTTTGATTAAACCAGACAATTAGTTTAACCAAACAACCACAACATGGAATCTCCCATAAAAAGAAAATGTTTCTCTGCACATGCTAGTTGGTAACCCGTAGAGTATAGTTTTCTCTCTGTTTCCATTTTTTTTTTTTTTTTTTCCCCTCATTTTGTTTTGTTTTTTTTCTAAATATGAAATTGATAATTATGATAGTTACAATTAGGTATTTATTATTATTGTGTGTTTTATTTTTTTGAAAAAAAATATACACACGAAAGAGAGGAAATGAGATTCTAACACAAAGGCGGCACACCAAAAAATACTAGTTGGTTATTTCAATATATCCAATTAATATGGAAAATTCAAAATGAATAGAAATTTTATATGTTTGATTATTCCATTTAAACTTTAATTACTTTATAAGGAAACAACAATGAACGTACAATAGGTTGTGATAGGTAAAATATAAGACTGCATATTCAAAATGGGACATAAGATTTTTATTCGCAAGAAACCGAGCGCTCCCTTATCAACCTGCCAGAACCAATTCAAGGCAACTGCAAGCTGTAGGTCCAAACATTTTAGGATTCATTACAACATGTTGTTTCCACTACCAACCAGTCGTATAGCTAGGCTGCCAACACATGCAGCCATCTCCAAACCGAAACTCAAAGCTCCAATTATATGATCGATCTTTCATAATTAATACTGTTCAAAACCCAGTCTTTACTCTTTTGCACTAATTTCCTTTGACTCTTAAGTTAGAATCTACCCGAATTTCTGTACATTAACAGCATCATATTATCATGTCCCATCTACCACCTAATTCCAAATAACAATAAAAAAGCATCTTTGATATAACAACGATGAACCGGTGATTACGACAATAAAAGAAATATATAAATTTGAGAAAATGCAAAAATTACACATTTTGACCCAAAAATAGTGTTTTCAACTCGAATCGATTAAAACTACTCAATATTATGTTTTACTCATTGAAAAATGATGATTTTCATAACATTATTTGTTCTTGTTGTTTTAGCTATATCAATACCGGCCTAAATATACAAAAATATATAGTTAGCCTTCATTTTCTTTAGTTTAGTAATTTTTATTCTTATATCTAAAAATCAATAAATTAACTAGAAAAGATAAAAGAACAAAGAATGAAAGAATATTTATTCCCCATAGTTAGCTTATCATAATAATTTATGACCAAGATCTACCCATAAAATACTTGATGTGAGAGTCACAAGCTCACACAACACACCCTTATTTCAGGTGTGACCCATGGGGTGCGTTTCGGGATTCAGGTGCGGGTGTGGGTACAAGTGCGTGACTCAGCAATTTTTGAAAAAGGTGGGTGCGGGTGTGGCGAGACTCAGTGATTAAAAAATTATTAAAAATATTTTTATTTATATTTTTAATATATTGCTAAGCATGATTTTTCACATTATATAAATAGTCGAGCGATAGAGATTGGAGTGAGGGAGGGAGTGAGTCAATGAAGCAGCCGAGCAACTAGAGGGCACAGAGAGAAGAGAGAGACGAGCAATGGAGATTGGAGTGAGGGAGGGAGTGAGCACTGAGCAGCCCAACAACCAGAGAGCACAAAGAGAAGAGAGAGACGAGCGATGGAGAGCGATGGAGATGGAGTGAGGGACGGAGGGTCTTTGGAGTTTTTGGACAAAGTGAGAGTGCGTGAGAGAGTTTTAGGTTTTAGGTTTAGTCAAACGGCGTGTTTTGCACCTTTTTTTTTTTTTTTTTTTTTTGAATTTCGGCTTGAGCCGGCCATATCGGCGGTTTCGGCCGATACGGCCCGAATCAGGCCAAGTCGGCCCGATTTGAGTCACGTCGATGCGAGTCGGCTTCGCCACGTGGCTCGATGCGGCCCGACGCGGCACGAACACGTGGTCAACGGTGTTCGACACGCGTCACCGCGTCGGTACACGTCCGACGCAGGTGCGGCGCCAGACGCGCCTCTGGCACCGCACTCGTGCTTTCCAGCCTAGAATACTAATAAAGCCTCATAATCAATTATATTGCCACGATTTTTCCAATAAACACTTAATGTAGAACTCAACACATGTCCACACGATATACATTCATACTATCCTATCCAATCAAAATCACATAATTAACCCGGGCAGTTACGAATCCAAAAAATGTTCCTTGGAGTGTTGTAGTTGACCTAAATCTTATTAATATTATATATCTACAAGATACATCTCATGTATGTATTTATCCAATAGGAATGAAATCGAATTACTTTACATCTAAAATGAATAAATATTACAAAATTGTTAGATAAGTACTTTCTCTAAATAAAGTTCATTTTAAAACATATCATATTGAATTATAATATATTGCTTTGTTAAAAATGTTTTTGATGTATATTTTTATTCCTAGAAAACAATCTCTTTGTATAGTATTTAAATGGTTATAATAAATTATGTTTATTCTTCCGACTTTGACTATTTTCTAATAATATCACACAGATTTTAATTTGTTTTAATCAGAATTATTTGATTTAGGATCCTTTGAGCACACCTTTTGTACATTACTCTTGGAATATTATCATTAGAATTTATTGTAATTGTTAACCAAAGTACGTTATGTATACTTTGAAAAAAGAAATTAACATCATTATATTTTATATTTTTAAGAATTTAAATAATTTATTCCATAATTAATTTTCTTATCTTGAGATCTTTTATATGTTAAATAAAATTATATAAGCAAATATATATATATATATATATATATATATATAAAGCATTGTAGGGATAAAGGCCCAAAATCACATGTTGGGCCTTGGGCTTGATCCGAGGACATAGGATGGTCTGAGAAGGGAAAAATAATCCTGGGGGACTCTAATTTGAAAGTTTCACAGGTCAAGAATAAATGGAAGGTGATCCGAGGAGTAGCGCCTCCTCGGATGTGACGAACGCGACCCAAATCAGCATCCCTATGATCAAGGTAATCTTCTGGGAAGCTCCAACAATAAAGATGGACATCATACACCTACAAAGAATGATGGGAATTTAGGAATATCTGAAAAAAAGCTGTCACCACTATATTAAATGCACTGCAGCTACCTTTTTGGCCGCATTTATGTAAAGAGGACTCTTGAATAGTGTCACCTTGATTACCGCAACTTACAAAGAACTAGAAAGGGTGTTTGATGGGACGGGTACTCAAATAGTGGGTTGGATGATTGACAAGTGGAGGGCCAAGATCACCAGGAATGAAGTATATAATGTGAAAAATCCCTGAAAGTAGGAAGGATCGGAAAAAATAGAGAAAGAGCATTGTAGCAACTAAAACTACACTTGTAATCAGTTTCATTGATCTATACAAACATTTGCCTCCTTGGAAATACGTTCACCCAATCTTACGTATTTGGTTCTTGCATGATTGTCATTCAAACACTTCCTAACCGTTGTTAGATTCACTAGGGCCTAGTTCTTGGACCTACTCTTTATAAAGTTATTGTGCTAGGCTCATTAACCCACCGTCCAATACATATTGGACTTGGGTTGCAAACCGTGCCCATACAAGCATAAAAAATTATAGGCTATTTATTAAAGCAATTAAGCATTAAGTGACTAGAAAATCATATTATTGGTTGCCACTCATTACCCTTAAACCATGTATTTTCATCAAGAAGTTGGTTCAAAAAGCCCCCACTCAAATATTTGTACATAATTAATTAATTTTTTTTTTTAAATAGAAAGCAAAATCCTAGAAAAGAAAATTAATATAAATTTATATGTATAATGTTTTAATTTTTATAAGATTTTATTTTATTAATTTTAATGAACCATCACTTCGAATTAGTTATAATCAACGTTAAAGGAGACTTGATTTAAGAAAAATCGGCTTCTGCTCAAATAAACATATAATTAATAAACTACTTTATATCTCATGCATATGCATGAGTGCAACTAAAAATAACCACACACACACATATAAAGGTCCCCTTAAGCAAGGCATTTCTAAACCCCTTCACTAATCTACAAAGTTAGATTCAACTTCTAACCATAACTTCATTTTGAACCATCTCTTCGAATCATTGTAATCAACATTAAAAGAGAATTTATTTAAGAAAAATCAATCTTCTAGACTTTAAATGATCATTACGTATCCATATTCAAAATGTTAAATGATATGTAACAAATGCCATGTCAACTTCTAGATCTAGAGTTAAAATACTGTTTAAGAATCCTAGATCTATAATCGTATTTTGTATCAAAAAGGTTTAATAAGATTGCTTGATGAAATGTTTAGATATGAGTTTCCATGGTGAATGTTGGGTTAAAATAAATTGACTCATTGCAAATTAATTAATTAATTATCCAAGTTAATTAATTAAATCAAATTTCATGCAATACTGTCGTAGCACAAACAAATCACCAAAATATCTAAATGTAACGGAAAATAAATTTGACATAGGTGATTTGTTTACGAATGGGGAAAAGCACCGAGGTAAAACCCCACTGGGTGATTTCCAAGTCACCACTCCCAAGAATCTACTATTATCAATAACAAACGGTTACAAGTATAAGGGATCTTACCAAACCCTTTGGTCTATCCCAAAATACCAACTTACAATTGAACATTTACTCCAATACCCAATTGAACTTGTATTGTAGTAGCAATCTTTCAGTTCAATGTACGAATCCCAATACGTAACTAACCAATAATGCATGAATCTTAGTACGTGACTGACACCAGCAACTTGAAGAGGTTGTTGCCTGTAAAGTTTTTCAGTTCATCAACAATGAAGATCAGGAAGTTCCTTGATCACAAAACCCTTGGCGTAAAGATGAAGTAGCTTCTTCAAAGAGAATAATGAACTATAGCACTTTCTGCATATGTTCTATCTGTATAACGGCCTTTTAAAATAAACATTATATATGTCTAGGGTTGTGAAAAAAGAAACCCTACACATACATGTTAGCTAGGGCCAAAAATCAAATCTGGAAATTTTGACTTTGTAGATCTTGATAAATTTAGCTTCTGTCGAGATTACTGTCGAGTTTTAATGAACAGCTCTTCTTCACTTATTTCTTGGTCATATCTTCATGGCTTTAACATTTGACTTGAACAACATGTTTCTTGAAGTCTAAAACCCATCATAAATTTATCAAATTACAAGTAAAGTGCATTTTGTCAAAAGATTAGCCAATTACATAAAATATGTCTCTAACAATGAAAAAGAATGAATTTTTAATAAAAATTCAAATCTATGGTGTGTTTGGATACTGTTTATTTTGTTGAAATTGAAAAATTATTGTTGAAAGTACTGTAGATAAAGATAAAAGTTAGTTGAAATAATACAGTGAAGCCTATGAATAGTAGCAAAAATAAGTTGAATAGTGAAGTAATTTTAATTTATAATTCATTCCCAAATGCACACCTAGTTATATATATGTGTGTGTGTGCGCGCGCGTGTGTTTGCGCACACGCAAACTACATATCATGTGCTCATTTCTTTGACATTTTTCTAACAACATATTAGAAAAGGTTGTAATTAAATTGCTGAATAGTAGAGACATGATCTAAACAATTAAAAATTAAATGACATAATAGAAAGGAATAAATTTTGGAGAGATATTTTTATAATTTACACAAAAGAATTTTATACTAAATTTTATAATCTACTATATTTTTCTATATCTTTATATACATATATTGTCACTGACATATATTTTGATACGATTATGACTTAATTTGTATAGGTATTTTCTATAAATATATTTATACTAGCAGATATATAAATATTGAAAATTTTTTTAGGGTATCCAGTGCTATTTTTCTTATAACCCTTTATCCTTCAAAGTTATGAATTTGTATCTCTAAAATATTGTGCTTTATAGTGCATAACTTAAACCCATGGGCCATGGGGTGTTCCCCGCAAACTATTGAAGTAAAAAAGAAAAAGCCCATGGGGGTATTACCCCATATCTATAGGAAAAAGACCAAGAGTATCCAAGTCCAACTACAGAAATCTGGGCAATTAAAATTGGGCCTTCTATCTGAAAAAGAAATGCGGGCCTTGCATGCTTCAAAGTTCTTTGTTATCTTTCTAAAAAAAGTGCTTCGTTATCTAAAACTCAAGCCCATGGGGTTGTTATTGGGCCTTACTTTTTTCTAATGAAATTCCTTAAGAAAAAGAAAAGAAATTAATAAAAAAAGAAATCCTATTTGTAAAATTGTAGAGAAATAGGAATTTTTTTTTTTTTTTTTTGGTGTTATATGTTCATCACAAAAACCTTAGAACAATGATTTTCAACCTTACGGTTTGCTTTATTTGAAAAATCAATAGCATTTTTATATTAGCTTTATTTGAGTTTAAAGTACAGGGATTAGTTTTGGAAAGTTATATATTTTTTGGGATTTAAAATAAAAATCACCGTGAGTTTCAATTTGTTCTTAGGACTATATAATTTTATCAAATAATCTCCTGCATATTAAGCTTGTTTGTATTTTCTGTTAAACCTTGATGAATTTAATTACCCGATATGTGCATGATAATAATGATATTTCAAAATTATTAATGTTTGATAGAAAGTTAGAAACTATGTGCACATCATGTAATTGAATTTGTGTCACTGTAACGAAAAATAATAATAGAAAATTTGATTTGTCACAAACCTAATGTGAAAGGGTTGATTGTTCAAATACAAAGTTTGAGAAACTTATTTCTCTATGATGATTGATCTTTATCATTTGAATAAGACATTAATTGGTTTTGGTGTAGGCGGGATTTCTTAGATCCTATTTTCTAGGGCAAAAGACTTTACTAATTCATCTATCTAGCACTCACAAGGAACAATTGGTACTCAATTTAAAGAATGTGCCTTTTTGGTATGATTTACAATTGTACATTTGATTTAGAATTTTGCAATCGGTTCAGTTGGTTAGAATTTGGAGGAAAGAAAAAGAAAGAAGAACCACTACTGTCGGCACAATGGAGATCCGGTTTTAGGGTTGCACGGTGCGTAATATATCTTTTAAAATAAAGGGTTTAAAATTGGGTTTTCAAGAAAAAACTATGGGCAATTTGGGAAATGAATGCACCTTCCAATGGTAATATTATTTTGCATTTGTTACGTTTTGCAACTGCAGCTCCCCAACTGCCACACAATAAGGCATGTCTCCTTCATATTTGGATAGGTCACTTTTTCATAATGTGCGTTTGCAATAATTTACCAAACATATGGTTTGGGTTTTGGGCTGAAAAAAGTGTGTTTTGGCTCCTTAAAGTGGAACCAAACGGGCACTTAGTCTATGTTGTCCTAGAGCTGTTCATCTAGTTGGTTTGATTCTGCAATCAGTTCCCAAGTCCTGTTAGCTCCTGAATATTACCTTTTTGTTTTTTTAATGCTCACTTCATACAAAACTACAGACAAGTGTTTACTTTTGGATTATGATATTAAGATATGTATTTACATGTGACTGTAAGTGAGTTACTGGATGAGGTTTCTGCTTTGAAAAGAGAGGATGAGTAGATAAATTGCATAACACGTAGATATAAATGCTCATGTGCTTCCATTTCATAGTGCAAAACCAGATATTAATTTGAGGAAGTTGTTCAATCTATGGCTAATCCATTAGCCTCAGAGTTGGGAAAGAAGCGTTTACACAAGGATGAAATGGTATTGGCTATGAACTATCTGTGCTTGTTCGATTCTCTTGAGTCATTACTGCATTACAATGTACATTATAAAACAGTTTTTGATACACTACAAAATTGCAACTCCCAAGTACAAATTTTATCATTGTATTTCTATTTATTCTTCACAATATATGCAGATTTCAGTAAGACTAAAAAATCACAAAGAAAAAAAAGAGGGCATGCACCTTACAATCTCCATTGACTCACAACTTTCATCTATGGGGTATACTTCTGTGTTCTAAATGACAGAATAAACAACAGTTCAGTGGTTCAGCTGAGAGGTTACCATCTCTATTGACTCACAACTTGCATCTATGTGTTATACTTTGTGTCCTACATGACAGAATGATTAACTTTCAGAGATTATTACTTTGGAACATTTCCCCTCAGACTGATACTACAGGGCAATGTCCACTGATCGCCACCAAGTAGCTGCTTTTTGTGCTTACCTGCACATTATCGAAAAGAAGAATGAGAATCCACGTGAGAAATATACATTATGAATTTAAGATGTCGCTTGTGAGAGCACATCAATTAGGAATTTCTTTAGTTTATGATTGAACTAATGTATGGATGGTCTGACACTTTTTAGCATAAGTAGAAACTTCTATGCAATCTAATAGATAATTGTTTTAGATCAGAACAAGGGCATTAAGTGGCTAATGTGTCCCTATTATTATGAGTTTCTTCTCTTTAGCTTACTTTAATGAAGCTTTGTGATCTACATTTTACTAATATCATACTTCTCTTTGTACACTATGGGACTTCTTGCACTGCCTTATGTAAATGAAAAGGAAAGTCGAGGCTCTTTGTATTTACCTTGACTGGATGCAGTTTTGCATGATATGAAGCTGCTCCGTCTTGCCTTTCAACTTCCAATAGTTGGAGTGACTGTTTCAAATGCTTTTACAAGAAGTTCCACTTTTCTTTTCCGTTCTGGAGTCAGTTTTGCAACCACCTGTTGAAGTGCATAATCAAGCATCCATTCCTCAGCTTTCTTTTTCTGATCCATGTCTTGATGCCTTAAATGAACTTTTTCTGCTTCAGGGTCCAGCTCCAAAGGCAAATACCGTGGCTTCCGTGGATTAAATCTCCGTACTTTTTCTACTGCCTTGATGAATCTTTTAAGTAGGATCAACTTTTTCACATTGCTCCAGCTCCTTGTTATTTGCTGGTTAGATTTCTTTCCCACCTTCATTTCTGTTTTCTCTTCTTCTTGGGTACTGACACTATCAGATATGAGCCTTTTTTCTTCTGAATCTGTATTTTCAGACTCCACGAAGCTGTCTTTATCCAAAATTTTGCACTTCGAGATGAATGGTTCCCCTCCTTCACCACGTTTCTCTTCTGAGAGCTCTTTATCTTGATTTATGCCACTAGTGATTTGTTGATCATCAGTTGAGTGGTCTTGCATTTCTGGAAGAAGGATTTCATCAATTGCTTCTTCTACAAGCTTAATGGCCTCAATACGTTGGAGTTCTACCTTCTGGTCATCTGGCTTGTCATCCATTTCCATGTCTTGATTTATTTCTGAGAAATTTTGACAAGAATTGGAGATGGTTGTTACAGGCAATGAGTTGGCATTGCTCGCTTGTTCTTCTTTACCTGCTTCATCAAGATGTGGCTTGGTTTCATCATTTTCTGCAAGAGCTGATGCCATGTGCTTATATACTAAACCCCACAGCCCCATGTTTTTCTGTTTTTCAAATTGTGTATCATTTGCTACCTCAGCGGTGGAACAATGCTTAGATTCTTCAATTGGAGAAAATCCTGGAAGGGACTGAGATTCTGGCATAGCTCCTCCTTTTTCTTCCTGGGTTGCCATTGATTCAGAACCACTGTTGCAAGGTTCTGAACTTGAAGTAAATTCTCTGGAGACATCTCCATTCTCTTGAACTTCTTCATGACAGGTGCTCACAATGTCCTCTGGCTTCAAGGAGAATTCATCACATGAGCTGGGGACTTTGACCTCCGGTGAACAACTGTTGATGGAACCTGGCTGATCATCAGCAAGAATGAATTTGTTGTCCACCTTATCAAGATTGATGGCAACAATTTGCTTTTCCTTCCAGTCTTCTTCGGTTGCTTGAGAAGCAAGAATGTCATGTTCTGTTTTAATGCAGCAACTCTCCAAATTTGCTCCAAGCTCAGAAAATTTCACTGGAGTTTGCTGTTTGTCTGTAAGAAAATCACCGACTTGGTCAGGATAGTCTTTGAATTCTTTCTCTAGATATGATGTTTTTCTTGGCAAGTTCTCAGCAGACTCTTCATAACTTCTTTCTTGACGTCTTTCTTCTCCACTTTGAATTGAAAAACCATTACAGGATTGAATGGAATTTGCTCGAGTGCAAACTGCTGCATTGGACCTCTGGCTAGTTTCAATTTCTTGAAGTGGAAGTACTTTCTCAAAAGCTTCTACAAGCAGTGCTACTTTTTGTTTTTGGGCTGGAGCTAATTTAGAAATGACCTGTTGAAGTGCATGATCGAGCATCCATTCCTCAGTGTTTTTTCTCTTGTCTGTTGTTTGGTGCCTCAGATTAACTTTTTCTGCGTCTGGATCAGGCTTCAAAGATAGATGTCGTGGTCCTCGGGGTTTGAAATTCCTCACCTTCTCCACTGCCTTGACAAATCTCTTGAGGAGGATCATCTTTTTCAAATTGCTCCAGCCCTTGAGCATTTTCTTGTCGGATTTGTTTCCCACCTCAGATGCTGTTTTCTCATCTTTGGGAGTACTAATAGTATCGATGTTGAGCCATACTGCTTTTGTATCTTGAATCATACTGTCTTTAGCAGGCTCGCTGGAATCTGACATGCTCCGATCCCCACCCTCACCATGACTCTTTCCTAAGAGTTCCTGGTCTGAACTTGTGCTACTAGTAATTGATTGATCATCAGTTGAGTTGTCTTGAAAGTCTTGGAGAAGGATATTATCGACTGCATCTTGTACCAGCTTAATGGCATCAATCTGTCTGAGCTCATTCCTTTGTTGGTATGCATCGTGACTTTCCTTAACGGTGTCTTCAGTTGTTTCAGAAAAATCCTCAGAAGAACTAGAGTTGTTCATTCCAATCAAGTTGTTGCCATCTTCCACTTGTTCTTCACTGTCCACTCCGTCTAGATGATGCTGGTTTTCAACTTTTCCATCAATCCCTATTACTGCATGCTTATATAGCAAGCGCCACATTCTGATATATTTCTGATTTTTAAACTGCATTTTGCCTTCTACATCGTTTGAACATCCTTTCTTTTCTTCACCGCCTGTAATTTCTTCCTCCATTGGCTCATGATCAATATCAGAAGAGACCACACTGTTACTTCCTATTGATTCCACAAATCTATCAAGGATTGGTCTTCTATATCCATCAGGTGGTTCAAAAATTAAACAATTGCCCTTAAAATTTTCCCCAAATGATTCTGAATCACCATTGTACATGTCATCAGTGAGAATGAAATTAGCCTCTTCATCTTTTCCACCTGAAGCGCCAACTGCATTTGATGTGGCTTCTGGTTCAGCATATATATTGACAGTGAAGTCCCTGCCAGCTTTTTCTTCAATGGGAGAGATAGCTCTGCGGGATTTACGAGCTGCAGGATCTCCATTGTGGACCATTTTTTTTGTTTGAATTCCTTTCTTCATATTTCCAGACCGGCTGCCTTTAAGAAATTGACTGTCCCGTTTCATGCTCTTCTGGGTCTTCAATAAACGCCGCTTAGTAGATATGAAGCGCTTCAATGGAGGTGAATCATCATGGTGATGGCCATGAAGAGAGCAGTAAGTGTATCGACAAACCTTCATGATTGAAGTTCTTTCAGATTCATGTCCTCCAGGATGAAGCTCCAAGGAGACAGGGAATTTGGAGTTCTTGAGAGTTGAAGAACAGGTAGCTTTACGCATGCTTGAGTCAGAGAATTGACATGTGTTAGAACATCTCCCCATGGAATTTTTCTTTGATTTGAAAGTACCTATTTTTGTTAACACTTTCATGGGTTTCAAACTTGATGTTCTTGTTATAATTCTCACAGATTTGTTACCAGAAAAGACTGGTTTTGGATTTGGAGCTCTTGATTTTTTCCTAATTTGACCATTGCTACTAAAACTGGATTCAGAAGTATGGGGACTTGCCTGATAGCCAGATTCCATGCTTCTTGTGGATAGACTTGACCCCTCAAAACTTGCCTTCTTAATTGATCTTGACTTCTTCAGTTTCCTCTGCAACTCTGTCCCTCCAGAGCTTTTGCTCATCAAAGGCCTCTTGAACCTCAAACTAGACATTCTTGTTAAACTCTTCCCAGGTTTAAAACTTGATCTCCTTATCAACCTTGTCACTGAATTCTGCCCAGAAGAAAAACAATATTTGGAATCAAACAATTTGAACACCCTTTAATTGCCAAGAAACTTGTAGCTTAATGACATTTCCCAATTCTTCCAATGAGGAGAACCCGGGTTTGAATCCCCCTCCCCCACTAATTGAAAGAAAAAGGAAAAGAATACCCTTTACTTGAATCATTGCTTACCAAAACAAGATACAGAAATACAAATGCTTACCTGCGAAGTTTCCTTCTTTGCATCTGCACTGCTTGTGGCCTTCACAAAATTTGGAGATCCATCTGACATTTCAAATGGAGTTGACTGCCCTGAGCTTGATACATTAGCAGAGAAGACAATGGGAAGGTGATTGGATCGGGATTTAGCCCTCCTTGTGGATGATCTTAAGCTTGGCAATCTTGAAAGCTTGACTGACCTCAATTTCTTCAGCTTCTTCTTTGGCTCTGTTCCCTCCATGTCACTACTGTCTTGATTCTGATAAAAAGATGATTCATTGGTTATTGACAACATCTCAGATTCTGCAGAACTATAATTACCATTAAAATCAGCTCCACTTTCAAGCTGGTTAGGAATCATTTCTTCTGAATTTGTAGTTGGATAGGGAAAGCAATAGAGTTTTCAATATGGTAATGTTATGGAGGCTGATTATTATTTATAATTTTTTTTACTCTATGGTTTAGAATTCATTTTTTTTTTTTTTTTTTTTTTTGGTTGAAGAAAAGCAAAGTGCTAGTCTGGCTGTCTGGTTAATGAAAATTATTGCAAGGAAAGTTTTTGTAATGGCTCAAAAAATCAGAGATTCTAAAGTTTGTGCTTGCCTATGGTGACTAGTCTTCCTCTTCCTCTTGGAACTTCATCTTAAATTTCAGCTCTGACTTGGCAAGTCAAAAGTTTGAATATGGTTGTGAAACAGACACGAGATTCCTTGGCTTGTGCCAAGAATGAGAGTTATTGACTTGGCCTTCCTGATTGACTCTTTTTGTTTTATTTTTAAAGCTTCTTCTTGGCCTTACCTCATTTTGGTGGATATTGGATGGGAGGGACTGAATTTATTGTAGAGAAAACCTTATCCCTTTCCTTGTACAACTATCATGCTTATAGAAAATTCAAACTCCAATAAATAATTAATACTCCCGTCTCATTTTGTTTGTTTTCTATTCTATTTTAGAATATTTCAAAATATTGTTATGTTTCTAAAAATAGAAGTCATCAATTTAATAATATTTTTGTTATACCCCTACTTTATTTTCAAAACTATTTGAAAAGAAAACTAACAATTTTTTTTTAAAAAAAAATCAATCTAATTAGAGAATCTTTTTAGTTACCTCATTAAGAATAACTCTTTAAAAAAAAAAAACTGATAAATTTATTTAAGGGTAGTTTTTGAAAACTTATACATTTTTATAAGGTAACCAAGATAATAAATGATGTTTTCTTAAAAAGTTTGACTTTTCAAACAGGACAAACAAATTGGAACAGATAGAATATTAACTCAAAATTTTGAATGAAATAACCATGAGATTTTCAGATCATTCTTGTCCACAAATATTGTCGAGAAAGACATTAAAAAAGTCCTCACTACTCAGCTTTGTTGACCCAAAATAGGCATGTTGGCATGAACATTTTCAATTAAAAAAGGCGGTTTAATATTTTAGAATTTCAGAATTTGAAATAAATGATTGAATTACAATTTGCAAATCTTTTTTCTTATAAAATATCCATAAATTGTGGATTTTTTTTCCTCATAGATTGTTCACACTTTAACTAATTAAGCAAGCTCTAAACCAAATATAAATACATTAATGTACAATAAACAAAACCATTTTATAAAATATGTATGACATTTAAAATGAAATGTCCATTAGAGCATTAGGGCTGTAATCTGGATCAAACAACTAAACGGTAGGTGGACTCAAGAGTCAAGAGTCAAGACCATACGATCAAGATTAGACAATTCCAGCTCGAACATTTAGACCTATTTCATATATTTTTTTTTTATAATCATAAACTTTTTGCCAAAGCAAAACACTTAAAAAAGAGGAGAGAAAAAAAAAATCGTTAATTTTGATGGTTGAGATTTGAGAATAATTGTTCGCACTGACCAATTCATCACAGAAGGGAAGCTCTAAAAAGTTGTCAGAAAACGCGTTGCTAAAATGCTCATCAATGAGTGTGGGACCAAAAACATTTTGCTGGCTGTGGGACCCAAATAATTCCAAGCGTAATTGCCGGGGATCGAAGGGCCCTGGCTGGATCAATCATCTTTTTTTTTCCTTCTACTTTTAGATCTTCAAATCTGCTTTGAACAAATGTCTAAAGTGGGACCCAAATCCAGAGCAGTTTCTGATCTCCTTTTATATATATATATGATTGTCATAAAATAGAAAGATTTTTTAATATAAATTTAAAATTTAATAATTATGATAATTATTTATTAATAGATATTTATTTTGATTATGTTTATTTATGAAATATTACAAAATTTAATTTAATTATCACAGTAATTATTAATAAATATTTATTATAATTTATGGAACTATTTATTCTATCATTTAAAGATAATGTGATGTTGTAAGATTCTAAAAAAGAGTTTAACTATAAAATAAAATTTAAATTCAATTAAAAGTATGTGTTAGAATATAAATGCCTAAAATTGCCGCAAATAGAACTTGGATCTTTGGATTTATGGCATGTCGTTTAAGTTCTTTAAATCTACCATCCAAGTCTCTTTGAAAGGGCTCTTTTTATTTATTTATTTTAAATCTTTGTTCACGTAATTATAAAATAGATAACTGAAAGATACTATTCTTATCGTATGTTATTCAGATGTGGAGTTCTCTTGCGCTTTATTTTGGTTATATATCCCTTTTTATGATTAGTTTTGCAAGTTGTTTTCATAATTTCAGTGGAATTTGATTATGTGTAAGTGTTAGCATCATCTATCAAGAATTTTTATATGTAAAAAAGATTGTTCTATGCTACAATTTCGGTTCTCTTATGCTATTCGAATATGAAATTATCATGTGCTTTAGTTTTGTGATACTTACCTTTTTGTGATTAGTTTAATAGAGTTTTTGATAATTTTAATGGAATTAGTATTGTGCCTGTGCAATGCACGACTTGATTAAAAAGTTACATGTAAATATATTGAAATTATATCAATAATTAATGGGCCACTTGAAACTTTTTTTTTTTTTGGAGAGGGGGGCACTTGAAACCTTAATTGCGTTTAACCTAAAGTAACTTAATGAATCATATGAAAATAAAAACACATTAACTTTATGAGATGTAATACATACACATATCAAGCCATTTTGCATAATTGTAATGTGTCTGGTGAGTAAATTTATAATCAAAATAATGGAAAAAAGTGTTAAATTTATTTCAAATTATTTGAAACTTTTAGTAATATAATTTAGTTGAATTATAATTTGAAATTTTCGGAAATTTAAAATAGAGTTTAATAAACTATCTTGGTAGTTAATGAAAGTGGGGAACACTTGTCCCAAATAGAAAATAGTTACTTACACAACAAAGATTTCTAGGACCCAAAGTAAACGTGGTTGACTAAGCATTGTTTAGGTTGGTCTAATAGACATTTGGACCCTTCTTAGAAGAACCAAAATTGATTTTGAGATTGTCCAATACATATGCATACATTTCCTTTTAAATTGCATGGGTTAATTCTACTCGGCTCACACTTGCTCTGAACACCTCAGTCGTGCTTCTCATCTTCAACGGGCTTCAGCTTTAATGTTATGTACGGTCGTGCTTGGGATTATGCATGGCCGAGTGGCTAAGTTAGCTTAGCCACAGGAACGAAAAATTGATCCAGTGAAACTAGGCTTGAGTTGCTCTTAAAAGGGTCACTAGTATTGTGTTTGAGGAACAAGAACGACCAACCACGGCCCATGATTTGTTAAGGGCTAAGCTCAATCTACTTATGACAATGGTTATTGGGTGGCTTCAGCTACCCTATCCACCAGTTACAAGTAGACCTTGTTTAGCTGAATCTCATGGTTAAGTCCACAAGAATAGTTGTGAGGCTAGTTGCTGTCGTAACTTTAATTTTCATATCAATTGAGGTGTTAGCCTCTAAGCTCATGCGCATGTTCGTATGTTCTACTATTTTTTTTAAAGTAAATGTTAATAATTTGTATTTATTATAATTTAGAAATATATATATATTTTTAAATAAATAAAAATGATAAACTTTAGAGATAAACAATAACTGTAATTTTTTTTTTTTTTTATCGTGAAGGAAAAAAAATCTTAAATTTTAAGAGTTCTCTTTTTGAATTCAAAATAAAATTTGTTATTTGACATTTATAATTTTATTTCTAAATGAAATTACCCTTCATTTATGAATCTATTTTTGAACTACAAAAAAGTTTAGCTGAAAAAGAAAAACCCTCTTATATATGGTCTAGATTATACTAGAATCCACCACAATGAAAGTAAGAGTCTTGTGAAAATGTTAACATTTTGTTATGTTCCTAAACTTTCTTGTTGTTAGGCTTCTTAAGATAGATGACAAAGTTGACTATTGGTCAACATGTGACACTTCTAGTTACCTTTGTGCAATTGCTTAAGGTACAATTGTTGCATCACTTTAGAATCATATGTGGCATAGTGCACACTAGCACATATATGAAAAAGACAAAACCTCTTCTTTGACTCTTGAATAGGTCTGTCCAACAAAACAATAGACCCGACTCACTCAGCTTAACCAACCGGATCCGAACCGTCCGCCGCCTGACCTGACTACCTGGTAATCAATGGCAGGTCCTTGCCTTCCTAACCTGATTCTGTTGTGTTGAGTGACAGGTCTTCCCTTCCAAAACTCGATCCACCTAACTCGACCGTGATATATAACCCTTACACTCCTCAGTAATTACTATTTGTTTCTCAGTCCTCTTTTTCTCTCTCACTCTTGATCTCTTAACACTCAATAGCTAAAACCTTCAGCCCATCACTAATTTGCAGATCTCCATCGCCCATCGTTGAACTGCAAATCTCCTCCATCACCCATCATTGATATGTAAATACCTGGCTTAGGTTTGATTTTTAGTCATTTTCTCTCTTCATTTGAGTCACTTGAAAGTGCAAATCTGCTATCATCTCTCTCTATTTCTGTTTTTGTTTTGTATTTGTGGGCTATTGTTGTTTGGTTTTGTAAATGTGTTCATCAATAGAGATTTGTTCTTTCAAATTTGTGAAATTTGTACAAAGTTTGGTTCTTGATTTGTGTTTTCTGGATGAAGTCGGAGCTGGCCATCGTCTACTTGAGCCCGATTCGACTCGACCTGCGATTTTTCACAATCGGTGGCAGGTCGGCTATCCTGCAACCCGACATGATAAGGTTGGTTCTGAGTCGAGCCCAAACTCAAACCAACCAGACCAATGGACATCCCTACTCTAGAACTTGATTTATTACTTCATTTAACTATTATATATGACATCCCTCTCACTTTTATGTGATAGGGATATTACATGCAACTGTTAGTCTAATATACATTTTACCCTTTCTTAATTTTAGCTATCTATCCATAAATTAATGGTCCACAATGGTTTTTTTTTTTTTTTTGAGAGAGAGTTTCAACTTATAGCGTCCGTTCCTGATGATAGCTCTTTATCATCAGACCAAGACATCAATCAATTTTTGGTGTAGGCAGAGATTGAACCCTAAATCTTTTATACAACTATCAGAGACTTTACTAGTTGAACTAACTGGAACCCACGATCCACAATGGTTTCTCATTGGATTTTATTTTATAATAATATTATTACTTTTTAAATACTAGTCCCATGAGGTCATAGTCACCTAGATGGCTTTTCCTACACTCGAATGTCTAACGTAAATCATTAATTTCTTTTCCATTTATATTTCTAACTCCAACCATAAGATAAGTGATTCATGTGACATGAGTCATGACTATAGATGCTTTCGTTTCTACTTTCTAATTTCTATTACTTAAGAGCCATATACTCAAAAGAATAGAATAAGTTTTTAAGAGATGCGAGGATTCTAAACCAAAGTTAAATAGTTTATTTTGATAAAAAAAAAAAGGTTAAATAGTTTATATGCATTACTATAAGGAATGCATACAGTATATACTATAAATCAGTAATATTAATAATAACAATTGACACTACAAGAAAAAGAGCCTATGGCCGCGGCTAAAAAAGGCGGCCATAGGTCAAAAAAACGTGGCCATAGCCCCATTTGCCTTATAGCAGCGGTTTTTTAGGCCGCGTTTTTGAACATAGCCTGAAAGCCGTGACTATAGCCCTCAGATGGTCTATGGCCACGCTTTTAACCGCGGCCTAAGCTCTGATCCTTAGGCCACGGTTTAAGTGCGGCCTAAGCTCCGGCCCTTAGGCCGCGCTTTCACCGCGGCTGTAGAACGAGACGTACAGCCGCGGTTAAACCGCGGCCTAAGGTCTCGAGCTTAGGCCTCGGGTTAAGCGCGGCCTAAGGGTCGTAGCTTAGGCCGCATTTTAACTGCGGCTGTAGAACCCCAAGTACGGCCGCGTTTAAAACGCGGCTTAAGATCTAATCTTTAGGCCGCATTTTAATCGCGGCCTAATATATAGTCTTTAGGCCACACTTAAAACGTGGCCTAAAGATTGGTCCTTAGGCTGCGTTTGAAGCGCGGCCTAAGGCCCACCCTGACGTGTACAAACTATACTTCAGTCGCGTTTTTAAGCGCGGCTATAGGGTTTTTTTTTTTTTTTTTTTTTCTTCTCTTTTGTTTGGGCCAGATGACAAATTGAATTAATGCAATTACAAAAACGCAACTATAAGTTTGTCAAACGCTACTAAAAAAACCTGTCACATACACAATTCTAACTTGTTATTCTAGACCTATCACAATTCCAATTATGAATACAATTCCAATTATAATTTTGTAGTTCAATACAACAACAAAATAGGCATCAAGTTCAATACAACACATCACTATTTCTAACTTCCTATAGCTATCTTGAATGCTTCGAGGGTGCCTTTGTCTATATGTGGGGCACTGCATAAAACACTACAGTCAATTACAAAAAAGCACAAAGTTGGCAATTACCACTCTAACAATTGATAAATGAGCAATTACCACTCACCCTTGGCAATTATTACTGTGAACTCAACAAAAGCAATACGAGTTGAATGATGATAGTCTCTTGGGAGCCTCAACATCAGAATTACAATAGATAGTTCTTGAGCACACCAAGAAGCCACAAAACATAAAAAGAAATATATAATTAGAACTAGAAATGGCCAGTTTCTAAAACTAAGAATAATTCAAAAAATGAGCAAACTTGTATCCTACTTGGTTCCTGAGAAAATGTCTACAAAAGAAAAAATATTAAATTTCTTACAACTCTATGTGTTACACTAACACAGCACAACACCCTCAAACTTCCACTGCCGCATAATTGAGTTTTTCCATAGTTCAGAAACCAAAACGTATGAAAATAAAAAAACACATACTTTTGGTAAAACAATAGTCAAAACATTATTATCACTACTTATAATTCATTTTCTCAACAACCAAATAGCCTCTAAAATGACAATAAAAACAAAACTACATACCCCACCATTGTAAGCATATCCAACCCCACCAGCACCAAAGTATCCATGATTGTTAGCAACAGAAGGAGGCACAAATTCCTCAGCCAATTTATTTCAACTTGGACAACAATTCCTCCAAATCCCTCATATCACTCATACCCACCAACCCATTAGCCATCGCATACCCACCATCAGAACCAACACCAATGATACTACATTAGTAGTATTCTCAAAATTTTGACTAGCATTGTCAGCAACCGCCATGATCATCCCCCACACTTTGTATGAAAATTTGTTTATCTTTTTCAGATTTCTCTATAATAATTATGTATATAACTAATTAGAGGACATAACCCAAAAAAAAAAAAAATATATATATATATATATATATATGTCAAAGACACAAATTTTTTATCAAAAACCATCAGAATATATAGCTCATGAAATAATACATACCTGGCTTCTCTACAACATTTCCATTGTAATAAGACCAAACGCACCTCAGGATCATTTAGCTCAACTTTTCTCCTTTTCTTTTTCTTCTTTATATATATTATATATACATATAAATCTTTGTTTTACTAAGGATGTTTCTACAGAGAGAGATGAAATGGGTTAAGTTAGCATGATTGCCATAAAACTACCTCAACAATGTTAACATCATATAAAATTTGAAAATTGAGTAGATGGGCTCTGTATAGCCAGTTTAGCAATTGGGTACCAAAAAATACACTATAAGCTCATGGGAATTGATTTTGTCACATTCAATTAGTTGGTACATAAGGAGGCAAAACATTTCCTCGTAGACATACCTATCAATACATATGTGGAAGAGTCATCTAACGAAGACATTGTGATGGATCGCTACCCTAAATATATTAAACACATCGTATTAGTAGTACATAATAATGAGGAGCAATTAACACACAATTTCATGCAATTTAATTACAACATTGAAGGTATCTAAGATTGTGAAAGAGTATTTAGAAATGGCTGCAATTGGGCTAAGATGTTTCTCTGAGCGTCGGCTATTGCTTTAGTGACTTCCTCCTTATGCCGCGCATGTAATTCGACGATTTCCTCCTTATGCTTTACATGCATATCGGCTATTTTCTCCTGATGCCTCTGCTCTGCCTAGGCAAGTTCATCCCTCAACGAATTTTCCAAGTCAATCATCCGCTGGGCCGTTTCATTGGACGATGGTGGAGTCAATATATAACAAGGAATGTTGGACCCACTTCTTCTTGATGGGGTTGGTCCAAAACCAACCCCTCGTACACGTCCACAACGTTCTTTCCCCATCACTTGTGCAAATGCATCAGTTTTTGACCATAAAATTCCTTGGTGACGGTCTCCTTGCAGTGAGCCCCCATTGTTTAAAATTGCAATCATTTTGTTCTGTTTTCATACAAGAAGCAAAATAACATATTACTCGCTACAAACAATTCACGCACAAAAAATGAAAGAAATAGGGTACGATAAGGCTTACAATCTTATCTTCCACGTCAGTACTAATAGGAGTCTCATCTTTCTTTGAGTATACTTTCTTGAAAACAATTGCAAGCTCCACTACTTGCCCACTTTCTTTTGCCTACATCATACTCAACAGTCTCATTACAATAACGAAAATTTATGTTCGTGATATGAAGTGGCAATTGACAACCAAAACATAGCAAATGAAATTTGGGACATAACATGCAATATAATGTATAACAAATTTAAAGCCGTAGATGATTACGTTCAAAAAGACATGTGAGTTGTTTTCTTTATGTGAATGCTTAGTATCAACTAGTTTTTGGTCCCAAAGTTCTATATATTGGCTACCTACTACCCCAACTCAATTTCCTTCACACAACTTACAAACATTTCCTCTCTCTCACTTGTCTTTGCTATCACAACGTCAAAACTATGAATAAAAGAATGAAGAAAAATGAAATGTTCCTATCAATTTATGCATTTCTTACCATATTGTCTGCAACTTGGGCAAAACTTATAGGCCCTGACCTTGCTATGTCCTTCTGCAATGGACGACTTTCCTTGTTCTTATTAACTAATGTCTACAAACACATTCCCACCAACAAATTAAAACAAAGAAATTAGTCACATAAACTGTACTTGGTAAATTCAAATACCCTATCATATGTATATTATAAATAACAGATAATAGAGTAAGAAAATAGTTGAACCTCCGTATCTGGATGAAACCAATAGTCAACTAAATCTGCATACTGCTGCTTTTTAGCCCATCCTGATATTTTTGCAAGGACTTTTGCTTTGGACGCATCTTTTGGGTAGCATTTCTTTTTCAACTTGGTACGTCGGTTCCTCCTCAGTTCCCTTAATACGTGCATTGCCCACGCCATTTGATTAGCTGGGTGGAGAATTTCTGGGTTTATGATCCACTTTTTCTTAAATGCAAAAAATGAGTTAGCATAGTGCAATAGTCCACCCTATTGAACATGTCATTTAGCACACATTCGGTTGTACATAACAATTAAAAGTAGCGTAATATAACTATAGATTGAACAAGTTTGAATTTGTAAGCAAAATGAATTGGATGGTTAACTTTCATTTAATTAAACAAAACCTAAAGACTTTTCCTACTTCCTATTTCCTAATGATATCCACTAGAAGGTGCTCTGTAACATAAATCTCATTGGTATGAATTCTTTGTTCTTATATAAAGTTGAGTCTTATACTTCATAAATGATTTATGCTAAGTCAAAGAAGCCATCTTCTATTGCATGTGTCACCATCAGAGTAAGACCAACCATGCTTGTTTTTCACATGGATTTCCCACATTGGTCTAAACCGTGAACATGCATGGCAATAAATGATGACAAGCACCTTTTTTTCACTAACAAAAAAAATCATCTATGTTCTTTCTCCTTCACTTTCACTTTTATGTCTCCGATGACATTTCACTCTAAAACAAATGATGGTTTTCCTTCCCAATATTTGCTCCTGTCTCTTCTCTTCATTCTTAAATT